>CM035295.1:39174432-39195976 GCA_020226075.1 Hydropotes inermis
AGAGACTGAACCCTGGTCTCCTCTATCACAGGCAGATTCTTTATTGTTTGAGCTACAGTGAAGCACTGAGAAGCCAATATAAGTATATATATATATGTGTGTGTGTGTGTGTCTGTGAGAGAGAGAGTGTTTGTTTCTGCTGTAGGAAGGTAAAGTAATGAGCTACTTATTTTTTTCTTCTTTGTTACCTAAAAAGGTGGCTATGCCTAGCTGTTTGGGTATAAGAATGTAGTTTTATGGGTTACCAATAGCTTTTGTGTTCAGTTCAGTTCAGTCACTGAGTTGTGTCCAGCTCTTTGCGATCCTATGGGCTACAGAACGCCAGGTTTCCCTGTCCATCACTGTTTCCCTGTCCATCACCATATTTGAAACATTTCCCTACCACCAAGTATAGATTTTGAACCTGAATTCGTTTGAGACGACTCTTATGATGGACAGCTCTTACACCTACCAAAGTTTTCAGTGTGCATTATTTGGAAGGAAACCACCACAAAGGAAGTGCAAAATTCGCCATGATAAAGTCCCGGGAAATTCTCAAATTATCTAGCTGTTTCTCCCTTCTATCTTTCTAGGAAAGGACCCCAAATAACATGACTGAGATTGACTTTCTCATTATTAGGGGAATGATAATTATATTTTTATCAGGAAAAAAAAGATGAGTTGTAATATCACTTGAATATGGATTCTATGAAGAAAATATGTATCAGGTAGAGATTGATTTTTCTTAGTTTGATAATTCTGAGTTTGATATCTTCTCACAGCTGGCTAAAATCTTTATCTGTGCATTCAATATCCAAGTCATATTAACAACATATGTGGCTCAAACATTGAATATGGCCTATTCACTTTGTGTCTCTGTTAGGTAGAAAGCTAGCCATGAGCAACCTGGGGTGGCCTAACTGAAAAATATTCAAGCTGAGTGGCCCAGGAGAGTTCACCAGGATGCTACAAAATAACCAGAGAGATTTTTTTCCAATTCAGATGCACATGCCCTAGAAGCACAGCGGATAGAAACGAACAACACAGACTTCTTCAACTCTGGCACATGTATCCTTGATTCACAGCTGATTTCTCAAGTGAGCTTAGGCAGCTGGGAGCCGATTACTTGTTCACAAATATTCCATACATATGGACATCTGATTATAATAGACTAAATCATGGGAAAGACATGTGCAAGAGAGCCTATTCTTATGCAACTTGCAACTGTCAATCAAAACTGTCAGTCCACGCCTATCTAGATGAATATGTAAAAGCCCTGTCTTGAAAACCCCCTGCACCTCATCATTCTGTTGCCAGGGCCTCTCTTGGCCCACCTCTCCCTTGAGGTGTTATTTCTATTCTTTCTTAAGTAAACTTGTTTTTGTCATGGTTACAACCTCAGATTCTTCTATGTGTCCTTATCAAGAATCGAGGCCTTGAAGAAGGGTCCTCATTGGCGCTACCTATCTGGTAACAGTCCCATCAAAATATTTAGGATATAACCATGTATAAAATAGAAGAAATCACACTTTTCTTGGATACTGCTGTCCAGTTAACAAAGATAGTCACTACATAAATCAAATAACTGGATAAGTAAGAATAGACCAGTTATTGCAACGGCTGTGGTAAGTGGAATCAACAGATAGATTAAAAGGAATTAGCTTTTAAAACAGAATAACTTATCAGG
The DNA here is from genome assembly GCA_020226075.1 of Hydropotes inermis. Lineage (NCBI taxonomy): Eukaryota > Metazoa > Chordata > Mammalia > Artiodactyla > Cervidae > Hydropotes > Hydropotes inermis. The sequence continues at coordinate 39,176,099 of CM035295.1, forward strand.
TAGGAGAAATAGGATGAAGGCTCTGAAGAGACAAAAATATTCAGTACAGCCAAGGACCAGTAAGAAAGCCAATGTGGCGGATGGTTTATCAAGCTATGGTTTAGTGAGTTATGTATGGAGAGGAAGATCAAAGATGTTTTCAGAGATGAAATCTTGAACAAAGACATATTATGTCTAACAGACTAAGTTGAAGAGTTTGGATTTTATTATGCATGCATTTTAATCCATTGCAATGGATTTGGTTTGGTTTGATTTGGTTATATATATATATATGCATGCATATATATACATATATGTAATATATGTATATATATATAAAATTTATGCTTTGAATGTTGATGTGAATAAGAAAATATATGAATAACATGTGAATAACATGAAAGCCAGGAGAATGATAAGAAAGCTGCTTCATGGCCTAGATGGTTTTCAATGATAATTTGTGCAAGGGTAAGTATAAAGAGAGAGAAAATGTGAGCATGTTCAGGATATATTGTGATAGAAAGGGATGTATGTATTGTTGATGTAGTAGATGAAGGGAGTAAGAGGGAAAAAAAAGAGGAATAAATGCTAACTTATCCCTGTGGTTTAACAATGAACAAATATGCCAAATTCTGGAAATAAATACTCCAACAAAGATTAAAAATAGAAAGTAAAAACAGCTTTTTGAGAACTTTTAATAAAATATTAAATTGATGAACTGTGGCTTAAATTTTTGCAAATTATGTGATTCAAATTGATAAAAGTAGAGAAAGATAGCAGCTGTGATGGAGGGTAGTGACTATTTTTTCATTAAAAATATAAATACTATCTGAACCCAATAGGGAACTATGCACTTTCTGAAGTGTATTTGTTGGAAAATTATTACAATGTTTTCAAACTTCACTCCTGTCTTTATACAAGGTCAGAGCAATCCACATTTCTATAGGGATGTTCAGGTAGAAAATCTATGAATTACACTCCAGTGGGGAAGGGATCACTGCTCTCCTCTAGCATTATATCTGGATGGATTTACTCTTTTCTATTGAGAGGAGGACATGAGGGAATGCGGCTTAACATTTCGTTCATTTTCATTCTAGTCACTGAAATCATAATAGCTATATGGTTACAAGAGTAGAAGTGATGCTTTAAAATAAGGGCATTCTCTCAAATCTTAATAGTTTCCACTATAAAAGCAGAGGACAGTCCTTCCCAGATCCACTGTTTCAGAGAACTGTTATTAGTTGAGTCAAAACTTTAAATGGCTTTTGTTGTAAAATAAACAATTGGTATATGGCATTCAATGAGAGGGATGGTCTGAGAATGGTTTATTGTGACAATGCAATCACTTTCAGGTATTACATTTCAGGATGAAAACTATAAATCACTCACCTTGCCAGAGTGAAGTTTGACTTATTCCTGTGGTCAACATAGGTATGGACACCAAGGACAAATGAGTCAGAAGAAGTTGATGAATAAAGCCCTTTAGCATTAATACATATATTTCACCTCTTGCATGAACAAAATATGTTATATTTTCTCTACTATCAATTCTTTATGTGTTAGCCATGATTATCTTTTCTATGTGTTATATGTTATTTTGTTACGTAATTTGTATTCAGATTTGAATGTAGGCCAGTAACATATACTGAGATAATCATTGGTTATAAAAACTGTTTCATTTTTATTATTAAAATCATTTTAATAGCATATATAATTGATAAAGGTATGGATTATAACTGAGTCCCTAGTACCATGGGACTGATTTGCTTTTGTTTCCTTGTATAGGTACAACATATCATTTAACCCTCATATGTTATGAAAACAATAGTATAAACAACCACATAGTTAAATTTAGAGTGGAACTTCACATTTATTCAATGATAGGCCCCTCAAAGTCTATAGAACATATTCTCAACTAATAATGTGCATATGACTCATATGGGATTCTGTTAAAAGGCAAATTCTGGTTTTGTTTATAAGGAGAAAAAGTTGTTTTTTTTTTCAACTCTATGGTTTCAGTGATTCTATTCTGCTGATCACAGTTTAGCAAATAATATAAGTATATGCTTTTGTATATCAATAGATAAATGAAATATAAAGTAAAATATTTTTATTATAAGAGTGGTTATAGTCCAACATAATTTTTGCCTAAATGAAACAGACAAGAGGCAATTACATTTTCTAATTCCCTTTTATCTGTGCCTTTTTTTCTTCCACATTCCTTATTTCCATTTTAAATAAATCTCAACTACAAATACTTTCAGTAACGACTCATGTTGACTTCAAAATCAACAGTATGGCTCAAAAACAAGAGCATCTTTTACAATAATGTGTTTTTCCTGGGAAATGGTAATGATGGTGACTTTCCCCAATCAATAGAAGCCAGAGGAGAAACTTAAGCAAGGCTTTTTTGGTATTCCTGAGCTGGCTGCAGGAGGGAGTGAAAACGAGTAACAGGTTCCCTTGCTCACTCACGGAGGTGTGTGCGTGGGGAGGGAGTGTGGGGGTGTGAGCTTATTCCGTGTATGGGGTGAGGGTAGGAGTGTGTCCAGGGATCTGGCCGGCAGGGTGGCTTAAATGGTGTGCGCTCCTGGTTGTGGTGTTGAGTGCAGCGGGTATGTGAAGTACCCTGCTTTTATTCCCATCACCCAGTTTTTGCTCCAGCTCTTCAGAAACGGCAGTTTGTTTTTTGTCTTATTTGTATCTTTTGGTCTAGAATTTGCGCCAACTGCACATGCACAGTTATTTTAAGCCCCATACAGTTTCTTCCCTTATGGCTCAGCTGGTAAAGAATCGGCCTGCAATGCGGGAGACCCCAGTTTGATTCCTGGGTTGGGAGGATCCCCTGGAGAAGGGAAAGGCTACCCACTCCAGTATTCTGGCTTGGACTATACAGTCCATGGGGTCGCAGAGTCGGAGACGACTGAGCAACTTTCACTTTCACTTTATAGTTTCTTCGTATTTTGTAGCTAGAAGAGAGGTGTGTCCGAGTGCAAACTCTGCAACAGTGCAGCAAAGGATCCCGGGTCCCAGGCCTTCTCAGTAACTTTTGTTGTCATTCTCGCAGACCTTCTCACTCTTCCCCCACTTCTCTCCAAGTATCTGACAATGCAAACTCAACTTCCTTTGAAAACAGGAGCAGTGGCAAAAGATTAAGTACCCAGAACCAGGGGACTGAAAGATCACATACCTCTTTACTCTTTCACTTATTTTTTGGAAAACATTAAAATATAATATTCACTGCCTTTCAAGACTTTCAATCATCTCAAGGCTCCTAAAAAGTTACTCAAAACCAACAACTGAACAACTGAAGGTACCCACTTGGGGGCTCTCTGCAGACAATCCAGGAATTCTGATTATGCCTTGTTAGTTTGTTGCTATTCAAGGATGTTAAAAAAAAAAAAAAAAACTCCTTAAAAATTAGATTACGTGTGTGTACATGCATATGTACACACACAGACACACATATGTATATATATCACATATGTGTTAAAAATATAGCTTAGATGTGAAATAAATGTTTTAAATAATTATTATTTTCTCTGAATTAATGTTTTCACAAGAACAACTGGAACTTGAAGATCTCAAGGGAATGGAATTCTAGGTCAGCAGCTGCAAAAATAACAGCAGCAGCCACAACCTGTTTTTCTGAGGAGCTGGAATAAACTTTCACAGGTACATTTAAATTTGGTGTAATTATGCTGTTTGTCCTAGCCAGAGTTCAACTTTTACATAGCAGTCACAAAGATAATAGCATAACAAAAAATATTTATTAAATTGATAGTAGTGTCTCTTTTGCTTTGTCATTGTCTTCAAATATATTAAGTATGCTTTTAAAATTTTCTTTATTTTTAATTGGAAGATGATTGTTTTACAATGTGATGATTTCTGCCAAGCATCAACATGAATCAGCCATAGGTTTACATTTATCCCCTCCCTTTTGAACCTTCCTCCCACTTCCCACCCCATCCCACCCTTCTAGTTTGTCACAGAGCACCAAGTTTTGCAGGTTTGATTTCATTTATGAAAACAAGTGATGCTATTAGAATCATAAAAGTTTGAAATCTAGGAAAGTGCACACTTACAGTAATAAGACTTATTAAAAGAATAGTGATATATAATACTGTAGTAGGTTGCCATGTCCTTCAGGGGATCTTTCCAACTGAGGGACTGAATCCACATCTCCCTGCAGCTTCTGCATTGCCAGCAGATACTTTACCACTAAGCCACCAGGGAAGCCAGTGATATATATGGAGGTATTTTAATTTGAAACTGGTTTGTAAATTGATTTAAGTGACAAAGTTAATAGTGCTGCATCCTTTGCTTTTGAAGCGGTAACTTAGGAGCTGAACATATGTGTTGGGGTGCTCACTTTTACTTTTATATGACTTTCATATGTAGAAAATTTGTTTGTAGAATCCTTATATACAATCTGACATTTTTTGCAACTATGTTAAGTGGACTTTTTAAAGCAATAAAAAATAAAGTTCAGAAGATATTGTTTTCATGAAAATTAGCAATAAAAATAAGAAAAACATATTATTCACTTAACCTACCATAATTAGTGAAAATAACTGAAAAACTTACAAATATGAGCAAATCACTTAACTCATAAGCTCTGCTGGTTTAATGTCATTTCTATCTCATTTTAAGACCAAGAACTATCAAAATTTTTTCTTCCTGTTTTTGATTTTAATAACTTAGTCATAGGTATGATTATTAGATAAAATACACTGAAATAAATTTCCACATATTAAATTCTGTTGGACCTATAAACAATTAACTATAATGTATATTATTTACATATTATACAGTTAACTGTAGGGCTAATTGACCTAGAGCTCTTTGAAATGAATCAGTATACTTTCTCCATTATTTTCACTGGTTCACACACAAATTACATGTACTTTATACATATTTGTCACAACACTGAATGTATTATTAAATGAATGTCTATCAGTGGTGAAACTTGTTATGTGATTATTTTGTTTAACAACCATTTCAGATCAACATTTATCATATAAATGGATATAAATTTCTATTAGCTCAGTTTCATGGTTAACTTTATTTAGTAGAGTCCAGAAAATGTTACAGAATTTCATCTTTCTTAGATGTAAATCTGATTTTTTAGGCTTAAATTTAAAGAATTCTAAATGATAGGATATATTTGATATTTTCAACAATTTTTGTTTTGTCATAACATTGAAGTATACATAATCATCTATGCGATTATTTTTAATGTAGTGTGAAAATCAGTTTATTTTTATATTCTTTATCAGTGAGAATTTTACTTTTAGTTTCTCTCAGGAGTCATTGTTTACTCATAGGAAAATGCCTGCCTTACATAGGGCAGTCTAGAAACTAAGATTGACTTCAACCATGACACTTAAGATTTTTATAACAAATCATCTAATTTGACAGTAATTAAAATTATGGTGGATTTTTCAATGGCCACAAGAGGGTAGGTTTTTTTCCTGAATATGAAGATGACACAGTATAGTTTTCAAAGAGCAAAGAGTTTAAGTCAGTCATATTTGAAAAATTATCTGCCATTCACTAATTTTGTGACTCTGAATTATTTACATATCTCTTACTTCATTTTCTTCATACATTTATTGTATGGCATTTAGCAGTTTACTGCTTCAGCACTTAAGATAAAACACTGGAACAAGACCAGAAGTGAGAAATTTGGTATATACAAGGAAGATTTAGCAGCATATTATTCATTCATTCATGTATACCTACTTTTTTACAAAGTAAGGATTTACAAAGTTATAGGAATTATAAGTGATATTTTTATTTTTGTGTTAAAAATATTGGATTTTAAGTATTTGTTCTTTACATTAATAAATTTATAAAATTTATCTTTAAGTACAGAAAGACATTAAAATCAGGAAAACCTAAAATTTTGCTCAATTTCCCTAAGTGGGCAGTGTTTTTCTAAATTATTTCTTCCCTATAACCTAACATTTATTTTAAGCTACTGTACTCTTTTTAACTATTTGCCAGATAGAGATCCTAATTTTCTGTATCCACAAAGTAATTAGCTTGCAGATTCATCTCCTTCAAATTATACATCCTAAAATGGAGAAAAAAGGGAAAATATTTGCCGATACTACCACAATTCTCCAAGGAAACATTCAAATAATAAATAATTATTATGAAGTGCTCACTTCATGAAAATGCAAATGTATGAGTGTGAAAGTAGTCATATGAGTACTTAAGTGTTTGCTAAATCTTCCCATGGATTAATGTTAGTGCAACTGAAAAACAAGAAAAGCAATCGTTAATTTTCATCCTGCAAAATAACATTTCACAGATATAACAGAAGTTTTATTTTTCTTAACTACATAGCCTGACATTATTTATATTTCAATACATTTTTACAGTTTTACAATTTCAATATATTTATATTTCACAATTTATTTGTCATGATACTTGTTACACAAGAAACTGTAACTCTTTATGTGACAAACAAAACCAAAATGTATGTCAAAGTTAAAAAAAAACAGCAGGCCTTGAATGTATTTTTATAAACCTTTACTTACATTTCAGAAAAAGGTAGCTTTTATTCTTTCTATGTGATTTGAATTTATAAAAATTGGTGCTACAGGATAATTGCATAGTTCCATGTTCTCAACCATACTAAACAGAAGCAAACATACAGGGCATGTAACACAGGTGTAAATTAAATCTATTTTTACATTTTGGAGCCTAGCAATTTACTTAATGCTATTTAACCATGGCATAGCATGCAAAATGTGCTAATAAATTTGAGGGTGAAGGAATGTGCTTCAGGTGTTAGTCTAAATTTTATGCTCCCAATAGAAATTATTTTCTGCATTATTGAGCAGCAATTATTTTGCTTCACATATCACCATGATATTTTAAAGTTTTACTTTCATCTGAACTGACTTCTGGTTATCATGAGAACTACAAGTATATTAAATTGCATAGCATATTGCATTTGTTAAAAAAAAAAAAGAAAAAAACAGAAGCTGATCACTCCATTAATTTAGAATTAGATGGGTCTATACCAATAGCTTATGTATTAGGAATAAGAAGATACAGGCATATTTATATATTTATGTAACCATGTTTGAAAGCATGCATTATTTTTATTCATCATCTAAAATTATGAATAATGACTGAAACTACATTTTGATTTGTCTGCATACTGTTAGTGCTTGCATGGAACATTATGATATCAACTTAGTTTTAAATACGTATCACATTTAATTACCTTCAAGTTGGACCTTACTGAAAATAAAATGTAATTAGGCAATGCTATTAAAACACTTCTGTGATTTTACTGGAATATATCTCTATTACCTATAAACATTTATGTTTCCCTGCTTATCAATCAATCTATCATCTAAAGTTGACTGGATTTATTAAATATGAATGAAATAAATGGGGAAATCAAATATGACTTCCAGTTGTCTCCTTTGAGGAACTATGTAGATAATATATTTAGAGTAATGTGGCTCAGATGGTAAAGAATCTCTCTTAAAGCAGGAGACCTGGGCTTGATCCCTGTAGTGGGAGGATCCCCCAGAGAAGGGAATGGCAACCCACTCCAACATTCTTGCCTGGAGAATTTGAGGGACAGAGGAGCCTGCCAGGCTACAATACACTGGGTCACAAAGAGTCAGACACAACTGACCAACTAACACACACACACACACACACACACACACACACACACACTGTAGTTTGGGATAAAGTTCATTCAAGGGAAGCCCAATGTGTTAAATTTTAGATATGTTGAAATATTGAGATATCAGTCTAATATTCAAGCATGGCAATCAATCAATAAGACTTATGACTCTAAAATATCTAGGCTTCAAGTGCAAGTCAGTAGTCATCTTCACAGAGAGTATTTTTAAAGCCATAAAAATAGATGAGACAATTTAAATAGAATATAGAAATTAAAAGAAGTGCAGTATTGATGTTAAGGGCAAATTTTGAAAAGCAGAGGTAGAAGTAAGTAAAAACAAAAAGTAACCAAAGGAAGACCTCAGATGAGACGAGAGTGGGAAGACTGTGGCATAAAACCAGTTAAATAGAGTAAAGTATGTCAAGAAAAAGACAACAACACAACATAATTCAACTGTGAAGAATGTTGATGAAGTGTCACATGAGGTGAAGATTTTGCAATACAAGATCAGACAGCTTGAGAACTCACTGCACTCTCTAATAAATGAGAAGTGATATTCATTCTCTAATGAATGAGAAATAACATTCATTCTCTAATGGATGGATATACTATTTGTTTTAGAAAATTCTTCTTGGGGTTTGGCTATGGGTAGGTCAGGAAATGAAGTAGTAACTGGAGAAAAATGGTGAAAACGCTTCCACTTTTTAAACTATAATTGACACAGAATGAACTATAGAATTAAGATGGACAATGATTTTGATGATCATCAATATAGATACAAGCAACCATTAAATTAAGTTATAGAACCATTGATCTAACCAACACCTAAAGTAAGTTATAGAAACCACTTCTCATCTCTTTTTTAGTTTTTTTACTCAAAATCCCTACTCAGGGACTACTTGTTTCAATTTCTGATTTCTTTCAGAATAAATCAATGTTGCAATTCCTGGAACTTCATAAAAAGAAAAAATATATATATATTTTATGCCAGGCTTTTTCCCTGCCCTGTATATATGGCTACTGAAATTTATGACTATCACTATGGTTTTCACTACAGTTTATTCTTTTCATTGCTGAGCACTATTGGATTGCAAGAAAGTGCGCATTTAGTAAATCATTTTCCTGTTGATATGTTTTCCTGTTCATGTACACATTTCCTTCCAGATTTGAGCTACTTTAAGTAGTTGAATGCAAGATGACTCATATAGCTCAAAAACCAATTTCAAATAATCTTATACTATTTCAAATATTATACTGTATCGTTGTTGTTCAGTTGTTCAGTCATGACTGACTCTGTGATCCCCACAGACTGCAGCAAGCCAGGCTTCCCAGTTCATCACCAACTCCCGGAGTTTGCTCAAATTCACGCCCATTGAGTCGGTGATGCCTTCCAACCATCTCATCCTCTGTTGTCCCTTTCTCCTCCTGCCTTCAGTCTTACCCAGCATCAGGGCCTTTTCTAATGACATACAGTATAATAACTATCCTGGAGGAAGAAATGGCAACCCATCCAGTACTCTTGCCTGGAGAATCCCTTGGACAGAGGAGCCTGCTGGGCTCCTATAGTTCATGGGGTTGCAGAGTCGGACAGGACTGAGCAACTGACACACACATGCACACACATAATAACTATCAAATGTTAAGCTGAATGTTGTGATTATGAATTTAGAGTGAAACTATCAGCTTTAGAAGGGGATTTTAACCAGCTAATTTCATTTGTTTAGGAAAATGTATGGAGAAATTAAAGACAATATCCTGGAGTTGAAGAGCTCAAGATTTTTTTAGGATGCTGTGAATCAGTTGAGGTTAAATATATACTACAGTTATTGAGTAGCACTGAAACATATGCATTACCATGTGTAAAACTACATAGCTATTTAATTAGTGTTAGTTGCTCAGTCATGTCCGACTTTTTGCCACCACATGGCCTGTAGCCTGCCAAGCTCTGTGGCCATGGGAGTCTCCAGGTAAGAATACTGAAGTGGGTTGCCATTCTCTTCTCCAGAGGCTCTTCCCAATTCAGGGATTGAACCCCAGTCTCTTGCATTGTGGGCAGATTCTTTGCCATCTGAGCCACCAGGTGGAAATTTTTCTGCTGTTACCCTGCTTTCTTAATTTTTATGCTGAGCACATCATGACAAATGCCAGACTAGATGAATTACAAGCTGGAATTGAGATAGGTGGGAGAAACCTCAACAACTTCAGATATGTGGATGATACCACTCTAATGGCAGGAAGAGAAGAGGAACTAAAGAGCCTCTTACTGAGAGTGAAGAAGGAGAGTGAAAGAGCTAGCTTAAAACTAAATATTAAAAAAAAAAAAAAAAAAACTAAGGTTATGGCATACAGTGCTACTATCACACAGCAAATAGAAGGGGAAAAGGTAGAAGTAGTGACAGGTTTCCTCTTCTTAGACTCTAAAATCACTGTGGATGGTGACTGCAGCCATAAAATCCATAGACAATTGCTTCTTGGCAGCAAAGCTATGACAAACGTAGACAGTGTGTTGAAAAACAGAGACACTACTCTGGCTACAAAGTCTGTGTAGTCAAGGGTATGGTCTTCCCAGTGGTCACATACGGTTGTGAGAGCTGGACCATAAAGAAGGCAGAAAGCAAAAAATTGATGCCTTCGAACTTTGGTGCTGGAGAAGACTCCTGAAATTCCCTTGAACAAAAAGGAGACCAACCAGTCAGTCTTAAGGGAGATCAACTCTGAAAACTCATTGGAAGGACTGATGCTGAAACTGAAGCTCTAGTATGTTGGTCATCTGATGCAAACATCCAACTCACAGGAAAAGTCCCTGATGCTGGGAAACACTGAGGGTAGAAGGAGAAGAGGGTGTCAGAGGATGAGATGGTTAGATGTCATCACTGATATAATGGACTTGAACTTGGGCAGACTTCAGGAGATGGTGAGGGACAGGGAGGCCTGGTGTGCTACAGTCCATGGGGTCACAGAGAGTCGGACACGACTGGGTGACTCAACAACAACAGTTATTGAGGGTAATATATAACATGTGACATTAATCCTAATGGCTAATGCGAACTGTAAACAAAACAATCACTATATTTCAGGAAGCAAAACAAACAAACAAAAACAGATATCAGATTTTTTGTTTTCCTATATCAATAAGAATTTGAAAAAAATAATAGGAATTATTAAGACACTAAAGAATCATTACTATTTCCCTTTACTAGAAACCTGCTTCTGAAGTACTCTTGTGAAGATGAGGTTAAATTATTCATAGAATATATCTAACATAGGGCCCATAACAATGTAAGTTCTTGATTTATGTTAGTTATTTTAGTTACAGCTATCATTTGACTTTTCTTTTTTTTTAAGCAAAGTGCTACTGCCTTTGCTGATGCTGAAGGTGAAGTTGATGATGATGATGATGAAAAACCAGGAGGGGGAAGATTATGAACCCAAGAGTCAGACCTCTAGTTCAAAATATTAACCACCAATTACAATGCTTGGGAAAATAAGTTTATCTGTTATTATTTTTTAGCCTCAACTCTTGAAAAATGAGGATAATAGTGCCCAGTGCTTACGGATTTTTCTAAGATGAAATCAGTTCATGTAAACACAGTATTGAGAACACTGTTCAGTCCTTAGTAAAAGGATATAAATGTTAACTAGCCCTATCAACAATTTAATATTGCTATCATGTATGGTTTCTGGGTTATCAGAGAACTATTTCTGAGATTGTGGAGATTGTGCTGAGAGACAAAGAGTAGAACTCAACTAGAAAAATTGGGTAGAGGATTGCTTAAAGACAGGAGCAATGAAGTTTACAAACCATATCAGAAAAACTAAAGGAATTTCAGTATGGAAGAAACACAGAATGAACAGAATTTTGACAGTCTGGAATGGAGATCAGATGGAGAATTATGCCAGATATTGCAAATTCAAATGTCTATATAAAACAGTGACAACCACAAATATGTGAGGTGTCAGGGAAAAGACTGTGGCATGTAGCAAGAGCAGACATAGACTAATTCACACACAAAGGGATGCATCTAAAGTTGCTATTTTGTCATTTTCTACATTCCAATTTTAAGATAGTATATATCACTTCAAGGGGCTTCCCAGGTGGTGCTGTTGGTAAAGAACCCACATGCCAATGCAGGAAATGTAAGAGACACAGATTCCATCCTTGAGCTGAGAAGATTACCCAGAGGAGGGCATGGCAACCCACTCCAGTATTCTTGCCTGGAGAATCCCATGGATGGACGAGCCTGAGGGTCACAAAGAGTAGGAGATGACTGAAGTGGCTTAGCACACATATCACTTTAAACAAATATTTAATAGGTTTATTTATAAAGTCAATATTTCAAGGAAAACATTCATCACTAAGTTTAAAATCAAGATATATGTATGTGGGTGCTATATATATGTATATATATATAAATGTATGTGTACATATTATTCTTATATAAAATGGAAAAAAATCTACTTGTATTATGGGGCAATTGATCATCCTTTATAACTTAAAATTGAGATAACTAGTAGACATGCAGATAAAGAATACTTTTTTCTTACATGGTCAGCAGATTATAGTTTGCAAGCCTTCATTTTGTGTCCTGGTTGGATATGACTTGAAAGCTAAGGATGTTTTCTTATATTAGTGAAGGGTTATAAAATATAAAACAAAGCAAAAATGATGAAAACTATGTGGCAGAGACCATATATTCCATGATCTTTAAATATTTATTCTTTGGCCTTTAGCACAAAAAGCTTGCCAACTCCTATCTTAGGTGATAATAATTTTTTTTTCAGTTTTTTAAAATTAATTTATTTATTTTAATTGGAGGCTAAATACTTTACAACACTGTAGTGGGTTTTGTCATACATTGACATGAATCAAACTAAACATGAGAAAATATTTAAAAATTTAATCAACATGAAGTTTGATTTCATAGTAGGCATAGTTTTTGGATTTAAACAATGATGAAAGTAAGTTATCTAAAAATGGTGATCCTTAATCTGATAGTTTGCCACATCCATGTTTAAATATTAGTTTAGAGTAAGCATATTTAACACATTCAGCATATATTAAATTTAAATATACGTTATATATTAACATGATATTGCTATTTTACAAAGAATGCCGATTAAAACACAAATATATTGATATTGCTATTTTACAAAGAATGCTGATTAAAACACAAATATATGAAATAAAAAATTACTACAACAAATGTTAATGGAGATTTTTAAGGACAATAATTTATAAAAAATGTTCAAATAAAATTAAAATAACTATCTTTGATAGATTATTTTCTTAATGATCCTAAAAAAAATCATACCTCTCTGTTTCCATACACTGATTTAGTCTTCTCATATATTGATTTGGGTCTTGGTCATGTGACTTATTTATACCAAAAAGATAATGTGATATGAGCAGAAAATTGGAGGGAGCTTTGTCCCTTGGCATTTTTGCCTTGAGACTATAAATTAGGACTAGAAAAACTTACTAAGACAGAAGATGAAAAGTGCACCCTATCAACCAAAACTGAGTTTGTATCAATGTTTCTATAAATAAAGTTTTATTGGAAAATGCTCAATTTGGTCACATTTTGTGATAGCTGTTTTCATGCCACAATGGAAGAGTTGAGATGCAGTGATATAGAGACCCTAGAGCCCACAAAACCTAAAATATTAACTACCTGGTCCTTCATAGAAAATGTTTGCTGAGTTACATACTAAATAAAGATTATATGAAAGAGAATTGAAACTTGCCCCCCTTTCTCTGCTCATATCTAACAATTGATATTTACCTGCTCTAATATTTGTCCTTTCTAGACTCTCTATGGAAAAAAAAAAATCTCAAAGTAAGAGCTGGCCTGAGTACAGTAATTAAGGGTATAACTAAATTTCCTAGTTAAGATCAATTAAAGAATTATGGTGCTTATTAGTATATCCTTCCAGCTACATAGAAGGAATTATAGGAATCTTAAGTTTCTTGCCTCAAGTGGCCTCTCAATGGCCCAAAGGCAATGGTAATTCAACCTCTAGTTTGAAGGATGGAATTTAGCATTACATGGTGTAATATTGCTAATATGGCTCATAAAATTCTTTAACATTTGAAAATTGGTTCTTACCACTTATCACTTAAAAACAAAAAACTCATAGCATAAAAGTTGAGAGTCATGTTTTATTCAGTGGGAACTTTTAGGACTTTAAGTCTATGTGGCAGCATCTCAAATAACCTTGAGAGAATTGCACTGAGGATTCAAAGTGGGGAGGTAGAATATACAGGAGTTTTGCAACAAAGGGAATGTAGTGATGAACCTCAAAAAAAAAAAATTATTGCTAAAGAAAACTTGAAATCCCAAGTTAAGGAATTTAGTACTTTTCTATGTATGAGAAGACACAAGAGTCTGGGCTCACTGAAATCATTCCTTGAATATACACCTCAGCTATCTTGGGGTAGTAGCCTGTGTTTTCACAACTTGAGTTGCCTCAGGGCTCATTCTCATATTTGTCTCCTTAAAGGATCACAATTTCCCTTAATTTAAAGTGGAAGCAAAATATTATCACTTAAAACTTGGACTCTGAGGTATCATTAGGATGAGAGAAAGAGATAGTACTCTCAATTGATGATCTAATAACCTTGGTTAAAACTTAAATGAAATAAGCATAGACAATATGAGATAATCCATTAAAACAAAAAAATGCTTTATAAAACACCATTTCAAGGCAAGAAGCTATATTAGAGTATTGAAATGAAAAGGGAAACCAATATTCATCATTATGGAATATACACTCTTAGGTGCATAAATGTGGAAATATGTTGTAGGAAATGGGAGGTTAAATGATTGTGAAAATTTATCTTTTTTCATATCAGATTGCAGTTTTTATATTTCCAATAAGACTATGATTATATGGACAATGGTTTAACTAATTTTTATTCAATGACTACCTGAAAGAGGTTGCATTAATTCCACTGAAACCTATATCTTTATAATAACTGATAAACATTGTTAACTCACTGTTTTCTGATGTATTTTAAACTAATTTTGAACTATATAATTTTCCAAATTGAGAACATTTGCACTGATAGGCCTTTATGATCAATTTATTGCTGGTAGGCATGGCAACTTAATCAAAATAGTATTGTCTCTTAGATTCAAATAGTAGTTATTAACTTGAGCATAAATAAAATTATAGGGCCACATATACAATATATTTAATAAATGTTATAAGGCTATCCAAGTTGCTATAAATGACATCTTTCAGCACAGCTATAGTTGCACAGAAAGGATTCAGTGATTAAGATGGCTGGCATTTTAAAATGTGTAGTGAATAATGTAAAATATCATAATCAATTTTAAGTATTCTGATTGCTGTTGTTTTAAATTAGGAAAGGAGTTATAGCTTGACCAAAAACAAATTAATTAAGCTTGTCACCACAAAATGTTTCCTTGTTTGTGTTAAAATATGCCATTAAAACAAATAGACTTTACATGCCCACTGAGCTGATAAATCCCATTACCTACTCACTTTTCCCTGAAGCATATTTTTTATGCCTGCTATTCTGACACTGTTAATAACTTGCAGGATAATAATCAAATGTTTTTTCTCCACATCTCTATTGTGCTAAACTTTCTATTTTTTCCCAGAAATCTAACAAGGAGACACTAAAGGGGAGTCTAATTTTAATAGCAACTTGAATCTCACTTTACAGAATTTGCTCTCTACAGAAATGGATAATGTTAGCATGGCTTTGAGGTTGAAATGCAGCTTCAAAGTTCTGAGTACTATTATTCTAACCTCACAAACAAGTCTTGGGGGACACTATTGAAAATAGGCCTGCTTAGAATCATAATGTTTGTAACATAAAAATAAATGAAAGCATAGAACATGTTATTGAGATGCCCATCACAAAACCGTACACTTGTGAAAGTAAAAGCCCATGAAAGGTTAAGATTAAATTTTTAAAACATGGTCCTGGTTCTTTATTTTATTATCTAGAATAGATGCAAGCATATCTTAGAAACACTTTGAGCTTGGTTCTAGACCACAAGAAAGCAAATACTGAAGAATAAGGCAAGTCATATGAATATTTTTTTTCCCAGTACATATGGAAGTCATGTTTACACTGTACATGTGCACACAGTCGTGTCTGACTCTGTGCCCCTATGGACTGTAGCTCGCCAGTCTCCTCTGCCATGGGGATTCTCTAGGCAAGAATACTGGGGTGGGTTATCATGCCCTCCTCCAGGGGATCTTCCCAACCCAAGGATGTTTACACCAAATTGTAATCTATTAAGTATGCAATAGCATTATGCCTAAGAAATATATATATATATATATATATATATATATATATATATATATAATGCCATAATTAAATATACTTTATTGCTAAAAAATGCTAACCATCAGCCGAGCCTTTGGCAAATCACAGTAGTAACATCAAAGACCACTGAACATAGATCATTATAGCAAATACAATAATAATAATGTAGTTTGAAATATTGGAACCATTACCAAAATGTGACACAGAGACAGAAAGTGAGCAAATGATGCTGGAAAAATGATGCTAGTAGATTTGCTTGACATAAGCTTTCCACAAACCTTCAATTAAAAAACACAATATCTAGGAAGCACCAAGTGAAACACAATAAGGCAAGGTATGCCTGAATAAAAATTGAATGAAGTGGCTAAATTAATTTTAAAAAATGGCCTATAACTCTGAGATTAGGAAAGTAAACTTTGATCAACCTCCAAATTTATTAAAAGATAATACTGTCTCAGTGTATGCTTATATATTATCATTCTAGTACTGTGTAAAATGAAGTAAAACCTCACTTATGGTGTAGATTATACTAAATAATATATGAACATATTTAAATATAATCTTGATTATATTATGTGATGTAGTTACTAGTTAACTCTCATCATACATATAAAGAGACTGAAGCTCAAATTATAAGTGATTTGCTAATGGCCCAAATTTTTTAAGTAGAAAAGCTGGACTTTGAAATTGTCTCCTGAAATATACTGCATTCACTTCTTGTTTGATCTAAACTTAGCTTGTCTGTTAACAATAATGATTTTGTATTTTTAATGAATCTATATTTATTTAATACATATTAAGTGTGTTACTTTCTTAGGTCCACAGGATACACCAGAAAACAAAAAATAAATCTTTGTCCTCATAGAAAATTTATATATGATTAGAAATAAGAACTTTTAAGCAAGAAAATAAATAAGATGCCTTCTTAAGAAGATTAAGAAAAGGGCTTATATACTTATACATGTAATTAATACATGTATTAATACTTATAAATGTACTTTTATTCCAGACACATGTAAATAAAAACAGCAGAACTGTCACTTGAATATGTGAATATGTGTTTTTGTGTGTGTGTGTATATATATTCATATGAACCCATCACTATGATGGTATGAGCAATAAGAAGACAACTGCAATTTAATTAGGACTTAAATTATATATTTAATTAAATATAGGACAATAATAGGATATTTATGAGAATTAATATGATGGAGATCAAAGTGCTTGAAAAGTACAATTAAGATGTAGATCTGTTAAATCTGGGTTATTTAAGGATGATGTAATTTCTATCAAAATTATATTGGTATTAGTACAAGAAGATAAAACAGTCTAAACCTGGGAAAGCCTTTTAACATGGCTTCAGAAATTTAAGGAAAAATCTACATGGAGATACAGACTCAACATCATCAGAGTCATACTCATAGAACAGTTGTAAAAAGGGTGACATATACTAGTTATAAAAGTTAATATCAGCAAATCTCCCAAGACCAAAATCATACAAGAATTTTTTTTCAAGTAGAGAAATTAATTAATTTGAGATCATTGGAAGAGGAAGTTCAATATGGCAACACAGGAAGATCCTGAACACACCTCCTCCCATAGACACACAGAATCTACACCTATACCTGGGTCAATTCCCTCTCAAAAAGACTTGAAAATTAGCTTAACAACTCCTTCACAAGATAAAAGGGCCACTTGGAGATGGGTTGGACAGGCAGAGATGGGGATTTCAAACTACAAAATCAGTAGTTTTGTACTGTGGCAAAACTACAGTAATCAAAACACTATGATACTGGCATTAAAAATAGACACATAGGTCAATGGAACAGAATAGGGATCCCCAAAATAAGCCCACATATACATTTCCAAATAATTTACTACCAGGAAGACAACAATATATGTATTGGGGAAATGACAGTTTCTTCAATAAATGGAGCTGGGAAAATTGTACAACCAAATGCAAAAGAAAATAGATTGCTATCTTATACCACTCATAAAGATTAACTCAAAATGGATTAAAAACTTGAATCTAAGACATGAAACCATCAAACCCCTAGAAGAAAACATAGACAATTCCTCCTTGAAATCAGTCTTGCTGAGTTTTTTTTTTCCCCTTGACTTCAAAATCAAAGGTAACAAAAGCAGAAAGAGATGAATGGAATTATATCAAAGGATCTATCTGTATAGCAAAGGAAGCTGCAAACCAAATGAAAAGGCCACCTACTGAGGGGAATAAAATATTCATAAACCAGATATCTGATTAGGGGTTAATATACAAAATGTACATAAATATCAAGTCTTAGAAAAGATATGCAGAAAAGGGGAAACTATTACATTGCTGGTGGGAATACAAACCAGTGTGGCCACTATGAAAAAGAGTACAAAGGATCCTCAAATAATTAAAAGCAAAACTATTGTATGATTCAGCACTTCTACACCTAGGTATTTATATGAGCAAAAGAAAAGCACTAATTCAGAAGGATGTAAATATCCCTGTGTTCACTACAGCACTATTTACAATAGCCAAAATATTAAAAAGCCAAGTGCTTATTGATGGATGAGTTGATAAAGATGTGGTATGCATATGCAATGGAATAGTATTAGCAACAAAAAGGAAAAAGAAAAGAAATCTTGTAATTTGCTACACCATGGGAAAAGCTTTGAGAAAATTAGGCTAAGTGAAATTAGTCAAAGAGAAGACAAAAAATACTGTATGATTTTACCTATATGTGGAATCTATAACACAGAATTAAAAATAAAACACACAGATGAAGAAAACAGAATGGTGGTTGCTGGGGGTAGTATGAGGTAAGATGAGATGGGTAAAGAGAGTCAAGAGGTACACATTTCCAATTATAAATAAATAAGGCATGGAGATGCAATATATAGCAAGGTGACTTGTTAGTAAATACTGTAGTATAAACACACTTGAAAGTTGTCGAGAGTATAAATACTTAAATTTATCATAACAAGAAAAATAATATTTTTGTATGGTAACAGATAACTATTGTGGTTATCATTTCACAGTGTATACAGATACTGAATTATTATATTTACACCTTTACCTAATTGAATGCTATATATCAATTATACCTCAATTAAAAAATAGTTTGAAGTTCACATACAACATACTACAAGAAAATGACTATGGTTTGGTAAATTAGGAAAATAAGGTCTAAAATAAACCATTATAGAAAAACCATGATTAAATTATAGAATATTTAAGAGATTTATAGGAAAAATAATATATATGAATACTTTATATTGCTATAAAAGACATTACATAATCTTAGAGGCAAATATTAATGAGAAAAAAGTTTTTCTTTCAAGAACTAATATATGTATTAAGAATTTGGGAAAACTTTAGATGGGAGAAAGTGAAAAGGTAAAAATATAAGTTAATAAAATAAATTATACTAGAGAAGATAAATTCAAATTTTTATTTTATAAAGACTAAAATATTATATGCCATGAAAAATAATAAAGAGTACAACTACCACCAATTTAACATAATATTTAACTGCAGTTTCTAGGCAGTTCAGTAATGCAAGAAAAAGAAATGATGCTATCAAAATCAGAAAGACATAAACAAAGCTCCCATTTTTCATGAAGATATGCAACATAAAGATGTGGAACACACAACAGACTGAAAATAAATTTAAGGATTGGGTTTAGAAATCTTACAGAACAAAAAAGAAAAAAATTTCTATTGAGTTTATATAAAAATTACACACTTGGGAATGTAAATGCATGTAAATTCTAATTTTAATAATATATATAAAACACCCAGAAAGTATTCAACAAAATGTGCAAGGCACAAAGAAAATTATATAAGACGAACTAGGGAAATGAAAAACACCTAACTAATTGCAAAGGTATATCACATATATTGTTTAGAAGACAGTATGAAAATGAAGCTTGTTGTCACAAA
>CM035295.1:39195986-39217512 GCA_020226075.1 Hydropotes inermis
ATTATTCTTATTTAAATCAATCTTAACAAAAAATTCTAACAAATAGACTCCAAAACTTATTTGGGTAAAAAGGGAACAAGAAAAGTCAAAATAGTGTTTTGAAATAGAAAATGAAAAATAATTGCTGTTATAGGTACCAGGAAAATTATAAATCTGAAGTAACTGAGATAGCATAGATTGGGACACAGATAAATTTTCAAAAATGCTGAACTGAGTGGTAGACAGTAGTTTTCAATAAGTAATACTGAGACCATTGAATATTCATATATATATATATATATATATATGAAATAAAATAATTGCTTTCTTCCCTCTACACAAAATTTTAAATAAATGATATGTCTAAGTTCAAACCTAAACTGTATATCATAATATGTGAAAATAACTTCTTGGCTTGTACATATTTTTTTTTCATTTATCTTTATTAGTTGGAGGCTAATTACTTTACAAATTATAGCGGTTTTTGCCATACATAATATTTTCATCAATATATAAAAAATCATAACTGATTAAAAATTAAATATATTAATACTAAAAACATAAAAAAGTACCCCAAATAAAGTAAAGATGAATACCATCCTTTGAAAATATATGCAGCTTATTTAACTAAAGTATTATCAGTAAATGATACAGGTCTATAATTAAGTAAGGAAAATAAAAAACTACAAAATCAAGAGAACTTATGGGTCTTTTTAAATAAGAAAATATTCTGAACTCTTAATCTGAAAAAGTTCTTAACATCGCTACTAATCAACAACAAAAAAATAAATTTTAAAAGTTGTGAACCTAATCTAATGACTAAAATTCCAAATGTTTATAATAGAATTCATGAGAATATGGATTTATCAGTGAAAGAGTACATTGGCCCAACTTCTTTGTAAAAATCTCTACTGAAGTTTAGAAGTATTTACTGAAATTGAACACATGTATTCAGACATGCATCACTATTTGCACCAAGAAATAAGGACACTGTTCTGCAAAACTAAACTGTAGTAGTTAAATCCTAGAAACATGAATGTCAAGCAATACTATAACATACAAGTAAATTGAGATATATTCATAAAATATAATTCTATTTAGTAATAAATATAACAAACTCCTTCAGTTCAATTCAGTCCCTCAGTCGTGGCTGACTTTGTGTGACCCCATGGACTACAGAATGTTAGGCTTCCCTGTCCATCACCAACTCCTCAAACTTGCTCAAACTCACTGTGCATCCAGTCGCTAATTCCATCTGAACTCTTTTAACCTTTTTATAAAACTAAATCTTACAGATGTAATGCAATCAGTGAAGCCAGACACAAAGAAACAAACTTCATTCTCTCTTTGATGCACAGTTTATCAACAAGCAGACCAAATTTGTAGAATCTTTTAAAGGAAATCAATTCCGAACATTCAGTGCCAGAACTGAAGCTGAAGCTCCAATACTTTGGCCAGCTGATGCAAAGAGCCCATTCATTGGAAAAGACACTGATGACTGGAAAGACTGAGGGGAGAAGGAGAAGTGGACAACAGAGGATGAGATGGTTAGATGGCATCATCGACTCAATGGACATGAGTTTGAGCAAACTCTGGGAAATGGTGAAGGACAGGGAAACCTACTGTGCTGCAGTCCATGGGGTCACAAAGAGTCAGACACAACTAAACAACCAAACAACAACAACAAAGGGAATGGCCACTCATTCCAGTATTCTTCCTGGAGAATTCTATGGAGAGAGGAGCCTAGCAGTCTTCAGTCCATGGAGTCGCAAAGGGTCAGAGTCAGACGTGACTAAGTAACTAAGCACATAGTGAAATTATGATTGAATGGAATCCTCAACTCAATGAACATGTTTGGGCAAACTCCAGGACATAGTGAAGGCCAAGGAAACCTGGTGTGTTTTAGTCCATGGAGTCACAGAGTCAGACATGACACAGCAACTGAAAAACAAATACTGGAGAGAAAACCCTAAAGAAATGCAAATTAATTACATTTAAGAAGTGAGATTAGTAAGAGGAATCTGGAATGCTTTGCGTTCCCATTAATGTTTTACTTCTTTTTCCATATGGTAATTATATGTGCTTAATTGATCATAAATATAAGAAGTTGTACTTTCTCTCATCATAAAATGTAAAAGTTCAATAGCACTTAAAACAGAAAGAGAAAACAGAAGTGAGAAATTTGAAATAGTGTAAACAAATATTGAAAAACAAAAAATATGTAAACAAATATAATTTATTAAAGAAAGATAAATGGTTGATGGTAGAGGTTATGCAATTAAAGTTTTTTGTTTGTTTCCCAAAATTATAAGAAGCATTACCACATGGATATATAATTTGCTAATTTTTATATGTATATATACATATATAGACTTTCTTATGCATTTATAAACACATTGATTAGCTATAACTATGGGCAAGAAAAGAAGAAAATTTATCAATTTATTTCATACAAAGCTAAAGAAAAAATTAAATACCACTAACCAGTTCAGTCCAGTCATAAGCAGGGTCTTTTCCAATGAGTCAGTTCTTCATATCAGGTGGCCAAATACTCAAGATTCAGCTTCAGCATCAATCCTTCCAATGAATATTCCGGACTGGTTTCCTTTAGGATTGAAAAATTTTGCATGTCTAATATATTTTGACATACTATATTTAAAAAAAAAAAATTCACAGTGAGTACACTGAAGGAAAAATTTACATTTTGAGGAGAATCAGCATTCTGATAACACTTTATAGAAAAATACTGTTAAATATTACAGAAGAACATCTGACAAAAGTCATCTAAAACTAAAACATACTTTTTTTCAGACATAGAAATTCTAATTCTAGATATTTAAAATGGCAATAATTTCTTTCTCTACGAAAATTACATGTAGCATATTGTTAGCAACTGCTTAAATATAAAATAAACATCTATGGGAAATTAACCAAAGTATTATATTTATGAATACATGAAAAGTTATATGACAGATTTTTTTTGACATAGATATTTTTAATTATAAAAGCTGGTTGTAAGAATACATTCTCAGTATTATTCTATTTTGAAGAGAGAGAGTACCTCATATATATTTTGTTACCCACCTGTCTTCCCACATATTTTCATGAAGAATGAAAAATAATAGTGATAATGAAATACATTCACTTACTGCTTAATTTGGGTCAAACACAGTTTGGAAATCTTAACATTTATGATCTGATTTAACCTTTACAAGTGCCCTATGATAAAGATATTATTTCAATATCATCTGTGTCTTTTCAGATTCAAAAATGTATGACACAAAAGGTTAATTAACTTGCCCCAAACTATTCCTATGTGTTTGAATTTTAATTTGAATTGAGGCATTTGCTTCTGCACATATGCTCTTAAACATTACACGGAACCTTCCTCACCACAAAGTATTCCATTAAAGCAATCAGGAAGCAAGCCATAATAGCATCAGTTTTATTTTTCCCACCCTGTTAGCTGTTAAATTTCAGAGGTGCCTTTTCTCTAGAGAACTGTCCTCTGCTGAATGGAGCTGCCTCATCAAGTAAGTTCCGCTTCCAAAACAGACCTAAGTCAATGCCTGACTTGTGCTTATATAGGCTGCATCAGCCTATGATTCTGGGCTCCAAAATCACTGTAGACAGTGACTGTAGCCATGAACTTAAAAGATGATTGCTCCTTGGAAGAAAAGCTATGACAATCCTAGAGAAGTGTTTCAAAAAGCAGAGACTTCACTTTGCTGACAAAGGTCCCTATAGTCAAGGCTACTGTTTTTCCAGTAGTCATGTACAGATGTTTAGACTGGATCATAAAGAAGGTTGAGAACTAAAGAATTGATGCTTTAGAATTGTGCTGCTGGAGAAGACTCCTGAGAGTCCTTTGGACAGCAAGAAGATTAAACCAGTCAATCCTAAAGAAAAACAATCCTGACTATTCAGCAGAAGGACTGATGCTGAAGCTGAAGCTACAATACTCTGGTCACTTGATAAGAAGTGCCAACTCATTGGAAAAGACCCTGATGCTTGGTAAGAGTGAGGGCAGGAGGAGAAGGGGGCAACAGAGGACAAGATGGTTATATGGAATCATCGACTCAATGGATATGAGTTTGAGCAAACTCCAGGAGATAGTGAAGAACAGGGAAGCCTGGCATGTTTCATTCCACAGAGTCGCAGTGTCGGACATGACTTAGTGACTGAACAACAAAGACATTCAGGTTCCACTATTAAATTTATGCATTACCATTTTTTAATCAGAAAATGAATTATGAAATCTAAAGGATATTCTAAATTTATAGTCTTATCTGGTTAGGTTGGATTTTTATTTAATAACTATTGACTCTCCTAAGCATTTTATATCTACTCACTTATAGGATCATCAGAAAATATGATTAATAATACATGAAAGTGAAAAAATGAAAGCATTAGTCATTCAATTGTATCCCAGCTCTTTGAGATCATGGACTGTAGTCTGCCAGGCTCCTCTGTCCATGAACTTCTCCAGGCAAGAATACAGAAGTGGGTTGCCAGTCCCTTCTCCAGGGGATCTTCTCTTAATACTACTTGTTAATTATTAAAACTATTATTAATTATTAAAACTATTTAGACAAGAGACTAAAATTAGATACATTCACTAACTTTATTCTCTGTGTGAAAATGGACAGCTTGTATATCAAAATGCCAAAAGATTATGTTTTAAACACCAGGCTATACTGCCTCTGACCAACCAAGTTGATTCTTCTTTTGTTCTACTTTGAAATGAAATAAAATAAATAAAATGAAATAAAATGAAATAAAATAAATAAAATGAAATAAAATCTATGAAAGAATCAATTAGAAAAGTTCCCTAAATGATGATGAATTGCTCTAGGACAGATTATACACTCACAGGATTAGTCATTTCTTCATAGAACCAACTAATCAACTTTATTGCCAGTTAGACTGAATTGACCAATTGAAACAGTTGATTTGTCTTTGAGAAAGATAGATCTTTGAATAACAATCACAAAGACCAGATTTAAAGGGAGAGAGTTAAAGCATATTAGAGACAGATTTGAAAATTGATTTAAAAACACAGAAGTACACAGATACATGATTTCCAAAGTGAGTTTTCTGTTTTGTCCTTTTATGCTTACAATTTTTCAACAATAATTATTTTTAAAAATCTTATTAATATGATAGTTTCATATTTTGAATGCCAACAACCTATTTTATTAAAATAACTGGTTGCTAATAAAAAGATTTACCAGAAATAATTAGGGTTGGGCAAGTAAGCTAGCAGAGAAAAGGGGAATTAGGGACAAGTAGTGAGTCTTAGCAACAGTGAGTCTACATTAGAAAAGAAAAATGAAATATAAAGTCTGCTGAAAAGTGTAAAATGATTTATTAAACACTTAATTGCAGAAAAGGAAAAACCAGTGAAGCATTAAAATAAAGAGAGAACAGTGGCTTCCAAGCATGGTCCATGAACTAGTAAGAACACGGATGAACATGGTCCATGAACATTACCTAGGAACTTGTTAGAAATATGAATACATAGGTCATTCCAAATCTATGGAAATTCAATCTGAGGGTGAGGCTCAGAAATCTGTTTTAATGAGTCTTGCAAGTGACTCTAAACTACTAAAGAGTTCAGAAATCACTAAAATATAGAACAGAAATTTTTGTGCATAGAATGCAGCATACCTTTCAGCAAATTTGGAAGTTTCAGTTCAGTTCAGTTGCTCAGTCGTGTCCAACTGTTTGTGACCCCATGAACTGCAGCATGCAAGGATTCCTTGTTCATCACCAACCCCTGGAGGTTGTCCAAATTAATTCTCATCTAGTTGGTGATGCCATCCAACCATTGCATTCTCTATCATCCCCTTCTCCTCCCACCTTCAATCCTTCCCAGCATCAGGGTCTTTTCAAATGAGTCATTTCTTCTCATCAGCTGGCCAAAGTATTGCAGCTTCAGTTTCAGCATCAGTCCTTCCAACAAATATTCAGGGCTGATCTCCTTTAGGATGTACTGGTTGGATCTCCTTGCAGTCCAAGGGACTCTCAAGAGTCTTCTCCAACACAACAGTTCAAAAGCAACAATTCTTTGGTGCTCAGCTTTCTTTATTGTCCAGCACTCACATTCATACATGACTATTAGAAAGACCATAGTTTTGATTAGATGGAACATTGTTGGCAAAGTAATGTCTCTGCTTTTTAATATGCTGTCTAGGTTGGTCATAGCTTTTCTTCCAATGAACAAGGTCTTTTAATTTCATGGCTGCAGTCACCATCTGCAGTGATTTTGGAGCCAACTTTCTCACTCTTTCACTTTCATCAAGTGGCTCTTTATTTCTTCACTTTCTGTTATAAGGGTGGTGTCATCTACATATCTGAAGTTACTGATATTTCTCCTGGCAATCTTGATTCCAGCTTATGCTTCATCCAACCTGGCATTTGAAGGTTAGATTAACTCTTCAGTTCAGTTCAGTCACTCAGTCGTGTCTGACTCTTTGTGACCCCATGGACTGCAGCACACCAAGCTTTCCTGTCCATCACCAACTCCTGGAGCTTACTCAAACTCATGTCCATCGAGTTGTAGATGCCATCCAACCATCTTATCCTCTGTTTTCCCCTTCTCCTCCCACCTTTAATCTTTCCCAGCATCAGGCTCTTCTCAAATGAGTCAGTTCTTTGCATCAGGTGGCCAGCATATTGGAGTTTCTAATCCCAAAGAAAGGCAGTGCCAAATGTTCAAACTACCACACAATTGCCCTCATCTCACAAGCTAGCAAAGTAATGCTCAAAATTCTCCAAACCAGGCTTCATCAGTATGTGAACCATGAACTTTCAGATGTTCAAGCTGGATTTTGAAAAGGCAGAGGAACCAGAGATCAAATTACTAACATCCTTCAGGTGACCGAAAAAACAAGAGAGTTCCAAAGAAAAATTTACTTCTGCTTTAATGACTATGCCAAAACCTTTGATTGTGTGGATCACAACAAACTGTGGAAAATTTTTAAATAGATGGGGATACCAGATCATCTAACCTGCCTCCTGAGAAATCTGTATGCAGGTCAAGAAGCAACAGTTAGAACTGGACATGGAAAAACAGACTGGTTCCAAATAGGGAAAGGAGTATATCAAGGCTGTATATGGTCACCCTGCTTGTATAACTTATATGCAGAATACATCATGCAAAATGCTGGGCTGGATGACACATAAGCTGGGATCAAGATTTCTCAGAGAAATATTAATAACCTCAAATATCAATAACCTCAGATGGTCTCTCACATGTGTGCTCAGTCATGTCCGACTCTGTGATCCCAAGGACCGTAGCCTGCCAAGCTCCTCTGTCCATGTTGTCTAGGCAAGAATACTGGAGTGGGTTGCCATTTCCTTCTCCAAGATGGGCTCTTATTTGTTATCTATTTTTTATTTTAATTTAAATTATATCTTAACAGAAATAGTCAGAATTAAGAATAATTGTCTCTGCTAAGCAATCTAAAAAAGAACTGATGTAAAAATCAAAAAGGAACTGTTGATTTCCTAAAATAGATGGATATTGACATGTAAATCAAGGTTTCCTTATGAGAACACAAAATGATGTGGTATTTTCTTAAAATGAATTTTATAGAAGAAATATGTTGCCATCAAAACTATTGCCATTGGCAACAGGATGGGGAACAAATATCATGAGGACCCAATGGAGGAAACTGTTGGTGTAGAAGTCATGGGAAGCTACCTCCAGTGGTCCAGCTGCCTGCATCATATAAGGTGATTCATTTCACGTGTTCTAGAAGCCACTGCAAAAATCATTTATTCCATCTTCCCAAGCAGTTAGCCCTTTTTGCAGGTGTAGAATACTAGCTTATGTTTTTCTTATAATTTCTAAACCTCACATATGTGCTTTTAATTTGGAAACCTGCAGTCAAGGGAGTCTGGGAAACGTAGTTGCTAGGTTTCCAGCCTCTGCCACACAGCAAGATATTAGATGGGCAATGGTAGTTTTCCATAAAAAGGGAAAACATCCTGCAAAATCTGTCCCTTTTGATGATCAACTTTCAAATACACCCTTCTATACAAATTACAGAAATAATAATAACCAAGAACATGTTTCCACCCTGCATGGTGTAAATATTATACAAATGAGCAGATGCTCACCCTTTTCTTCAACAAGGAAGGAACAAAATTCATCATCATTGGAGCCATATCTGGGTGCCCTAGAGAATTTTCTGCCTTTCAAATAGAAAACCCTTACCCTATAGCAGTCTCATTTCTTCTTGATTATGAAAATAAAGATCAATTATAAAAGTCACTGATGTTGTTTCAGTGGTGGATGTTTCAGAATCTGCAAAGGCCAGTTTGCATGAAGAAATCAAAATGGAAAGGAGATAGCATCAAACTCTAGTTAAGTGGAACTATTACTGTTTGCCATGGTAGAAACACAGCAACAATACCTTGGAGAAACAATACCTCTAAATCATAGATGGGTAAAATTGGGGAAATAAGGATTAAGGATAACTGAGAATGTAATTAAGGTAGTAGTGAAAGTGAAAGTGTCAGTCACTCAGTTGTGGCCAACTCTTTGCAACCCCATGGACAGTAGCCCACCTGGCTCCTAAGTCCATGAGATTTTTCAGGCATAAATAGTGGAGTGGGTTTCCATTTCCTTCTTCAGGGGATGTTCCTGACCCAGGGGTTGAACCCACATCTCCTGTGTCTCCTGCATTGTAGGAAGCTTCTTTACCCACTGAGCCACTGGGGAAGGTAGTCGTGAGAGAGTATTTATTCTGCCTTGCATCTCTTGGTTCTTATATTTGAGTTCTGGTTTGCAATAAAGTACTATGGCCAGTCTCAAGTGCATGATATGCTTCTATAGATGAGTACTTAAACATGTAAGCTATCATTACCTAGATGGCGCTGTAACTGATATTTCAATATTCTGTTACAAATCTTTCTAAATATTACATGTGTAGTAAGACCACAAACTTCTTTGAGGTGTTGCTCATTGCCTCCTTTGTTTTACAATGATTCACGTATTCACAGAAAAACATATTTTCCCTGAAAATTTGGGGAAAATAAAACCTCAGCATAATTAATTTGCTATCTGGCTAGCTAGCTTGTTCTCTTATGGAAAAGTAGCATATTGGTAACTCAGCATTGATCTCTACTGCTGACAGAAGCAGTACTCAGGAATGTCTCATAGCTAGTTGTGACAATGAACACGTACCATATGGCTGAGAAAGCAAACTGGCAATCATATAAACAACTAGCTACATGATATCCCTAATTATCAAGATGATCCATTACGATGGTGAAATTTGGTGTACATTAAAAAAGTACACAAAATTTGCTTTAAATACCTGTTTTGCAATGAATATAAACTTGTAACAGATCTCCAAGTCAACAAGTCCATGATTATATATCAAGCCATAGTTTACTGTGTATAAATCAATGTATATTTCATCCCTGGACATATCAAAAAAGATAAACACAAGATTCATTTTTGACATTCAAATCACTGGGAGAATTTTTCCCCAATTTTCTTACATGACCACCTAAGTACAAGGTAAATAATGCAGGACAAGCCTTGTCAATTGGTACCAGAATGTTTTAAAAACCAAGACTCAGGTATGCTTGCTTATTTGTTTTCTCAGACAAAACCTCTTTGGGAATCACTATGAGACTATAAGAGTGCATTGATGGGGAGATATACATATAAATACATTGTAAACAACTGCCCAGCGGATGAAGTCATAGTGCAGAATTGTGTAAGGCCTGAAAGTTTAAACTACTTGCAAGTTAACAAGTTACACTGCCACCGTTTATGGATGCTGGCAGTTGACAGGAAAATCCCTGAGTGAGAAATAAAGAGAAGTTTGTTCCTCATGGAAATAGCAGTAGGCAGCAGATCAGCATTAATTTAACCTACACCCCGAGTCCAGAATTCCCAGAAGGCAATAAGAAAGTGGATCATATGATTACCAGCACCAGGAGAGGGAACAGCAAGCTTAGAGAATTTGAATCTTTTAAAACGGGCACTAAACAACGTGCTATAGCTTCCCGGGTGGCTCAGAGGTTAAAGCGTCTGCCTCTAACGCGGGAGACCCGGATTCCACACCTGGGTCGGGAAGATCTCCTGGAGAGGGAAATGGCAACCCACTCGAGTATTCTTGCCTGGAGAATCCCATGGACGGAGGAGGCTACAATCCGCAGGGTCGCAAAGAGTCAGACACGACTGAGCGACTTCACTTCACTTCAAACATGCTATCCCTTTTCTTTTGAGGAATGACTATATTATATTATTGAGTTCTCCAGGGTAGATTACTGGAGGAGTTAGCCATTCCCTTCCCCAGGGTATCTTTGCAACCCAGGAATCAAACCAGGTTTACAGTGTTGCAGACAGATTCTTTACTGATTGACCCACCAGGAAAGCCATATTACTTTATGATAAATAGTAAGCATACCTGCATTTTGCTGTAGAGAGAATAACTGGAGTATGTACATGCTACAAATAATTTGTATCATAAACTGAAAAAAAAAAAAAACTCATGATCCAGCAACAAGTAGACAAACAACTCAAATATAGGCACATGTTTTGAAGAAACATATTACAAAATATGTAGAAATATAAAGCACATAAAGTCTGCCCATTACCTTTCATCTTCATGGAAATTTTAGTTAAATTTCAGTAAGATTTCACTACACACAACGAGATATACAGTATTTGAAAGACTGAAAATTACCTATTTTTTGTAAGGGTATGGAACAATGGTCTCATACATGGCTGGTGGAACTGTCAATATATACAACCATTCTGGAAAGACATATGATCATTTCTGTCAATATGAATATGTCTAATACACAAATTGTCAATATAACTCTCTGCTATTTATGTTACTTAGTTATTTACTGTCTTTACGTTGCTACCAGAGTTAAGGAGTTTAAAAAATATTAAAATATCTCTAGATCAGAGACTCCCAATTTTTGTTAATATTTGGTAATTTAACTATATAATACAGCTATAACTAAATGATTAAACTATAACTGTCTACTATATGTTACATGCAACTTATGTATATGTTACACATAACTTAATATGATACATAATATGCAAGAAATGTGGGGAGATTTATGGGTTGGGAAGATCCTCTGGAGTAGGAAATGGCAACTCACTCCAGTACTCTTGCCTGGAAAATTCCATGGACAGAAGATTCTGGCAGGCTACAGTCCATCGTATCACAAAGCGTAGGACACTTCTGAACACTTCAGTTCAGTTCAGTTCAGTCACTCAGTCGTGTCCGACTCTTTGTGACCTCATGAATTGCAGCACACCAGGCCTCCCTGTCTATCACCAACTGCAGGAGTTTACTCAAACTCATGCCCATAGAGTTGGTGATGCCATCCAAACATCTCATCCTCTATCATCCCCTACTCCTCCTGCCCTCAATCTTTCCCAGCATCAGGGTATTTTCAAATGAGTCAGCTCTTTGCATCAGGTGGCCAAAGTATTGGAGTTTCAGCTTCAACATCAGTTCTCCCAGTGAACACCCAAGACTGATCTCCTTCAGGATGGACTAGTTGGATCTCCTTGCAGTCTAAGGGACTCTCAAGAGTCTTCTCCAACACCACAGTTCAAAAACATCAATTCTTCAGTGCTCAGCTTTCCTTATAGTCCAACTCTCACATCCATACATGACTGCTGGAAAAACCACAGCCTTGACAAGACAGACCTTTTTTGACAAAGTAATCTCTCTGCTTTTTAATATGCTGTCTAGGTTGGTCATAACTTTCCTTCCAAGGAGTAAGTGTCTTTTAATTTCATGGATGCAGTCACCATCTATAGTGATTTTGGAGCCCTCCAAAATAAAGTCAGCCACTGTTTCCACTGTCTCCCCATCTATTTACCATAAGTGATGGGACCAGATGCCATGATCTTAGTTTTCTGAATGTTGAGCTTTAAGCCAACTTTTTCACTCTCCATTTTCACTTTCATCAAAAGGCTCTTTAGTTCTTCTTCACTGTCTGCCATAATGGTGGTGTCATCTGCATATCTGAGGTTATTGATGTTTCTCCCGGCAATCTTGATTAACTAACTACCTAGAATTATTTTTTAAATACCCTTTAAAATGTGTTTTAAAATTTTTTAAAAATACAACATATACACACACACACATATACACACCGATGGATGTGTAAGTCTCACTCCAAGCAAATTGAAACAGAATTTCTGGGGGCATGTCTGGGCTTCACTGTAGTAGATGGAATAAAACTGGATATCAGAATTTATCAGCCACATCACAAGAGGCAGGATTCCTACTTGCTTTACAAGTCTGAAAGAGCAATTAAATAGCCATACATAATCTGTGAGGTATATTCTGCAAGTTAATCTTAGAATCATTAATAGCAAATGTCACAAAGTCAGAAATGATTTCTAACAATAAAATATTAAGAATATTTCAAATAAAGGAAGCCAATATATTATCATTGAGTTTGAAATCTAGCTCCATGACTTGCATGTTATATGTCCTTAAAGTGATTACAGATTTCATTCCTCATGTAAAAAATTGCCACCAAAGTATACTCTGAGAATTGTCATATAATAAACATAAAGTAATTAAAAGAGTAGATGGCATTTAGACAGTTTATAATACTAATACCTGTTGACCTAAAAATTAGATTGTCTGATATTTATCCAGCAAAGATAGGTCAGGATCAGGAGAGATTTGCCAACATGGGGAGTCACATGTAAGCCCTGCCTCAACAGGGAAGGAGAGGTCTTTTCTGGTGGGAGTGGGGGGGTGGTGGGTGGAATAAAGTGAGAGGGCCAAAGTACAGAAGCATGGCTGATTTGATTGGCTGATTCCTTCCAGAGAAGAAAAGGAGTCTCCCTTCTTCCTTTTGGGTTGTGTTACCACTAGAATGTGTGACAGCTCTTGTTTCTGGCCTTCCAAATCGATTTGAGGTTTCTGCTTATTAAATTTTATATAACTATTACTTACATTAGTAGACTATTCCTATTACTTTCTTTATTACTTATTTCCAGTATGAAGACAAAGTGTAATGTACCAGAGCCACTCTTATGAGGTTTATTTTTAATTCTGATTCTTCCATCAGATATATTTCCCAAGAGTAATTAAATTAATTTTGTCTTAATATCTTTTTATTTTATTTTTAATAATTTTATTAACTTATTTATTTATCAGTGTGATTCCACATGTGGGATCTTAGTTCTCCAATCAGGGACTGAATCTTTGCCACCTGCATTGGAAACACAGAGTTTTAGCTACAGGACTATGAGGAAAGTCCCAAAGGTTTTTATTTTTTAAGTTAAATTATTCATTTTTTGGCACACCATGCATCTTGCATGATCTTATTTTCCAGACCATGTCTTCAGCACTGAAACTGCAGAGTCTTAACCAGTGGACTGCCAGTTCAGTTCAGTTGCTCAATCATGTCCAATTTTTTGTGACTCCATGGACTGCATTAGGCCAGGCTTCCCTGTCCATCACTAACTCCCAGAGCTTACTCAAACTCATGTCCGTGGGGTCAGTGATGAAATCCAGCCATTTAATCCTCTGTCATCCCCTTCTCCTCCTGTCTTCAACCTTTCGCAGCATCAGGGTCTTTTCCAGTGAGTCGGTTCTTCACATCAGCTGGCCAAGGTATTGGAGTTTCAGCTTCAACACCAGTCCATCCAATGAATATTCAGGACTGATTTCCTTTAGGATGGACTGGTTGGATCTCCCTGCTGTCCAAGGAACTCTCAAGAGTCTTCTCCAACACCACAGTTCAAAGGCCTCAATTCTTTGGTGCTCAGCTTTCTTTATAGTCCAACTATCACATCCATACATGACTACTGGAAAAATCATAACTTTGACTAGATGGAACATTGTTGGCAAAGTAATGTCTCTGCTTTTTAATATGCTGTCTTAAGTTGGTCATTGTTTTTCTTCCAAGGAACAAGTATCTTTTAATTTCATGGCTGCAGTCACCACCTGCAGTGATTTTGGAGCCAAAAAAAAAAAAAAAAAGTCTCTCACCGTTTCCACTGTTTCCTCATTTATTTGCCATGAAGTGATGGGACCAGATGCCATGATCTTAGTTTTCTGAATGTTGAGTTTTAAGCCAACTTTTTCACTCTCCTCTTTCACTTTCATCAAGAGGCTCTTTAGTTCTTCTTCTCTTTCTGTCATAAGTGTGGTGTCATCTGCATATCTGAGGTTATTGATATTGCCAGGGGAATTCCCAATTTTTTAAGTAAAGTGCTTATAGCCTGAGAGAAGTAATGAGACCCTGTAGTCAGTTGACAGGATTAAGCAGGAGCTAACTAACAAATTACTTTCAGTCTTTTTCCATAATTGTATCTTACATTTAAAGCATTTTTTAATTTCAGTGTTTCCCAGCTATATGACATAAGCCTGAATTATATCTTCTGTATACAATTTCCAGGTGTAAGGCTAAATCCTTTCTGAATTGTGTGTGTGCATGTTTGTGTGAAGGTCCCAAATCAGTTATTATATCACTATGGTCAATTATACCCATAAATTGCACTTAACTGTAGATTAAAAGATATTAGATTTTTAATTTAAAAGCTATAGACAAAACAGCCTTCCAATTCTTATTAGAATCATGGACCCGATGATGTTCCTTTCAATATTGTATTTTTCTCTTTTTGGTACATTAAGCTGTTCATTCATGTGTTAAGAACAATAACACAAAATCTATTGTAAGGGGTAAAATATCTTTCAAACTATATATATATATATATATATATATATATATATATATATATATATATATATATATATATATAATCAGCTTCCATTTGCCACAGCTTAAATTTAGATTATGAGCAGCAATGAAACTTTCAACTTGATTTTTGCAATCAAAGTTAAAATGATCCTTGGTAATATGTAAGTGGGAAACTATTTCACTTTTTAACAAACTTTATATCAGATAATGATTACACAAGTCACTAAAGTTCTAATGGCTTGTATTGTTCTACACTGTAGCTCCTTCCTTTTTATGTCCAATCTTTTCCCAAATCATAAAATTCTTATAACTTTCTTTCATTATTATCACTGAGCCCCTCTACAACCCCATGGCTGTACAGAGGTTTGAATCCTCATTATTTCTTATCTAGATTCCTCCAGTGTACTCGGCTTTCCTTATCATTAGTCTTAGGCCTTTCAGTTTGTCTCACTGATTAGCTGACAAATTTATCTTCAAAAAATATATTATTTTTTAATTTTAACATATTTTTATAATTATAGCCTCATATGCAAGGATTTATACTAGTTCTCTTCTTGGCTATGTATCTCCAAAATATCCTTGCTTCATGATAACTGATATGTTTGCAGTCTCTGCCATAATTAATCATGCTCCATCACTTCATTGCAAATAGATGGGGAAACAGTGGAAACAGTGGCTGACTTTATTTTGGGGGGCTCCAAAATCACTGCGGATGGTGATTGCAGCCTTGAAATTAAAAGACACTTGCTCCTTGGAAGGAAAGTTATGAGCACCCTAGATAGCATATTAAAAAGCAGAGACATTACTTTGCCAACAAAGGTCCATCTAGTCAAGGCTATGGTTTTTCCAGTGGTCATGTATGGATGTGAGAGTTGGACTGTGAAAAAAGCTGAATGCCAAAAAATTGATGCTTTTGAACTGTGATGTTGGAGAAGATGCTTGAGAGTCCTTTGGACTCCAAGGAGATCCAACCAGTCCATCCTAAAGAAGACCAGTCCTGGGTGTTCATCAGTCCTGGGACTGATGTTGAAGCTGAAATGACAATACTTTGGCCACTTGATATGGAGAGCTGACTCATTTGAAAAGACCCTGATGTGGGAAAGATTGAGGGCAGGAGGAGAAGGGGATGACAGAAGATGAGATGGCTGGATGGCATCACCAACACAACTGATATGGGTTTGGTTGGACTCTGGGAGTTGGTGATGGACAGGGAGGCCTGACATGCTGTGGTTCATGGGGTCACAAAGAGTTGGACATGGCTGAGTGACTGAACTGAACTAATATCATGGCCAAAGCATGGAATGTCACTAACTTGTTACAAATAGGGTTATTTAAGAGCATGCACTAGAATCTTCAATATTCTTGATCATATGTCTGTAGGAGCTTTCTATTCAGAAGCAAGGAGAAACTCACATTCATCCAGCATCTCTAAGAGCAAAAGAATACATGCTGCCTACATCTGGCCATCTTTCTCAAGCCAGTTTCTAACACCTGATACAAGTAGGTACTGATTGCTAGGTCATAAATATTTTCCTAGGACTCCTCCTGAATTTTCCTTATGAGATCAGGGCTACATCCAGCATAGACCTTTAAGTCTTGGCTTAGCTAGTTTGAAAAAAATAAATCAAAAAATATCATTGTATAGATCCAGTCAGAAGTATGATACGTTCAAAATAAAGATTAGTTAGAAGGTCATTGCAATGTTCTCAGTATGAGGTAATATGGTTAGGGTGTTAACAATGGAAAGGAAATGTATTTGGATAGAGATTATTAATATTGTAAATTTTAGCCCAAAGAGACATATTTTGCTAGATAATAGTATGCAAGCACAAGAGAAGAGTCAAGACTGACTCATAATTGTTTGCCTAAACTGCACATAAAATGAGAGAACACTTTGGGAAAAATCAGTTTGTTAGAAAAAAATGAAAACCAAGAATTAGGCTTTGGTTATTTCAACTTTCAGATGCTAATAAGGAAACCAAGAGCAGAGTTTCAGATGATAGATATGTGAGTGTCAGCATGGGAGAAAAGTGTAACATTTTTATGCATTTATATTTGGCTACTGAATTAACTCTCAAATCTCTGTCATACAATATTTATATTTTAAATCACAGTTCAATACATGTTGCATGGCTTTCTAAGAAATGATATTGTGTTCTTGTCTCCTGTCATTCTGCGATGCCATTATCTTAGACACATGGCCTATGCGGCCTTCACAGAAGGTAAAACATAACAGAATAGCATGTAGGGATCTTTATGCCCAGCTTGGAAGGGTTCCATATACAGTCATCCCTTGGTAGTGCCAGCAGGATTTGTTCCCTGATCCTACCCCCCACCCCTCATAAATGAAAATCTTCAAAATATTTAAGTCTTATTGTTAGCTCTCTGCCTTTTCCATTGCACATTCACAGATTCAACCAACCTCCAGATAATGTAGTAAAGCATGAAGGCATTGGAAAAAATAAATCAGTTTACATTTGGACCCACCCAGTTCAAGCCTGTGTTATTCAAGGTTCAGTTGTACTTCTTCCTACATAATACTGACCAGAATGCAATCATCTGGTACAAAACTAATTGCAGAGCAAAGCAGAGGAAAAATTTTATCCTATGTGCTCATGAATAGCAAGTGACCAAGAAATATTTGGCAGTTTCTGACACAATGGTTATGAGGAATTAATGAAGAATTTCTTTACACAATTACATGTTATTGTAGTTAGATGGGTCTTATTTACTCTCTTTGGAGAGGTTACTTTTAATACAGTTTGTCAGTAGGGTTATCTTGTTAGACAGATCTCATGCCATAAGAGGGCTTGAGGGAAAATATGTTTTGTTACAAATAAGGAATAATTGAATAGGAATATCTTTTACCATAAGTGGACTTTGAATACAGGCATTTTGTTCAAAATGGCTGTATTCCCTTAACTTAAAAGGAAATTAACCCTGAATATTCATTGGAAAGATTGATGCTGAAGTTGAAGCCCCAATACTTTGGCCACCTAATGCAAAGAGCTGATTCATTAGAAAAAACCTGATGCTGGGAAACATTGAGGGTGGGAGAAGAAGGGGCAGACAGGGATGAGTTGGTTGAATGGCATCACTGACTCAACGGACATGAGTTTTAGTAAACTCCAGGAGATAATGAAGGACAGGGATGCCTGGAGTGCTACAGTCCATGAAGTCACAAAACTTGGACATGACTGAGCGACTGAACAACAATTCTCTTAACTTGGAGAATCAAATGTTGCTCACAGACTAAGTAATATGATTTCTGAGATATGACAATTAAATCCAACATTTAGAGGTTCAGAAATGGTTCAGAGGAATGATGGCAACAAAAGCCTGTTTAGAAGAGATTTGAAAAAGAACAGAAATACTATGCTGTAAAGATGAGCAGAGAAATAAGTCATAGTTGAGGTAGATACAGGATCATTGGAAAGATTTGTTTTTCCTTATTTTCCTGTACTGGCTTGTACATTAACAGAACTGATTTAATAAAGATGAACCAGTCAATCATGAAAAAGTACAAAGGAACAACTTCACAGTTAGTGTGGTTAAATATTCAAATACACACTGGATCCAGTATACTAGAACACCTCTCTTTACATATAATAAATGGTTCAGCATTCAGTCAAGTGGAAAGGAAGACAGTCAAGAATTATGGCCGTTTTGTGTGTCACAGTGTGGTTCCATTTTTATTGAAAAACCTCTGGTATTGAAATAGTACAGGATTAGAGTACTGAAAAGTCATGGGTGCAGCCTGGAGTTCAGGGCACTTGGATACTATGGAAGGTGTTATTACTGTTAATGACAAGCTTGAGGATTTTACCATGGAATAATGGCTAGGTAGACAAGAGGAAATATATTTTGACATAAATGTCAGTATTTGAGAATGCATAATTTGTGTAAATATCAAATGTACATTTCTTTGTTTCTATTTTGCTTAAAAGTGAATTTTATTTTAGAAGATTCCCAAGTCCTTCATAAAAATAAACCAAAGCTATCAATTTGGACTCTCAAAGTATAAACATCACACTAGACACTGTAAAATCTTGCTTAATGACTTCAAAGAAAATCTTCCTGCTGTTCTATCTCACAATAAGTTGGAGAATCCAATTTAGCTAAATTAAAACTAAAATTCAGTTTGAGTTTGACAATGTAATTCTTTCTGTCAACTTATCATTGGTAATTATATTAAAATTAAATTCATTATTGTCCTCAAGGAATTCACAGCTATCAATCAGAAAGTTAGAAAAAAGAGCAACAAAAATTTCTGTGATTAAATTTTTGAACTGAATAGGGTTAAAGAATAATGGCACATAGATATGCTATGATAAAAAAGAATTTAATATAAAGCAAAATTTTATTTTCAGAGGGAACTTACATTTCATTAAATTACTAAACTGTGATTTTTTCTCAATCAGGAAAATGCATATATACAGGTGTTTTAGTTTATAACAAAATTCAACATCATATTTTAAGCATATTTAATAAACAAATGCATTTAAATTTTAAACAGTACAAATTCATGAATTATGTGTAATTATTAAAACATTGCTCAGAAAGTAATATTAAGATATGTGCAAATAAAAGTCCAAAGTTTGGTGTATAATTTAGTCTTTTTAAACCTTACAATGTAAAATATAACAGAAGAGAGGAAGGGAAATGGGTTGATAGAGAAAGAAAAGAGAAATTATTATAAAAGAAAAATATCCAAGAATATTTTTTCAGGTCCAAGAGAAATTTTCTTACAGTATAACATACACTTAAAATTAAAGAGACAAAAACTCAAGTTCTCTACTGTCTTGCTACTCTTCTTTTCAGAGTTGTGCCAAATGTCATTATTAAGATGGCTATTTACATAGAGTGCCATAGCATGGGGAACTTAAAGGTTAAAGTCTGTAGTAGAAAGAACTTCATTAAAAAGGCCACATTTTAGAAATGGGAAGGTCTTTTTACAAGTAATGTTAAATGGGGAATTAAAGCAATGACCCAAATAATTAAAGTAAAACAAACTCTACATCTGAAAGGGAAATAGAACTTCAAAGCTTAAATCATCACAAATTACTGTCTACATTCATCACATTAATGGGATAATTGCTCAGGATACACTTTGAAGAGGTCACATATCTTCAACTGAAGTCATTTCTATATGCGGACATTGATTTACTGATTTGTGTTTTATCCTCTCCAAAGTCTCAGTGATTGATTTCCTTTGGTATAATGAGCTAATTCTGATGGTAAGACAGGGGGGAATAAAAGTATATTCTATACTAAATAGTGCTTGTTTTTATTTTTGAAATCCATACATCATAAGAATCAAATATTAAACTTTTATTGTAACAAAGGAAGATCATGTAATAGGATTTTATCCTTTCAGATAGATAAAACATATTTTTGAGACAATCTTTTCAGGTTATCTAAAATATGTAAATTAGAAACACATAACCCACACAAGTCATACCTAAAATAGTCATTTTATTTATTGTTTTTAATCAAATTTCATTGGTATATAGTTGATTTACAATGATGTATTAATTTCAGGGGTACAGCAAATCAATCAGTGATACATATATCCACTTTTTTTCATTTATTTTTATTAGTTGGAGGCTAATTACTTTACAATATTGTAGTGGTTTTTGTCATACATTGACATGAATTAGCCATGGGTTTACATGTATTCCCCATCCCAATCCCCCCTTCCACCTCTGTCTCCACCTGATCCCTCTGGGTCTTCCCAGTGCACCAGGTCCAAGCACTTGTCTCATGCATCCAACCTGGGCTGGTGACCTGTTTCACCCTAGATAATATACATGTTTCGATGCTGTTCTCTTGAAACATCCCACCCTTGCCTTCTCCCACAGAGTCCAAAAGTCTGTTCTGTACATCTGTGTCTCTTTTTCTGTTTTGCATATAGGGTTATTGTTACCATCTTTCTAAATTCCATATATATGTGTTAGTATACTGTAATGGTCTTTATCTTTCTGGCTTACTTCACTCTGTATAATGGGCTCCAGTTTCATCCATCTCATTAGAACTGATTCAAATGAATTCTTTTTAATGGCTGAGTAATATTCCATGGTGTATATGTACCACAGCTTCCTTATCCATTCATCTGCTGATGGGCATCTAGGTTGCTTCCATGTCCTGGCTATGATAAACAGTGCTGCGATGAACATTGGGTTGCACGTGTCTCTTTCAGATCTGGTTTCCTCGGTGTGTATGCCCAGAAGTGGGTGACAAACCCACAGCAAGCATTACCCTTAATGGTGAAAAACTGAAAACATTTCCCTTAAAATCAGGAGCAAGACAGCGGTGCCCACTCTCACCACTACTATTCAACATAGTGTTGGAAGTGTTGGCCACAGCAATCAGGGCAGAAAAAGAAGTAAAAGGAATCCAGATAGGAAAAGAAGAAGTGAAACTCTCTATGTTTGCAGATGAAATGATCCTTTACATAGAAAACCCTAAAGACTCTACCAGAAAATTACTAGAGCTAATCAGTGAATATAATAAAGTTGCAGGATATAAAATTAACACACAGAAATCCCTTGCATTCCTATACACTAACAATGAGAAAACAGAAAGAGAAATTAAGGAAACAATACCATTCACCATTGCAACAAAAAGAATAAAATACTTAGGAGTATATCTACCTAAAGAAACAAAAGACCTATACATAGAAAACTATAAAACACTAGTGAAAGAAATCAAAGAGGACACAAACAGATGGAGAAATATACCATGTTCATGGATTGGAAGAATCAATATTGTCAAAATGGCTATACTACCCAAAGCAATCTATCGATTCAACGCAATTCCTCTCAAG
>CM035295.1:39217612-39282335 GCA_020226075.1 Hydropotes inermis
AACCTCTTTAACAAGTGGTGCTGGGAAAACTGGTCAACCACCTGTAAAATAATGAAACTAGAACACTTTCTAACACCATATATCCACTCTTTTTAAGATTCTTTTCCATATAGTCATTACAGGGTACTGAGTAGGGTACTGAGCTATAACTATGTTCTTACTAGTTATCAAGTTTATATATAGTAGTGTGTATATATCAGGGCTTCTCTGGTAGCTCAGCTGATAAAGAGTCCCCCTGCAATGTAGGAGACCCTGGTTTGATTCCTGGGTTGAGAAGTTCCCCTGGAGAAGGGATAGACTACCCACTCTTGTATTCTTGGACTTCTCTGATGGCTCAGATGGTAAAGAATCTGCCTGCAGTACAGGATCCCTGGGCTATATCCCTGGGTTGGGAAAATCCCCTGGAGGAGGGTGTGGCAACCCACTCCTGTATTCTTGCCTGGAGAATCCACATGAACAG
Source organism: Hydropotes inermis (assembly GCA_020226075.1). NCBI lineage: Eukaryota > Metazoa > Chordata > Mammalia > Artiodactyla > Cervidae > Hydropotes > Hydropotes inermis. The sequence continues at coordinate 39,218,073 of CM035295.1, forward strand.
AGGAGCCTAACAGGCTATAATTTATAGTGTCACAAAGCATCAGATATGACTCAGCACAAATACATATGTCAATCCCAATTTTCCAGTTTATCTCTCCTTACCGTTTTCCCCTTGGTAATCATAAATTTGTTATTTTTGACTCTATTTCTGTTTTGAACACAAGTTCATTTGTACCATTTTTTTTTTTTTTAGATTCCATATCTAAGTTAAGCCATATGATATTTGTCTTTCTCATTCTGACTTCACTTAGTATGAAAATCTCTAAGTCCACCTATGCCAGTGCAAATGACATTTCATTCCTTTTTATGGCTGAGTAGCACTCCATTGTATATATGTACCATGTCATCTTTATCCATTCCTTTGTTGGTGGACATTTAGGTTGTTTCTGTGTCCAGGCTACTATAAATACTGCTGGGCATATATTTGGAGAATCCCATAATTCAAAAAGATACACACATCTCAGTGTTTCTTGCAGCAGTAAAGTCCTTTTAAAACCAACAATGTCAGAGCCCATTATGTCATGCATGTCACAGCCATCAAAAAGCCCTGCCAACTGATACTCACTGGAGCAGGGACATCTTTCTGTTTCAACTGTATGCCTTCTTCCTTCCCTCTTTCCACTCTTGCTTCAACTCTTCCTTGGTGGTTCTTTCTTTGCCATCAAAGTAATTGCAAATAGTAAATAAAATGAGAAATGTTTACTAAAGACAGGATACTGTTTTGGAATTTTGAGTATGAAAACCTGAACAAAGTTACACAATTTTACAAACAAGCAAACAAAAAAAATCAAATTTTGAATAAGATGGAATTTTAAAGCAAAAATAAAAACAATGTATAAGAAGAAATCTGTAGTAACAAAACTATTGTTGAAGGACACAAGTGAAAAGTGTTTTTAATCATGTAAATGAGCCTGACTACTATCCTGGTGTGAGATAGAGGTTCAGATAGGAGCAAGAATGACACACCTAGAACGTGTCTTAAAACTATTCTACAGGAGAGACTGTTCTACTTGTGAAACTAATTGAACATATCTGAGAGATAAACCTCTTACTATCCCCCAAGCTCTCCAAGTAAACTTGAGCAACTGATAGTCATATTTCTCTTAAGGTATACAAAGTAGCATTGATTAAAAAAAAAAAAGCAACAACATAAATAAAGTTCAGGACTGAGATAGTAAAAAATATTGCCTGTCCCCGACATGTTGAATTAAAGAACATCAGAGTTATAAAAATTCAGGGTATCCTAATATAAGATTACTGGTTGGGACATAGACTTGGAATACTGTGATATTGAATGGTTTGCCTTGGAAATGAACAGAGATCATTCTGTCACTTTTGAGACTGCATCCAAGTACTGCATTTAGGACTCTTTTGTTGACTATGAGGGCTGATCCATTTCTTCTAAGGGATTCTTACCCACAGTAGTAGATATAATGATCATCTGAGTTAAATTCACCCATTCCAGCCCATTTTAGTTTGCTGATTCCTAAAATGTTGATGCTCACTCTTGCCATCTCCTGTTTGACCAGTTCCAATTTCCCTTGATTCATGGGCCTGACATTCCAGGTTCCTACACAATATTGCTCTTTACAGCATCAGACTTCACTTCCGTCACCAGTCACATCCACAACTGGGTATTGGTTTTGCTTTGGCTTCATCTCTTCATTCTTTCTCTTCATGTCTTCACTGATCTCCAGTAGCATATTGTGCACCTGTTGACTTGGGGAGTTCATCTTTCAGCTTTCTAGCTTTCTGCCATTTCATACTGTTTATGGGATTCTCAAGGCAAGAATAATGAAGTGGTTTTCCATCCCTTCTTCAGTGGATCACGTTTTGTCAGACATGACCCGTCTGTCTTGGGTGGCCCTATATGGCATGGCTCATAGTTTCATTCAGTTAGACAAGGTTGTGATCCATGTGATCAGTGTGATTAGTTTTTTGTGATTGTGCTATTCATTCTGTCTGCCCTCTGATGGATAAGGATAAGAGGCTTATGGAAGCTTCCTGATGGGAGAGGCTGACTGAAAGGGGAACCTAGGCCTTGTTCTGAATGGGCAGGACCATGCTCAATAAATCTTTAATCCAATTTTCTGTTGATGGGCAGTGCTGTGTTCCCTCCCTGTTGTTTGATCTGTGGCCAAACTATGGTGGAGGTAATGAAGATTATGGCAACCTCCTTCAAAAGGTCCCATGGATACACAGCCACATGCAGTCCCCTGACCCTGTAGCAGGCCACCACCAACCCACACCTTGGCCAGAGACTCCTGTATGCTCATGCTCAAGTCTGGCTTAGTCTCTTGTGGGGTCACTGTTTTTTTCTCCTGGGTCCTGGTGTACATAAGATTTTCTTTTCACCCTCCAAGTCTGTTTTCCTCCAAGACTCTGTTTTCTGAGTCCTGTATAAATGCTGGAGGCTCTGTGGTGGGGTTAATGGCAACCACCTACAGAAGGGCTTTTGAAATCACTGCAGATGGTGACTGCAGCCAAGAAATTAAAAGACACTTGCTCCTTGGAAGAAAAGCTATGACCAAACTCAGTTCATGTCAGTTGCTCAGTCATGTCTGACTCTTTGCAACTCTGTGGACTGCATCTGCCAGGCCTCCCTGTCCATCACCAACTCCCGGAGTTTACTCACTCATGTGCATTGAGTCGGTGATGCTATCCAACCATCTCATCCTCTGTTTTTCCCTTCTCCTCCTGCCTTCAATCTTTCCCAGCATCAAGGCCTTTTCAAATGAATCAGCTCTTTGCATCAGGTGGCCAAAGTATTGGAGTTTCAGCTTCAACGTCAGTCCTTCCAATGCACACTCAGGACTGATCTCCCTTAGGATGGACTGATTGGATCTCCTTGCAGTGCAAGGGACCCTTAAGAGTCTTCTCCAATACCACAGTTCAAAAGAATCAATTCTATGGTTTTCAGCTTTCTTTATAGTCCAACTTTCACAGCCATACATGACTACTGGAAAAACCATAGCCTTGATTAGATGGAATTTTTTGGACAAAGCAATGTCTCTGCTTTTTATTTTTTTATTTATTTTATTTTATTTTATTTTTTATTGTAGTGGATTTTGTCATACATTGAAATGAAACAGCCATGGGTTTACATGTGTTTCCCATCCTGATCCCCCCTCCCACCTCCCTCTCCAACCGATCCCTCTAGGTCTTCCCAGTGTACCAGGTCCGAGCGCTTGTCTCATGCATCCAACCTGGGCTGGTGATCTGTTTCATCATAGATAATACACGTTTCGATGCTGTTCTCTTGAAACATCCCACCCTCACCTTCTCCCACAGAGTCCAAAAGTCTGTTCTATACATCTGTGTCTCTTTTTCTGTTTTGCATATAGGGTTATCATTAACATCTTTCTAAATTCCATATATATGTGTTAGTATATTGTAATGGTTTTTATCTTTCTGGCTTACTTCACTCTGTATAATGGGCTCCAGTTTCATCCATCTCATTAGAATTTATTCAAATGAATTCTTTTTAATGAATGAATAATATTCCATGGTGTATATGTACCACAGCCTCCTTATCCATTTGTCTGCTGATGGGCATCTAGGTTGCTTCCATGTCCTGGCTATGATAAACAGAGCTGCGATGAACATTGGGGTGCACGTGTCTCTTTCAGATCTGGTTTCCTTGGTGTGTATGCCCAGAAGTGGGATTGCTGGGTCATATGGAAATTCTATTTCCAGTTTTTTAAGAAATCTCCACACTGTTTTCCATAGTGGCTGCACTGGTTTGCATTCCCACCAACAGTGTAAGAGGGTTCCCTTTTCTCCACACCCTCTCCAGCAATTATTGCTTGTAGACTTTTGGATAGCAGCCATCCTGACTGGCATGTAATGGTACCTCATTGTGGTTTTGATTTGCATTTCTCTGATAATGAGTGATGTTGAGCATCTTTTCATGTGTTTTTTAGCCATCTGTATGTCTTCCTTGGAGAAGTGTCTGTTTAGTTCTTTGGCCCATTTTTTGATTGGGTCATTTGTTTTTCTGGAGTTGAGCTGGAGGAGTTGCTTGTATATTTTTGAGATTAATCCTTTGTCTGTTGCTTCATTTGCTATTATTTTCTCCCAATCTGAGGGCTGTCTTTTCACCTTGCTTATAGTTTCCTTTGTTGTGCAAAAGCTTTTAAGTTTCATTAGGTCCCATTTGTTTATTTTTGCTTTTGTTTCTAACATGCTGTCTAGGTTGGTCATAAATTTCCTTCCAAAGAGCAAGCATCTTTTAATTTCAAGGCTGCAGTCACCATCTGCAGTGATTTTGGAGCCCCCAAAAATAAAGCCTGCCACTGTTTCCACATCTATTTGCCATGAAGTGATGGGACCAGATGCCATGATCTTAGTTTTCTAAATGTTGAGCTTTAAGCCAGCTTTTTCACTCTCCTCTTTCACTTGTATCAAGAGGCTTTTTAGTTCCTCTTCACTTTCTGCCATAAGCGTGGTGTCATCTGCATATCTGAGGTTATTGGTATTTCTCCCGGCAATCTTGATTCCAGCTTGGGCTTCTTCCAGCCCAGTGTTTCTCATGATGTACTCTGCATATAAGTTAAATAAGCAGGGTGACAATACACCGCCTTGATGTACACCTTTCCCTATTTGGAACCAGTCTGTTCCATTTCCAGTTCTAAATGTTGCTCTTGACCTGCATACAGGTTTCTCAGAGGCAGGTCAGGTGGTCTGGTATTCCCATCTCTTTCAGAATTTTCCACTGTCTGTTGTGATCCACAAAGTCAAAGTCTTTGGCATAGTCAGAAATGTAGAAATAGATGTTTTTCTGGACTTTCTTGCTTTTTCAATGATCCAGGGGATGTTGGCATTTTGATCTCTGGTTCCTCTGACTTTTCTAAAACTAGCTTGGACATCTGGAATTTCATGGTTCACATATTGTTGAAGCCTGGTTTGGATAATTTTGAGCATTACCAACCTAGACAGCATGTTAAAAAGCAGAGAGATTACTTTGCCAACTAAGGTCCATCTAGTCAAAGCTGTGTTTTTTCCAGTGGTCAAGTATGGATGTGAAAGTTGTTCTATAAAGAAAGCTGACCGGTAAAGAACTGAGCTTTTGAACTGTGGTTTTGGACCCTTGAGAGTCCCTTAGGCTTTAAGCAGATCAAACCAGTCAATCCTCAAGGAAATCAGTCCTGAATATTCATTGGAAGTATTGATGCTGAAGCCTAAACTCCAATACTTTGACCACCTGATGCAAAGAACTGACTCACTGGAAAAGACCCTGATTCTGGCAAAGATTGAAATTGGGAGGAGAAGGGAATGACAGAGGATAAAATGGTTGTATGGAATCACCGACTCGATGGACATGAGTTTGAGCAAGCTCTGGGAGTTGGTGATGTACAGGGAGGCCTGATGTGCTGCATTCCCCATGGGGTCACAAAGAGTTGGACACAACTGAGTTACTGAACTGGCTGAATCATAGATTTGGCAACATGACTAAAAATACCATATGTAAGGGGGTTTGATCACCTGCAGGAAGTGGTATGATTCAGTTAGCAAATACAGAAGAGAGAATAAGTCAAATTCAGTACAATTTATAATTCCTCAATTTTTAAACACTTGCCAAATAATACTGTGGGAAGGCTTATAGTTCTTTTAAGTTAAATCGCACTGCAGAATACAGAAATGTATAATACATTTCAGATAAAATATATCAACTCACTATAGATGGTAATGGAACCCAGAGAAACATCAGAGAAATGGGGATTTAAAGTTTCAGGGTCAGTGTCCTTTATATTTAAAATCACATTGGTTTTTAATGAGTTTCAGAGGATTCCTACATTTACTGTCAAAAGATGGAGGAAAACTTTCAAGTGAGACATAAACAATTTGTAAGAATGTCTCAGAGATACATGTACATGTGATAAGTACATACACAAAAAGTTCCTGAGTTGGACATCAACTGGAAAAGACATGAGTTTTGCCTAATTGTCTGGACAATGTTACATCCCCCTAGTCACTAATTTGTTATTGGAGAAAATTTAATCCTCGTGATTTGTGCATCTGCACGCCTCAGAGGGAAGATTACACATGATCCCACCTATAGACTTATACATTTTTATCACATATTCTTTCTATAGCTCATTATCAGGATAATATGAAACAGTCATATTGGTGGGTGTTTCAGGGTATACACTTCAGGGCAACTCTCTCTAGTTAAGGGAATATGTAAGATATATATATAAAAGTCAGAGCCATAGACCTATCCCCAGTCATTGTCATAGATTATGGATTATAGTCTGGAGATTCTGCTTTATGTGGAACTGTTAGATTTAGGGAAGTTTTTGGAATCCCTTCTTGCTTTCATTCTTCTTCTTTTATTGCCCCAAACTTGAAAATATCCAGCCTTTAAGAAGTATGTAAATTATACACTTTCTGAAAAAAAAATTTTATAACACTAGATATTCAAAGATCATGCAAACACATATTACAATAATAGATAAATTACCCCAAATGATGAAGATACTAATTTTGATATTAGATAGCAATTGATCAAATGGGTAAATAATATGCCAATTATACAACCATAATTAAGGTATCTGCTAGAATTTCTGTTTCATGTGTGTCCCCAAATTCATAGACTTGATTGATAATGGATAACTTTGAACTTTTGAAAAAATTTCATTCTTGAACCTCTTCAGGGTTATTCATATTCACACTATACAGAGTGAAAAGGGGATTAAACAAGCAGAGTTGTTTGCCCAAAATCCTGAGTGATGAAAACACTCATCATTTGATAACACCTGTTAAATCTGCCTGCTGAATAACTGGAATATGTCAAGGAACAGAGCAGACAAACCTCGTGCTCTCCTGGTGCTCAGGCTTTAGTGGTTTGTTTGCATGTAATGAAAGGGAATAAACCAGTGTTTCGAGCTACACTTAATTCAAATAATGATCATAGCCTGACCAATCCAAGGGAATTATAAGATCTGTACTTTCTTGTTTCATTTCTAATTGTTGTGTGGCATATATGCAGAAAGTAATAAAAATCTTAAGTGGATGGTTTGATGCTTAAGATATACCCAAACTATTACCTCTGCATCAAAATATAGAATATTTTAAGCATTTCCAAATTCCATCTCATGATCACTTTATGATACCATCAATTCCCCTGGTGGAGATGATGACCATTTTTATTTCTATCAAAAATGATTAGTTATGCCTGATTTGGGATTTCTTACTTTTTAATTTCATGTTTTATCTGTGAGATTCATTAATGTTTTATGTATAGTTATTTTTGCTATGCCTTTAGTGTCCTGCTACTTCTTTTTGCTGTAATTCTTGGTGTCTCATCCATGTAGCACATGAGTGGTTTACAGGTAAGCAAATTTTTGAAGGAAGGAGAGCTGGCATAGCATGAGGTTTAACTCACTAAAGTTTTCTCCTCTCCATGATTCTATCCTCTAGACTGAGCTGCTTAATCCTATCACGAGCTCAAATCTCAATTTCTTCATCCCATTTCTCTCTTCCACAACTCTCTCTTTTCTGGATTTTCCCCCCCATCATTATACAGACATATCTTGAGGTCTTTCCCAGCAAAATATATCACAACCACATGTGTATGCACACATGCTCTCATGCCAAACATACCTCATCTTTTACATTCTCTTCTAGCTATTTATCCTTTTTCTTATTTCTTTCACTCAACTCTCTAGTTTATCATCTCCTTCCCCTTATATGCCACATACCATTTCACTCAAACTTCTTTTATCAAGTTCACTGAGACATATTGCTGAATTTTTTAGTCACTAGTCTCTAAGCATCTTTATCAGCTAGTCAGCATCACACTTGGTGCATTGTTTAATTTCCTCTATACCAAAAGCAACTCTTTAAATAAGCTTGTTTGAGGACAGGTGGGAAAATAGCTACATCTAATCCTTTGACATTTGGAAAAACAAAGACACCCTGAGAGTTCTGGAGTCAAACAACTTGAAAATGAAGAAGTAGATTTGTTACTAAAGAAGACTATTAAGACCCCCTGAGAATGGAGACATTTAGGGTACATCTATCTGTACAAGGAAAGGGAAACCTTTTGTAGGACTTTTGTTTTACTGTAGAAAACAGATATTGGCTCTTCCCTTATCTGACCTGCACTAAGTAACTTTTTAGAGGAATAGCCTTTCTTGTCTGACATAGACCTTATGATTAATTTATTCACAACTTTCCTCTGACTCATCTCAGAGGCTTTTGGGGGAAATATTAAATTGATTCTTAGTTGTTCTGAATGAAGCATAAATAGCAGTTCTGACAAGGAAATGTCTCCACAAAGTGTAGAATTTTCTGGCATTCCATAACTCTCCTGCCCTACCCCAACTCTGAGGAATTAGCCACAAGCCTGGAAATACAGAGCCTTCCTTGGGCTCAGCTGGTAAGAACCCACTTGCAATGTGGGAGAGATGGGCTTGATACCTGGGTTGGGAAGATCCCCTGGAGAAGGGAAAGGCTACCCACTCCAGTATTCTGGCCTAGAGAATTTCATGGGCTATATCTCAAATACTGAGCAACTTTCACTTTCACTTTTCTAGAAAGGCAACAAACTCATATAGTAATCCCATTAGTGTTACAAAAGCAAAGAAGAGAACAAAAATCTGACAAATCGGTCAGTCAGTGTCAGTAAGTTTTGGCTTACAAGTTAATATTCCTATTTTATCTACCTTCTTTTGTATTCCTCAGCATCAGTGATGAGCCAAGATCTGTGTATTTTTCCTTGTCTTGACTAGGTGCTCTCTTTCTGAGATGGATGTTTCATTGAGGCTGACTTTTGAATGTAAGTGGTTCACAGTCACATTTGCCTAAGCTATTCCCTGCCCCCGCCCCAACTTTGGCTGTTCGATATATTTGAATTTGCTTTCTTTACAATGATGGAATTTGATTTACATTTTAAGCCTGTGGGCCTGAAATAGATGAAAGCAAACCTGTCTACTGAGGCTAATATTGCCTGTGTGACATGAAATCTCTTCACACAAAATCACAGCCCACCCACATTCTGTGTTGAATTTAAGTGTCAAATAACAAGACAGAATGAAAACATGATGTAGTTACGCTTCATAGTCCATTCACAAATGTCCCTTTCGAATTTTGAGGCAAAGAGTAGCTGATTAAGGATAGAATCATATTTGAAGAATTCGATGCTACAGATATTTGCATTTTGAATCTACCTGTATCTATTACTGGCTTGATTAGGAATTTTCCCATTTCATTGTTACAAACATTAACTAAATCTCATACTACATTTCTAGATTTTCATATTTTGAAGTGATGTTTCAATACTTTTCTTTTTCCTTTAAAAATGGAAAATCTTCCTACTTAGAGGGGAAAAAAAAAGATAGATAAAGCTCCCTCATGCTCACGAATGAGATGATTATTTATCATCAGTTCAGTTCAGTCACTCAGTTGTGTCTGACTCTTTGTGACCCCAAGGACTGCAGCAGGCCAGACCTCCCTGTCCATCACCAACTCCCAGAGTTTACTCAAACTCATGTCCATTGAATCAGTGATGACATTCAACTATCTCATCCTCCGTCGTCCCCTTCTCCTCCCACCTTCAGTCTTTCCCAGCATCAGGGTCTTTTCAAATGAGTCAGCTCTTTGCATCAGGTGGCCAAAGCATTGGAGTTTCTAACTGTTCATGGAATTATTTCTCATAGCTCTGAACAAATAGAAATGATCATTTAAATAGTGTCCCAAATGTCTTAAAGGAATACTAGTATTCAAACTAAAATGATAGCATTTTAATATTCTCATCAGGGATGATCAGTTAATAAAAGTGGATCATCATAAAATAATTAGCTAAGCTTCTCATTAATGCACAAATAAGCCAAAACAGTATTAATATGTTATACATTTGCCTAACAGACAATAATGTTCAAGAACTCATCTCTTTTTCCTATGTTATTAAATTTTCTTAATTACATATTATATTTTATTTACTGATAAAAAACACTGAGGGATAGAAAATATTAGAGGCAGGTAATGAAGTCATAATCACTTGATTTTATACATCCAGGGTCTCTGGATCTTGGCTAGTAAAATGGACATTTTTCAGGGCTTTTCTAACTGGACTTATCAGCAGACCTCTTACTGCATTTCAGATTACCCTCTCTCCTGGGTGGCATAGTCCTTATACTCTGCTGATTGTCCTGCTGTCCCTCTAGCTGCTCCTTCTTCATATCATCTTTGCCTTCATCCCTGCAGAAACTAGAACACTGATTCCTCCTTGATGATGCTTTCTTTGTCCCCCACATCCAATAAACACAAATCCTCATAAATTCCATTTCATAATAATTTAGAGTGCTCATCTACTTTTCTGTATTCCACTGTTTTGGTCCAAACCACCAAATTCTGTTATCTGGCCACTGTAGCTGCATTTTGTTGTTGTTGTTGTTGTTTTGTTTTTGTTTGTTTGTAGTTTTACTCTTTTCCATGAATGAATTCATGCTTTTCCTAGCTACACAATGTCAAAATGTATTTAAAAAAATTAATCTTTACCATCCATATGCTTATTATACTAAAGGGGAATCTCATTACATTAAAATACACTTTAGAATATTCCATCCCATGGCCAATAAATCATACCATGTACCTCCCTGGTGTGGTTTCGCCTGTCACACATTTGTATTCCGTGATCTATTCTTACAGTTACTCTTTATGAGAAAATACTGCTTTTTCTTTCTGGACTCAGCATGCTTTCCTTGCTGTCTAAAATAGTCTTTATAGATTTTTATTTTGACTAATTCAAACTTGTTATTTCAGTATCTTCTTAAAAGTTAATGGATAGTTAGTTATTTAATGATTTCTAAAACTGATTGCCTAGCCAAAGTATATAGATTCATAACTTGATGCATTTTACATTTTTAAAAAAAATTATAACATGATTTACTTGACTGTCTATGACAGTAGAGTTATGCTATAGGAAATAAGGGATGATATGTCTTATTATATGTGTACCATTCCCTTAGTGATTGCTTAAAAGAAGATGAAATTAAAAGATGCTTGATTCCTGGAAGAAAGGCTATGATGAACCTAAACAGTGTATTAAAAAGCAGAAACATCACTTCGCTGATAAAGGTCCATATAGTGAAAACTATGTTTTTTCTAGAATTCATGTACAGATGTGACGGAGTTGGACTATAAAGAGGACTGATTGCTAAACAACTGATGCTTTCAAACTATGGTGCTGTAGAAGACTCTTGAGAATCCCTTGGGCTGCAAGGAGATCAAACCAGTCAATCCTAATGGAAACCAACTATGAATATTCATTGGAAAGACTGATGCCAAACTTCCTCAATGGCTCAGTGGCAAAGAACCCACCTACAATGTAGGAGACACAAGATTCATGGGTTCAGCCCCTGATTCAGGAGTATCCCCTGGAGAGAAAATGGAAACCCATACCAGTATTCTTACTTGGAAAATCCCAAGGACAGAGGAGCCTGGTGGGCTACAGTCCATAGGGTTTCAAAGAGTCATACATTGAGAAAGTCAATTTCTAGGTAGGTTGATAAGAAATCCAGAGTCTCTGAGGAGGAGAGGTTGGTCTGGGGCTCTTGAGGAGGGAATAGAGGTCTTGAGTTCTCAAGAAGGAGAAAAGAACAAAATTTTTTTTTTCTTTAAGCCCAGAGCTGATGATTGCACAATAAAACTCATCTTGCTCAAGGATATGTTTTCCTTTAAACTCTGTACCAATGTTTATATGACAACAATGCATCCTGCTTGAGGACATATTTCTTCTTCTTGAGAACCTTTTGAGTAATCCTGTCATTTTAAAATGTATATTATAGGAGTGGGTCTGGTAAGACCTTTCTGTTGTTATTTCAAGACTTGTTAATTTAAGATATATGTTATCAGAATGAGTCTGGTAAAAGTGTAGCATGCCTTGATAAGACTAGTGAGTGGAGGCACTCTTCATTCCCCTTCTGATATCTATGTGAGAAGCTTTCTGGTTCTTCTTTCACTTTACTAAAACTCTGCTATGCAAAAGCTCTTAAGTGATCAAGCCTGGTCCCTGGTCCTGAAGATAAACCATCTTTGGATATCAAGAATCCAACGTCCTTCACTGTAAGCTATCAACATGACTGTATACACACACACACTGATGCTAAAGCTGAAACTCCAGTACTTTGGCTGCCTGACAGGAAGCATTGACTCATTGGGGGAAAAAAAAAAAACAAAACTGATGCTGGGAAAGATTGAGGGCAGGGGGAAAAGGGGGCAACAGATGGTTGGATGGCATCACCAACTCAATGGACATGAGTTTGAGCAAACCCTGGGAGATAGTGAAGGACAGGAAAGTCTGGGACATTGCAGTCCATGGGGTGGCAAAGAGTCAGACACGACTGAGCGACTGAGTGACAACAACAAAAGGAAGATGATCAAATGGTCTTGAATGGATTAATTATTAAATGAATTAATGCCTCTTACCTTACTCTTCACTTGATTTTTGGAGGATATGGAAATGCAATTGATGATAAGCTCCAAATGAATTAGTAATTGTTCTTTACGGGACGAAGAAATTGTTCCTTATTTCATAAAAAACACCAGTGGGGGATTTACTGGGTTAAGGGACGTCCCAGTTGGTGCAGGGGTAAAGAACCAAGCTTCCAAAGCAGGAGACACAAGAGGCATGGATACGATCCTGGGTCAGGAAGATCCCCTGGAGGAGGAAATGGCAACCCACTCCTGTATTCTTGCCCGGAAAATCCCATGGACAGAAGAACCTGGCGGGCTACAGTCTATGGGGTGGTAAAGAGTCAGACACAACTGACAACACACATGTACACAATGGCTTAAGATCTTAGAGTAAGGTAGACATGCTTAGTCGCTCTGTTGTGTCCAACTCTTGCAACCCCATCGACAAAACCTGCCAGCCTCCTTGTTCATGGGATTCTCCAGGCAAGAATACTAGAGTGGGATGCCATTATCTTTTCCAATGTAGACAATTACTGTTTAAAAAGAAAAAAAAAAAATTAGTAAAATAATCTAAGAGTATATATAGGACATTAGTTCATTCATAGGGCATTCATTCATTAGTTCATATATAGTTCATTCTGGAATGAACATAACAGTATACAGCTGCCTCATTAAAAACAAACTTACATGAAATGAGTGAGTTTAAACAACAAATAAACCCAAATGCTAAGAATATGAGAAAAGGAAAACAACAGCAAGCTTTGGAAACAGGAGAGTACAGAGCAAATAAACAGTATTATGTGAAAATGTGAATAAGGCTGAAATTCTCAGAATCTCAGGAGCTAGATGAAGCAAATAGCCATAGCCAAGCACCTCTGAAATTTTGGGGGTGACTCTGAAGCTGACAGCAGGAGAAATCATGAATTTTGTAAAAATAGACTCATGATACTCCTTATCATCCTTTTCAACTGGTAAATTTTCCTTTGCCCCTTGAGGAGTAAACTGTAAGTTTCCTCTTTAGATAACTGAAGTGGAAATACCCAGGTGGAATACTAAGACATAGCAGGGATTAAAGATGTTATACTTTAAAACACTGAAATAATTATGAAGTCTGTGTTCAGAATAGAGGTGAGAATCTGTCCCAAGACACTTTCTTGACTGTGAGAATATGGTAGCCAGACTTAAAAATTCACACAAAAGACTGAGAATTCCTCTCTAGTAATAATTACTTGTTTAAGAGAAAATATATGCAGAAATACCACTTTGTGATATCCTTTTGTGTGTGTGTGTGTATGTGCAAACTTTTATTTTACTTTTTTCTTCCATTTATTTTTATTAGTTGGAGGCTAATTACTTTACAATATTGTAGTGGCTTTTGCCATACATTGACATGAATCAGCAATGGATTTACATGATATCCTTTTATGTAAAGGTCTAGAAAGATTGCAAAAAATTAAAAATCAATAGACTATCAACCCAAATAAAACTTTCAATTAGCTAAGATATGGTCTTACTCTTTATTATGAAGACAGAGCCCCTTCTCACCTGACATTTGCAGAAAACCTTGAATATGAAAGAGATACCAGAGCAAGCAGACAAAAAAGAAAAAAAAAAAATATCCAGGGAAAAGACAAAAAACAAAGTCACAGTTAATTAAAGAATATCAATGTACCACAAAAAGAATATTATTTAGATTATCCATACAGAGGGCCTCCCTGGTAGCTCAGATGGTAAAGAATATGCCTGCCAATGCATGAGACGTAAGAGACATAGATCCGATCTTTGGGTGGGGAAGACCCCCTGGAGAAGGGAACAGCAATCCACTCCAATATTCTTGCCTGGAGAATTCCATGGACAGAGAAGCCTGGTGGGATACAGTCCATGGGGTTGCAAAGAGTCAGACACAACTGAGCACACACACTCATCCATGGAGAACACTGATATATTCCACAAATAAACAGCAAAAAGGACTTAAATAGTACTTTTTTCAAGAAATAGACAAATTGCTAAACTAGCTGAAAATACCAAGTGGAGAGTTATACTTCTGGTGGAAATTTAAGATACATTCTATTGTAAATACATAGAAAATTAAGCAAACAATAAATGTGACTGTTATTAATTAAAGAAAACACAGACCCCATAAGAAAATAAAATCACATAATAGGTTTATGTATACAAGTATTAACTATCTGGTTTTTACCACTTTATTTTGTAATACTGAAAGTAGCACAAAATTATGATAGAATTATATTAAAAACATGAGGAATTGTGTACATGTAAGGACAGATAGAGGGGAGCAAACTACATTTTTCATTACTGGAAACCCAGTTTCTCTAAGTAGAAATATTCCAAAAAAGACAGCCCCCCCAAAAAAAAAATAGGGAAAAATTCAAAAAGAGGTTAGCTAAAGGGGAAAGCTATGACAAACATAGACAGCATACTGAAAACCAGAGAATTCATTTTGCCAGCAAGGGTCCATAAGGCCAAAGCTATGGTTTTTCCAGCAAGTATCATGTACAGATGTGAGAGTTGGACCATGAAGGCTGAGAACTGAAGAGCTGACACTTTAAAACTGTGGTGCCAGAGAAGACTCTTGAGAGTCCCTTGAACCACAGACAGTTCAAATCAGTCAATCCTAAAGGAAATCAAACCTGACTATTCATTGGAAGGACTCATGCTGAAGCTCCAATACTTTGGCTACTTGATGCAAAGAGCTAACTCATTGGAAAAGACCGTGACAGTGGGAAAGATTGAAGGCAAAAAGAGAGGGAGTGTTAGAAGATGAAATGATCAGATGGCTTCACTGACTTAATGGACATGAATTTGAGCAAACTGCAGGAGACAGTTAAGGACAGGGAAGCCTGGCGTGCTACAGTCCACAGGGTCACAAAGAGTCAGACACAACAATGACTGAACAGTAACAAAGATAAAAAAGCCTTTGCTTCCAGAAAATGTGAATTCGGTGAGACAGATGAGTGCTATTGCTTTTAATCACCTGTTTGATGAAGCTACTTTTAATAATTTTAATTGTGAAATTTGCATCTCTAGGACAAATGTTTGCAAGCAAACCAAAACACTTTGTGCCCCACATATTCTGAAAAGCCTTGTATATGGAAGCATATTACTAAGCTTTACTCTTGTCCAGTCACCAAACTGTATCTGACACCTTTGTGTCTCCATGGACTGTAGCCCACCAGGCTGTTCTTTCCATGGGATTTCCCAGGCAAGAATACTGGAGTAGGTTGTCATTTCCTTCTCCAGAGAAATGTTCGAGATCAGGAATCAAATCTGCATTTCCATTATTGGCAATTCTTTACCACTGAGGCACCAGGGAATAAATACATGATTACTCAGGTAAGCAAACTAGTGAGAATTCTCTTTGAAAACTGTTCAATTCAGTTCAGTCACTCAGTCATGCTCGACTCTGTGGATCCCATGGACTAAAGCATGCCAGTCTTCCCTGTTCATCACCAGCACCCAGAGTGTATTCAAACTCATGTCCATCAAGTGGTGATGTCATCCAACCAT
Organism: Hydropotes inermis; assembly: GCA_020226075.1. NCBI lineage: Eukaryota > Metazoa > Chordata > Mammalia > Artiodactyla > Cervidae > Hydropotes > Hydropotes inermis. The sequence goes on from CM035295.1 coordinate 39,234,020, forward strand.
ATCATCCTCTCCTTTCCCCTTCTTCTCCTGCTTCAATCTTTTCCATCATCAGAGTCTTTTCCAAGGTGTCAGTTCTTCACATCAGGTGGCCAAAGTATTGGAGTTTCAGCTTCAGCATCAGTGCTTCAAATGAATATTCAGGACTGATGAGGACTGACTGGCTGGATCTCCTTGAAGTCCAAAGGACTTGCAAGAGTCTTCTCCAACATCACAGTCCAAAAGCATCAATTCATTGCTACTTACTTTTTGTTATAGTCCAACTCTCAATCCATACATGACTACTAGAAAGACCGTAGCTTTGACTAGATGGACCTTTGTTGGAAAAATAATCTCTCTGCTTTTTAATATGTTGTCTAGGGTGATCATATTTTTTTTCTTCCAAGGAGCAACATGTTTTAGTTTCATGGCTGCAATTACTATCTGCAGTGATTTTGGAGCCCTCGAAAATAAAGTCTCTCACTATTTCCATTGTTTCCTGATCTATTTGCCATGAAGTGATGCCATGTTCTCAGTTTTCTGAATGTTAAGCTTTAAGCCAACTTTTTCATTGTCCTCTTTTACTTTCATCAAGAGGCTCTTTAGTTCTTCAGTTTCTCCATAAGGGTGATATCATCTGCATATCTGAGGTTATTGATATTTCTCCTGGCAATCTTGATTCCAGCTTGTGCTTCATCCAGCCTAGCATTCTACATGATGTACTCTGCATATAAGTAAAATTAGCAGTGTGACAATACACACCTTTGAGGTACTCTTTCCCCACTTTGGAACCACTCTGTTCCATGTCCAGTTCTAACTGTTGCTTCTGGACCTGCATACAAATTTCTCAGGAGGCAGATCAGGTGGTCTGGTATTACCATTTCTTTAAGAATTTTCAACAATTTGTTGTGATCCAGACAGTCAAAGGCTTTGGCATAGTCAATAAAGCAAAAGCAGATCTTTTTCTAGAATGTTCTTGCTTTTTCAATGACCCAATGGATATTGCCAACTTGATCTCTGATTCTTCTGCCTTTTCTAACTCCAGCTTGAGCATCTGGAAGTTCATGGTTCACATACTGTTGAAGACTGGCTTGGAGAATTTTGAGCATTACTTTGCTAGCATGTGAGATGAGTGCAATTGTGTGGTAGTTTGAGCATTCTTTGGCATTGCCTTTCTTTGGGATTGGAATGAAAACTGACTTTTCCAGTCTTGTGGCTCCTGCTGAGTTTTCAAATTTGCTGGCATATTGATTACAGCACTTTCACAGCATCATCTTTCAGGATTTGAAATAGCTCAACTGGAATTCCATCACTTCTACTAGCTTTGGTCATAGTGATGTTTCCTAAGGCCCACTTGACTTCACATTCCAGGATGTCTGGCTCTAGGTGAGTGATCACACCATCATGGTTACATGGATCATGATGATCTTTTCTGTATATTTCATCTATGTATTCTTGCCACCTTTTCTTAATATTTTATGCTTCTGTTAGTTCCATCCCATTTCTGTCCTTTATAGAGCCCAGCTTTGCATGTAATGTTACCTTGGTATCTCTAATTTTCTTGGAGAGAACAGTAGTCTTTCCTATTCTATTATTTTCCTCTATTTCTTTGCATTGTTTACTGAGAAAGGTTTTCTTATCTTTCCTTGCTTTTTTTGGGAATTCTGCATTCAAATGGATATATCTTTCCTTTTCTCCTTTGCCTTTTGCTTCTCTTCTTTTCTTTGCTCTTTGTAAGGCCTCGTCAGGCAACCATTTTGCTGTTTTTTTTTTTTTTTCTTTTTTGGGGGGATGGTCTTGATCACTATCTCCTGTACTATGTCAAGCATCTTGAATATTGCACATTGGATATTTTATATATTTGTTTCTCTATTTACATTATTTTCAGTAAGTCATAGTGACAATTAAAATTAGATTTTAAAATGTTATTAAAATATATATTTATGTCTATGTACATAAAAGTTCAATGGGGTGAATTAAGCTAGATTTTTCTAATACAATACATGTAATAATATTCAGTTCTGATGGTTGTGTGGTGATAGAGAAGCATGCATAATCTGGTGTTTTGAATATGAACCAAGAAATTTAAAATGGATAGCTTTTCCTTTGTTCCCTAATTTCTTTGGCAAATACACAAATATGTATAAAACTGATTTTATACAGTATGTTTGTGAATATTATCTATTTTAATATAAGTTGTATAATTCTTATTGCTATTTATCATGGAAAATTTGGAGGTAATAATAATTATTTAATAATGTGAAAATAGTGGTGTTGGTTCTTTAGTTACCGTCATGTCTGACTCCTTGAGAATCTGTGGACTGTAGCTTGCAAGGCTCCTCACTCCATGGGACTTCCTAGGCAAGAATATTGGAGTGGGTTGCCATTTCCTTCTACTTGCCTTTCCTTCTTGCTGGAAGATTCTTTACAACTGAGCCATCAGGGAAACCCAAACATGTTAAGATACTATTGACAAAAAAGTAAGTTTGATAATGTGTACACATTTTTTAAAAGCAATGTATTCAAACAAATTTATTGACTGGGAAATATTCACACATAAATATGTATAAGCAAATTGGCCACAAAAATCATTATTTGTATAGTTGACTCAGCAAAGTGTTAGTATTAGTTTTCAGTTTCACTTTGTATATCCTCTATTTACAAGGATTATATATTTAAAAGGAATACATTGTTACATATTAAAATATTGCTATGTACTTTAAAATAAACAATGTGCCATATATATATATATATATGTACTTTAAAATAAACAATGTGCCATATATATTATATATATATATATATATATATATATATATAATACAAACATTATTAATCCATTCAGTGCATGTCAAAATTTGAAATATTCTGTATTTACTGATCAGTTTCATAAGATGCAAAGACAATTTAAAAAAAAAAGAGAGTTGTTTTATCTATTATGATTTTTTGTTTTTCAGATGACCTACTCTAGACTCAAATGCAATAAAGTTTATGGCTATTATATTATGATTGTCTCTGTCTGTTGCCATTTCCCACTTTACTATATATTAGATATCTATAGACTTTTTTCTGCATCAGAAATGTGTATTCTATTTTCTACAATAGGCATTTCATTACATATTCAGTTACACATGTATTTATCAATCCCTTAGGCAGTATCACAGTGATACTACAGAAATTCTAATAGGAAAAATAAAATAACAGTGGCCATAAAACAAATAGAATGTCAAGTAAAATATATAAAAGATGTGAATTAATGGGAAATAAAATGGGGAATAAAAGAAAGATGAAGAGAGAATTAAAGAAAAAGGAAGCAAGGTGTATGTCTATAATAATACTCAGAAAGGGAGCAAAGAAAAAACTAATGGGCATTATAAAAGGAGTAAATTAAAAAGGACTGAAATTACATAAACATGTAATATATATTTTATATGCAAATATAACATGTATTTTATATGACATATACATATATACCCACACACAAATGGTCAGTTACAAATCCTTTTAAAAACTAACCAAACCTTAATCTGAAGAAATAAATCTTACATGAAAAACTTGTAAAGACTAGGAGGCAAATAAATTGATTTAATGAAATATTAAAAAGTTAAAGCCTAGCTTTTGCAATATGTTTGATCACAAAAGCCAAAATGGAATTAAACCATAAAGAAGAGTTATCATGAATCTAAAAAGACCAAGCTATTTCCTGTCTCAAAATTTTAAGGATATATTAATAAAAGGATGTGGATACAGAAGGCTAATAGGGCCCAAATACCAGTAGTGCATTGTCTCCTAAACAATACTAAAAGAGAGAATCCTGACTAAAGCAAGAAAAAGGACAAAAGTGTCTCCACAAAATATGCATGAATATATAAATACACAGATAAAAATTTTTGAGATATTTTATGATACTCCAGACTTGATACTTCTGGTACTGAGTCTGGATAAGTTATTTAGTCTATTAAATCATGTAATCATACACGTTAGTTGCTCTGATCATCTCTGCAGTCTATCTACTTCAGTCTATGGAAGTATATGGTGAAAATGCTGGATTAGGAAAAACTATAAGTCCCTCTCCCCCGTTTCCCTATGTGAGTTGTTCAGCTCTCCAATATGTCACTGGATGGTCTCTGTTATTCTTATCCTTGGTGCACTGAATGCACAAATGAGTGTCAGTGAATCCATATGCACAAATATAAAACTAACTGCAGATGTAGATATACAGATGACAGAAAATCATAAACGAATGCAAATGAAATATGTCAACACATTTCAGCAGCTAAAGTGCTTGAGTATGGACACATTTAAACTAGAATTCTCTATTCAGTAAAATAATTAATAACATGTGAGTAAATTTTTTTTTAATTGAAATGTCAAGTGGGCCTTAGGAAACATCACTAAGAACAAAGCTAGTGGAGATGATGAAATTCCAGCTGAACTGTTTCAAATCCTAAAAGATGATGCTATTAAAGTGCTGCACTCAATTTGCCAGCAAATTTGGAAAACTCAGCAGTGGCCACAGGACTCAAAAAGGTCAGTTTCATTCCAGTCCCAAAAAGGACAATGCCAAAGAATGTTCAAACTACAACACAATTGTACTCATTTTACATGCTAGTGAAGTAATGCTCAAAGTCCTTAAGCTAGCCTTCAATAGTATGTGATTCGAGAAATCCCAGATGTATAAGCTAGATTTCAGAAAGGCAGAGAAACCAGAGATCAAATTACCAACATCCATTGGATCGTAGAAAAAACTAGAGAATTCCAGAAAAACATTTACTTCTGTTTCACTAAATACACTAAAGCCTTTGACTATGTGGATCACAACAAACTGTGGAAAATTCTTAAGGAAATGGGAATATCAGAGTACCTTACCTACCTCCTGAGAAGCCTGTATGCAGGTCAAGAAGCAACAGTTAGAACCGGACATGGAGCAACAGACTGGTCCCAAATAGGAAAAGGAGTACATCAAAGTTGTATAGTCACCCTGCTTATTTAACTTCAATGAAGAGTACATCAGGTGAAATGCCGAGCTGGAATCAAGATTGCTGGGAGAAATATCAACAACCTCAGATAAGCAGATGACACCACCCTTAAGGCAGAAAGCAAAGATCCTCTTGATGAAGGTAAAAGAAGAGAGTGAAAAAGCTGGCTTAAAACTCAACATTCAAAAAATGAAGATCATGGCATCCAGTCCCATCATTTCATGGCGAATAGATGGGGAAACAATGGTAACAGTGACAGACTTTTTCTTCTTGGGTTCCAAAATCACCGCAGATGGTAACTGCAGCCATGAAAATAAAGAAAACTTGCTCCTTGGAAGAAAGACAATGTCAAGCCTAGACAACATATTAAAAAGCAGAGAATTTACTTTTCCTACAAAGGTCTGTATAGTCAACACTATGGTTTTTCCAGTGGTCATGTATGGATGTGAGAGCTGGCCAGTAAGAAAGGCTCAGTGTTGAAGAATCGATGCCTTCAAAATATGTTGTTGGAGAAGACTCTTGAGAGCCCCTTGGACTGCAAGGAGATCAAGCCAGTCAATTCTAAATATCCAGTCAACCCTGAATTTTCATTGGAAGGACTGATGCTGAAACTGAAGCTCCTATGTTTTGGTCACCCAATACAAAGAGCCAAGTCATTGGAAAAGACCCTGATCTTTGGAAAGACTGAAGGTAGATGGAGAAGGGGATGAAAGAGGATGAGATGGTTGGATGGCATAGGCTACTCAACAGACATGAGTTTGAACAAAGCTCTAGGGATGGTGAAGGACAGGAAAGCTGGCTTGCTGTGGTCCATGTCGTCGCTAAGAGTCAGACACAACTGAGTGACTGAAAAACAACAGCAACAAAAATGAATTTATATTCACCCAGTAAGTATTCACAGATTGTGATTTGGATCTACTTTATTCCTACATAGATAATAAAGAATGCCCTTAAACAAAATAAGGACAAAAATAAAGAATTTGTGGTGTTACTTTTGACTAAACATGTTTGTGTGTGTCTGCTTAGTTATGCCCAACTCCTTGTGATTCCATGGTCTGTGAAACACTAGGGTCATCTGTCCATGGAATTTTTCAGAGAAGAATACCAGAGTGAGTTGCCATTGAGAATATCCTAAAGGCAAGACTCAGGAAGAAAGCTGTATGGGAGAATACTTAATATTGGAACAGGAAGATTGTAGCTCTGGGAAAAAGTACTCTGGAGATGCAAGGGAAAAAAAAAATGGTGTGCATATGGTGTGTATATTAGGGGAGGAGAAGGTGAAGATTAACACATTACTGACCAGGGAATTTTTTGCAGAAACTAACACCTCGAATATTAATATGTCTCTGAAGAGCAGTGTGTTAATAGACCTCTTGATATGATGGATCATATGAAAGCCAAATTTAGTATAATTTAAAAATAAAATTTAAAAAAATGAAAGAGAAAAGTGATTTGACACACACAAGAAAGTAAGGACCTAATAGAAGTGCTCCACTTGAATTTAGAATGGATATCACTTGGTCTTTGGTCTCAGGATAGCAGTATATACTCAGTTTTTCATGTGTCTAACCACTAGTACAATTAAGTAGCCTGGAAATAATATAAAAGACAAAAGGACTCTGATATGTGGGGGGGGAGAGGGGGAAAGGCTAGGATGCTTAAGACTTAAGAGTGACACTGGGTATTTTCCTGTTTTCATTTGTTTTGTGTTTTATCTCCCACTTCATTTTTCATATTCACAAAATTAGGTCCCTGAGAGTACTTCAACCCAGGGTCATGTATCAAGAATAGACAGGAAAAAAAAAAAGAACTTGACACTAAAAACTCTGAAGAAACATAATGTGTCATGATAAGGGTAGGTAGTTAAGAGATAAAAACTAGTATGTATAGAATAAATAAAGCACAAGGAAATAAAGCCATTATTTTATAATAACTTTAGATGTAATATAATCTGAAATTACTGGTCACTGTATTGCACACCAGAAACTATTTCTGGTGTACAATAAATCAACTATACTTAAAAAATACAGGCTAGCATAATACTAGGAAATTAAATTTTGGATTTTACACCAAAAGTACAGGCAAAAGTGAGGTAAACAAGTGGAAGTAGTTCAAACGAAGAAGCTTCTGCAAAACAAAAGAGATATCAATGAAAAAAAAAATCAACTTACCGAACTGGAAATGAAAAAAATTGCAAACCATGTGTTGGAAAAAGGGTCAATATCCAAAATATATAAAACTCATGTAACTCAGTTTTAAAACCAAGCAACCAATGTGATTTTTTAAATGGGCAGAGAATCAAAGAAGACAACCAAATGATTGACAGGTACATGAAAAGATGCTCAATATCACTAATCATCAGGAAAATCCAAGTTGAAACCCCAACAACATATTACTTTACACCTGTTAGGGCATCTATCATCAAGAAAAGACAATTGGTAGCCAGAATACAGAAATCAGGAAATACTTGTATATTGATAATTCAGCCACTATGGAAAACAGTATGAGAGTTTCATAAAAAATTAAAATTAAAACCACTGTATGATACAGTAATTCCTCTCCTGGATATATATCCCAATAAAATTCAAATGGGATACTGAATTGGTAAATGTACTCTCATATTTATTGCAGTGTTATTCACAGTAATCAAGATATGGAAACAGCTTATGGGTTCACCTATAAATAAATTGATAAAGAAGAGATATATATGTATATAAATATAAATAATATAAATATATGTCATATACAGAAACAACAAACATAACTATGGAATAAACCATGGAATAATATTCAGCCATGAGAAAGAAATTTAGGTATTTGTAACAGGTGGATAAATTTCAAAAGCCTCATGTTATGTGAAAGAAGTCAGAATAAACATACAAATACTGTATGATGCTACATATATATGGAAGCATAAAAAGCCAATAGTTGATGTTCCAATACTGTGGCCACCTGATGCAAAGAGCCAACTCATTAGACCCTAATGCTGGGAAGGATTAAAGGCAGGAGGAGAAGGGGACAACAGAGGATGAGATGGTTGGATGGCATCACAGACTCAATGAACATGAGTTTGAACAACCTCCAGAAGATGGTGAAGGATAGGGAAGCCTGGTGTCCTGTAGCCCACAGGAGTCACAAAGAGTTGGACATAACTGAGTGACTGAACGACAACAAAAAGGCAAACTTGTAAACCAGAGGAGAGTGGTGGTTACCAGCGCCCAAGGGTGGAAGAAATGAGCAGATGCTGTTTAAGGCTACAAGATGGAAATTAATATATATATAAGAGTTCCAGAGATTTAATGCATAGCATGGTGATTAGGGACAATACTGTATTATAAAATCCCAAGTTTCTAAGAGACTAGCTCTTAAGTGCTTCCACCACAAATGAGAAATGATAATTGTGTGATGTGTTAAGATTTCAGCTAACAGTACTATTGTAATCATAGCTATGATATATAAATGTATTAAATCAGAATCTTGTACACCTTAAACCTATACACAGTTACATTGCAATAAAAAGAAATGAAACCAAAACAAACATAAAACTGAGAGAAGCTAAGTTTCTTGGAGCTTAAGACCATAATTAAAAAAAAAATGCACCCTGGAAGAGGTGTGCATTTGATTATCATATACAGTGAAACTATGAGCTTTCCATAGAGATTGGTGTCAGCAGATCTTGGCTAGATACCAATCGCCATGTAGCAAGGCTACCAGGTGAAAGTGATTAATCTATTCTCAGGGCAGTATCTGCTGGGTCAAATTAGGCTGATACCTCACTCATCCTCCACCCATCAGCTGCACTAAACTCCACCATTCTTCAAATGTAGAGTCCATGGAGTTCAATCAGGTCAATCCACCCTTTGTCTCATGCTAGATGACCACAGCAGCCCTCATATGTCCTCAGTAGCCGGCAATATCATCAGCAACAACAAGGGGAAATTTATCATCCATTCAACACATGGTGCAGCGGTAGGCTTGATCCATGCCCACTACAGAGCCACTGACCCCAGGTGTGGAGAACCATATCTTTTTCTCTAATAGGCAGAAAGAGGCACCAGTAAAGAAATCAAGATGTGATATTTTAAGCCACTTCTCTGATCATCAACATCTGTGTAAATAAAATATTTGTAATAACTCTTCCTTTCAGAGTTGGAAATAAACACAATGAAAAATAAAATATCTTACATAGTATCTGGCAATCAGGATGTGACAAATATGATTATGGTCATCACAGTATATGTATTATGCAATGATATTGCTAGCCATTGAAGGTGGCATGACATAGCCCATAGTGGAAAAATTATAATAGTGAAAAATCTTGTTCAATAATGTACAAATTCTTGTGTCTTAATTTTATATTTAGGTAGATTCTAAGTTTCATGTAAAATTGCAATCTCAATATTATTGTCTCATGCTTACTGTTATATTGTCCCATGACATGATACTAAGTTGACATTGCTCTTTTTAACCAAATCACTTAAGAGAGATTTTTTGATCTCTGTAGTTTATTCAAATTAACCTGGTGGGTTTTTGTTAATTTCTTCAGATAATGTTAATGTAGATTTAAGTAACTGTAAATAGCTTCTTACTCTCACTTTCCTTTTCCTGGGATCTTTATAGTACATACTAGTCTCAAAATGGATGTAGTAAAAACTAAATGAGATAAACTACATTAAGATGCCTGCAACATGACATCCAATCTTTGTTATATTCTCTGATTTAACTTCTAGAATAACCTTAGATCCTCTTCAGTTTTTACATTTCCCTTTCTGCTTTACTTCTCAACTTGCTGTAATACTCCGGGTCCGAGATCTAAAGGATTCTTTATATAACTACCTTAATACTGAGTGTATTGACAGAAAACAAAACAAAACAAAGCAAAACAAAAACAAACTTCAATATAGAATTAGGAATTGTGAAATTATATTTTTGTTTGGATAAATATTCAAATAGTTGGTATATTCACAAGCAAATTTTTCATGATTTAGCAATTTTACATGAATTATAACAAAGTTGTGATTTAGATCTAAAGTTTGCATTTGACTTCTAGAGTTTTGATGTGTCATCATTTTTTAAAGAATATAATCATAATGTTACACTATATATCAATATACTTATCAGTCATATTATGACTTTATGTCATTTATATAATGAAAACAAACTTTTGATAACCTGAAATCTATATAATACACTTGGTATGCGTTAATCATGTTTGAAAAAGGTGGCTCAGATGGTAAAGAATCTGCCTGCAAAGTGGGAGACCTGGATTCAATCCCTGGGTTGGAAAGATCTCCTTGAGAAGAGAATGGCTGCCCACTCTGGTATTCTTGCATGGAGAATTTCATAGACAGAGGAGCCTGGCAGACTACAGTCCATGGGGTTGCAAAGAGTTGGACACAACTGAGTGACTAGCACTTTCAATACAGAGAAGCACATGGTATAACTAGAGAACATGTCTTCCCTTTAAAAATGCAATGTCAAGAGCTTTGAATTCAATGAACAAAATATGCATTATCTAAATGATATTAAATCACATATTAACTAATAAAATTTAAAATAATTTATTAATTAATGATATTGTATTTAAGTTAAAATTACTTGTAAAGAAAATGTAAAGTATTTTTGTTTTGATAGCCTATGAATTTGTGCATTGATATGCTATGAATTTACTTTTGATGGTTTTTATACCTAAAAATTATTACCATTTTACAAACAGTGATTATCATGTCCTACTACATTCTTATCTTTTTCCTCCCAAATGTAACATAAACAGATGAACCTAAGGTCACCTGATATACACACTAGAACAATAGAAACATTTTAAATTCAGTATTTCTACTGTCTCCAATTTCATTTTCCAAAATTGCTGCTTCTTTCCTTTTATCTGATCACTGCAGAATTAGTTCTGACCTTATATTCTCCATTAAATGCCAAACTTTTTATTTTTTATCATGCACACTGTGGAAAATGAAAGTATTGTTGCTTGAAAGGCCTAGAATAAAATATAGTCTAATAAGAAAAATAGATATCAATTAGATTAGCAAAACAGAGGCACTTGACACAATATGAAATATTGTTTAGATGGGTCAACATTTTGAAATATTATAGATGGTATTTTAATAAGGAGAAAACTATTTGTACTTTGTAAAGTAAAATTATAGTATTAAAAGGCATCTGTTTGTATAGGAAAAAAAACTAGCTATTTTTCTCCAGTTGGAGCTAAGGAAATCTTAATTTGATGAATTATTTTAATAATAGGATAGATATGCTTTTTACATAAAGTTCTATATATATATATTTGTATATATGCATTAAATTCATGCACATGTTTTGTTTGGTATGTCATTTTTACAAGTGTTAACACACAAGAAGATAAATACTATCAGCAACATAATTATAATATTTGTTTTTGCATCATCTGTCCATCAGTGCTTTGTAGAAAGAAATGAGAGCTTAGTCAAATATCTGCATAATATCTTTGCAAAAACTCATTTAGAAGCACGGTGGATGACTAGGGTATTTATATTAAAGATGACAATTACCTAAAATCAATGGTTTAATAATAGTGCTCCTTTTGATCTGAAACTTAGATTATAAAAGTATAAATTAAATAAATTATCAACATTATGGCAAGGATTTTTTTTTCCCCAACCCTAATTCAAATGTAATTTGAGTGATTCTTATTAAGGTTAAATCAGTCTAAACATTTTCAAATTGATACTACAAGCCTATATATTTATGTCCTTTTTATATTTTTCATTTGCACAAATGAAGAATCCCCTCCATATTTCACAATAATTAATATTCATGATGCACATACATACTTAACATCCTATAAAGAGTACATTGTTTAACAAGAGTTTTAATGTCTGTGGGGGTCATAGACCTAGAATGAAGATTCTGGATTCTCTTTCTCGATAAAGAAAATATATTTAAATATATCTTATATTATAATTTGTGTTTTAAAAATACCTCAAATTATTATTAATTTAGGCCATCTGCAATAAAATTATCCTGAAGTGAGTCTTTCATTCTTATAATCGATCTTCAGTATTAAAGAAAAATGTTCATTAACATTTTATTGTACTCAATCTTTACTGTGAAAAAAATAATTGAAGATAGGCTATTTTATACAAGATACCAATTTTAACAGTATTCTAAGCCAGAAAAAAAGATGAGGAATTATCTGTTACACATAATTCAGATGGTGCAAAATAAAATCTGAAAGCCATTTTACCTTTCCTAATATCCAAAAAATAAATCGTAGCAAACAATCACCTCCAAAGAAAAGATAATTAATCTGTAAGCTATGTTTTTAACCTAATTTGTTAATAAAGAAGATGCCCAATATGGCAGATTACACAGATGTTCTTATTCAGGATTTGGTCTAAATTTCTTTTATACATCTTCCAAGGTTTCCTCCTAAAATGAAGTATACCATGAAAACACAATTATACTGCTAACTTTGGAAATACAAACTGCATTTTAAAGAACCCTTATAGTTAGGGTGCTGCATGTGATTACTTTGTTCTGTTATTAGTATGAAAATTGAATTCACTGGGTAATTCATTGGATAATTGTGGATAGAAGCAGGACAGACCATCCTGTGAGTGTGGTCTATAGAAGGAAAGGTGCAGTTAGAGATAGTAGCTGCATTGGCAGATTCTCATTACAGAGGCAGTTCCCTCCTCATGTCAAAAGGAGAAGCAAATATGTTTTAGGAAATGATTGCTGGAAGCTCACTTTATCTGCATCTCCCTTACTGATTCTGTACGTAATTTAACGTCCAATACTGTTTCCCTGTTTTGCCTTGCATTCATCATATGCCTTGAAACTTAACCCTAATACTTAACCCATTAAGGACATATTTATTGTTGTTATCTACTATTGATTCCTCTGGCTTTCCTGCTGGCTCAGGTGGTAAAGAATCTGCTTGCAATGCAGGAGACCTTGGTTCAGTCCTTGGGTTGGGAAGATCCTCTGGAGAAGGGGATGCAACCCACTCTAGTGTCCTTGCTGAAATTCCATAGACGGAGGAGCCTGGCAGGCTACAGTCCATCGGTTTGCAAAGAGTTGGACATGGCTAAGTGACTAACACTTTCACTGATTCCTCTGTAATAGTCTTAGTGCATCAGATGGTCCCTTATTGGTTTTTATCTTAACTTCACTTTATTCCTCTTATTTAGGGGATGGTATTCCCTCAACTGTGTTCTCATACTCTCAAGCATGCTCTCAGGGTCCCTCACCGACCTGTCCATCACAGGGATGGGAAATGACCTCTTTCACAAATGTGGGTATCTAACCTACTGGCCAGAGAAGGTAATGACACCCCACTCCAGTAATCTTGCCTGGAAAATCCCACGGGTGGAGGAGCCTGGTGGGCTGCAGTCCATGGGGTCGCGAAGAGTCACACATGACTAAGTGACTTCACTTTCACTTTCATGCATTGGAGAAGGAAATGGCAGCCCACTCGTGTTCTTGCCTGGAGAATTGCAGGGATAGGTGAGCCTGGTGGGCTGCCGTCTCAGGTTGCACAGAGTTGGACACTACTGAAGTGACTTAGCAGCAGCAGCAACCTACTGGCCATAGCAATTGGTTCAATCAGGGGATACAAATCTCAAGGTTAACCAGTTATTTGCTGGGACTGGTATGTAAATACTGGACAAATTTGCTGCTCTATAACACACTGAGTGCTTCTTACAGGAAAGAAACAAAGTGATAGGATGAAGTAGAGACAGCTAAGAATAAAAGTTAACAAGAAAGACAGTGCCCTATGAATATTTATGTTGCTGCCATGTCTTTCCCACTGCACATAGTGCTTCAATGAACATTGGGAAGTACATATATTTTCAAAGTATAGTTGTCTCTGGATATATGCCCAGGATTTGGATTGCTGAATCACATGATAGACAAGACATGGAAGAAACTTGAATGTCCATCGACAAAGAAATTAATAAAGCTGTGGAACACAATGGAATGTTGAAGTGGCATGTGGAACAAAATGCCACAAAAATGAAATAATCCCATTTGCAACAACACGGATGGACCTAGAGGTTATCATAGTTCAGTTCAGTCGCTTCCCCATGAACCGCAGCTCGCCAGGCTTTACTGTCCATCACCAACTCCCGGAGTTTACCCAAACCCATGTCTATTGAGTCGGTGATGCCATCCAACCATCTCATCCTCTGTCGTCCCCTTCTCCCCCCCCCTCCCATCTTTCCCAGCATCAGGGTCTTTTCAAATGAGTCAGCTCTTTGTATCAGGTGGCCAAAGTATTGGAGTTTCAGCTTCAACATCAGTACTTCCAATGAACACCCAGTAAGTGAAGTAAATCAAACAGAGAAAGAAAAGTATGATACAGTATTGCTCATATGTAGAATTTTAAAAAAATGATGCAAATGAACTTACTAACCAAACAGAAAGAGACTTGCAGATTTGAAAAACAAACTTATAGTTACTAAAGGGGAAACATGGGAGGGAAGAATAAATTAGGAGTTTGGGATGAACATATATGGACCACGATACATAAAATAGATAATTAGCAAGGGCCCACCATAGAGCATAGAGAACTCTACTCAATATTCTGTAATATAATATATAGGAAAAGAACTTGAGAAAGAATGCATATATGTAAAACTGAATCATTTAGCTATACATCTGAAAGCAATGCAACTTTGTAAATCAAATATGTTCCAATATAAAATAAAAATTAAATTAAAACATTTCAAATATTTTAGAAAATGCAAACTGGAAAAAAAAAAAAAAAAGATAGTTCCTGGACTAGAAGAAGTCTTCAGCTCCACTCCTAGACTCAAGTAATTAGGAAACCTCTTTCCATCTGTGAGATTTTCAAAAGTCAAAAAACTATATGCTTCTTGTCCTGGGTGCTTTTTTTATTTTTCTAATAGTTCTTTAAGACTTAATAATGGTGTATTTTTGCCCTTTTATGTCCTAGTTTAGCATCAGTTGACTTCTGCATGAAGTAGGCTATTGAAATTTTGAAGAAAGTTATTCCTCTTCTTCTACCCCAAATATTTAAAATAGTATGCACTCTGTTTAAAAGTCTATTGGTATTGTTTGTACATTTCAGAAAAAAACAATACCTTTTTATATTTTATTTCCTTATCTTGAAAAATACAATAACATCAATAGATTTTAAATTGTGCTACTTGACTCTCTTCAAGAGGTGCTTTATTCATATTCTCAAACAATCTGCTGAGAAAATTTCACCAAGAAAATATTTTTCACATTTAAAGGGCCTAGGAAAAATTTTCTTTCTTAACTACTTTTTAGTGAAATGAAAATAACTTTGGATTAATAACTATTGGATCCAGTCAATATTTTCAATTCTAAATCAAATTAAGTTTGTTCACAAATATTGATTATGAGATATCTATTTTAAGTTCTAGTCCTATCTTCTGCATAAAATTTCATTCTTTATATTTTATGATGTGATTATTTAATGAGTATGATATTGGTAAACTCAAATAGAGTCAGCCATGACTTACTTCATTATGTTATTTAATGTGGTAAAGGAAAATTGGTCTTAAGCTGTGTTAAAGATAAATAATTATTAATCTGTGACACCATTTTAAATAACACAATTTCCCTTATACAATGTTGAGATCATATTTATCAATGAATAGAAAAACAAGGTGACTATACTTCAAACACTTTAATACAGAAAAATATATATATATCTAATAAAAAAACTATAGAAAATTTTGTGAATGAGTATTGTATGCAACCAACTCTAATGCAATGTGATTTTGTTTCTGAAAAACCAGACACATACACACACACAAAACAGACACATAAATAAGGCAATCTTGTTGCAGCATATAAATGGGAATAATAAACAAACTAACTCTTATATTAAACTGAATGCTAAAAATACACATTATTTTTACCTATAAAGAAAGTTGAGCACCAAGGAATTGATGCTGTTGAACTATGGTCCTGGAGAAGACTCTTTAGAGTCCTTTGGACTGCAAGGAGATCAAATTAGTAAGTCCCCAAGGAAATCATTCCTGAATACTCTTTGGATGGGCTGATGCTAAAGCTGAAACTCCAATACTTTGGCCACCTGATGGGAAGAACTGACTCATTTGAAAAGACCCTATACTGGGAAAGATTGAAGGTGGGAGGAGAAGGGGACAACAGAAGATGAGATGGTTGGATGGCATCACCAACTCAATGGACATGAGTTTGAGCAAGCTCCAGGAGTTGGTGATGGACAGGGAAGCCTAGCGTGCTGCAGTCCATGGGGTTGCAAAGAGTCAGACACAAATGAGCAACTGAACTGAACTGACCTGAACTGAAAAATATGTAGTGCAAGTTTGATGCATGAAGCAGGGTGCCAAAGCTTGTGCTTTGGGATAACTCAGAGGGATAGGGTGGGAAGGGTGGTGGGAGGGGGATTCAGGTTGGGGGAACACATGCATATCTGTGTCCCATTCATGTTGATGTATGGCAAAAACCATCACAACATTGTAATTATCCTCCAGTCAAAATAAATTATTTAATAATTAAATTACTTAATAAATTATTTAATTCTTAATGCTGTATACACACAGAGTTATTTGATATGTAAAAGCCCATCCTCAAGTTCCTCTTTGGGCTTTTAGTGAAAAGATAGACTTAGTAAAAAGATGACATCGAATATTTTGTTCTAAAATGCTCACATGCTTCCTCTCTTCTCTTCTCTCTCTCTCTTTCTCTCTCTCTATATATGGAGTGGGAGGTAGGGCAACATTGAATAAAATAAGTCATAGAATTTAACTAATAATAATTAATAACTATAATAAATATAATTCAGAGCCTACCAGTGAACTAGACAAGGACTGTCTCCTTTGTGACACTTAGGTTTCAGTTTTAATTTCTAACCCAGTGCAGTTTACTTTGGCACTGCCTCCATTTCTAGCATGAACTGCAACAGAGAGTATTGATATGTAATTTGTCAAATAAAACTTTAATGATCATTCACAAGATTTTAAACATGATCTCACTGTACATTGATTTCTTATGCCTAAAGCATAAAGCAGTCTCACCCTGCTATACTACATACAAAATAATAATGAATTCTGCATTTGCTGTTTTCCTGCTGAATGCTTGTAGATACATTTTATTGAAAGCTCATTTGTTTGTCCTTTTCAGCTAACAGGTTGTCCAAGAATATCCAGAATTTCATCACTTCTGATTTAAAACCAAACCAAACCAAACCCTGAAGCATTCCAAAGCTTCAAAAGGTTTAGGTTTATGTTGTGTTGAATTCACACAATCTTGGGATTTCTTTTGGAAGATAGCAAAATGTGTGTTTAGTATTGTACAACAGTATTCCCTTGTTTTCTTGAGGACTAAGACACAAAGCAACCTAGAGAGACTGAGCATTTGTTTCTTTTGTAGAGACTGAGCATTCTATTGGCCATGCGGCTTGGCATGTGAGCTCTTAGTTCTTTGACCAGGTACCAGTCCCCTGCAGCAGACCACCAGGCAATTTCCTAAGAGACTAAGTGTTTTTAAAACACATTATAGAATTTTTTTGTTTTAGAGGGCACACACACATCCATTCACCAGATTTAACTCTAAAAAGATCAAATTACTCTATACTTTTTGGACATATCCAATCCCTTGTAATCTTGGAGGAATTATCACTTAGGTTTTTGCAAAGAGTTATATACCTCTGTGAAGTTTATATCATAATCGAACTAGCCAATGTTCCTACTGCAAAATTTTAGTACTTGTGCATATGCTAAGCATAACAGTGTATACCAATTTCTGGTAAATTTGTATTAATAAAATTATAAATATCTGTAAGATAGTATTTTCTTATTTACCCCTGTATCCTTCTTTTCAGCACAATACCTGGCACACATTTGATAACTATTCATATCTTTGTTGAAACAACAGGTTTATAAGTTCTCATTCTTTCACTATTTAAACTAGTCTACTGCATATTTACCAGAGACTAAACAAAAATAAATACACATAATAGCATCAAAGTATATTGTGCATGCTAAGATGTAGTACTGAGTTATCCACTGAGGTATATATATGTTAATTGTTGCTTCCTGTTCACACAAGAAAACACATACACATTGATATTGAAAAAATTACATTGCTTTCACTAAAAATATAACCTTAAGCAAAGTCATAACAGAACAATTACAGTAATAAAATTTTGTTATTAACAAACAACATGTAGTCATTTACTAAAGCTGGATGATACCACTTGGGAATTATTTTAATTCATTTATGTAAAAACTATCATCAATAATAAAGACTTATATTTAATATTTATCTATAAATTCAAACATGAATGCATAAATATAATTTTAAAATGTTACTTAGACTTACCTCATTACACCATTAAAAATAATCTATTTAATGGTAGAGAGATTAGGGCCATTGGTTTTGGGGAAATAAACTGGCCTCAGAAATATTTGCTTCAAGAAAAATTAAGTCAACCTGAATGTCCAGACACGCTTCACAATTTAATGTTAGGACAGTAACAATGATGGCTAGAAGATTACACAGTACAAGGGGGACTGTGACTGTTAACTTAATGTGTCAACTTGTGTGAGCCATAGTGTTCTAGTGTCAGGGCAAACATTATTTTTGGTGTTTCTAGAAAGGTACTTTTTAGATAGGGACTTCCCTGGTGGCTCACATGGTAAAGTGTCTGCCTACAATGTGAGTCCCAGGTTTGATTCCTGGGTCAGGAAGATCCTCTGGAGAAGGAAATGGCATCCCACTCCAGTACTCTTGCCTGGAAAATCCCGTGGATGGAGGAGCCTTGAAGTCTACAATCCTTGGGGTCGCAAAGAGTCGGGCATGACTGAGCGACTAAACTTTCACTGTTCACGTTTTAGATGCAATGAGCATTTCAGTCAATAGACTTTGGATAAAGCATAGAAAGTGAAAGTGAAGTCGCTCAGTAGTGTCCGACTCTTTGCGACCCCATGGACTGTAGCCTACCAGGCTCCTCCCTTCATGGGATTCTCCAGGCAAGAGTACTAGAGTGAGTTGCCATTTCCTTCTCCAGGGTATCTTCCAAACTCAGGGATCGAACCCTGGCCTCCCTCATTCCAAGCAGACACTTTAACCTCTGAGCCACCAGGGAAGCCCTGAATAAAGCATAATACCCTCCCTAACATGGGTGTGCCTCACCCAATCAATTTAAAGATTACATTTCCAGATCAAGACAGAATATTGACAGGACACTGCTTTGAGACTGCAATGCTTCCCTGGGTCTCTAGCTTTCTGGTCCACCTGAAGATTTTGGACTTACAAAGCTCTGACAATCACACGAGCCAATAGTTTAAAAAAGATCTCCTATCTATATACACATTATTTTGGTAGTTTTTCTGAATAATGCTAATACAGGGACATTGGAGTAATCTCATCATATGTGTAGACTGAGCTGCAAAAAACTATAGTAAAACTTCCAAAAAAGAACCAAGACACACACACATACACAAAAGAACCAAGATTTGATATTACCTTAATACTTGCTAAATTCTTAACTGGTATTATTGCCAGGTTTGCAATTATTACATCAGGTTTTAGTAAAATTTGATTGAATATGTTATCTAGAAAGTATGTTAGATACATGTAAAAATATTTGGGTAAATATATAGAAACATTTTTAATTCAAATGCATATAAAATTACATACAGAATCAAACCAATACAGATTCAGTCAGTTCAGTTCAGTTACTCAGTCATGTCCGACTCTTTGAGACCCCATGAATCACAGCACGCCAGGCCTCCCTGTCCATCACCAACTCCCAGAGTTCACTCAAACTCATGCTCATCGAGTCGGTGATGCCATCCAGCCATCTCATCCTCTGTTGTCCCCTTCTCCTTCTGCCCCCAATCCCTCCCAGCATCAGGGTCTTTTCCAATGAGTCAACTCTTCGCATGAGGTGGCCAAAGTACTGGAGTTTCAGCCTCAACATCAGTCCTTCCAATGAACACCCAGGACTGATCTGGGTGTTCAGTCTAGGATGGACTGGTTGGATCTCCTTGCAGTCTAAGGGACTCTCAAGGGTCTTCTCTAACACCTCAGTTCAAAAGCATCAAATTTTCAGTGCTCAGCTTTCTTCACAGTCCAACTCTCACATCCATACATGACCACTGAGAAAACCATAGCCTTGACCAGATGGACCTTTGTTGGCAAAGTAATGTCTCTGCTTTTTAATATGCTATCTAGGTTGGTCACAACTTTCCTTCCAAGGAGTAAGCGTCTTTTAATTTCATGTCTGCAGTCACCATCCACAGTCATTTTGGAGCTCCCAAAAAATAAAGTCTGACAATACAGATTACCAGTCATTAAATTTTATGGTCTTATTATACATATCAACTTCAGCCTCCTGTATTGATTAATAATAATCAATTATGTTACAATTAACACATTAATAACATTTTAGCATGTATTAAGTGCTAAGTGTATGACAGACCTTAAGTAATACATTTTACATCCACTTTTTTACTAATGGAAATCTGTGAGGTAAATACAATTGGTAATGTACATGTGAAAAATCAGGAAGAGATATGGAAAATAAGTTCTTTAGACTTACAATAAGTGACTGAACTGGGAAACAAATTAAAGTCTGTCTTACTCCAGTAAACCAGAGCCAGAGACCTCAATCCCTGGACTAACAGCCTATGCTTAATTGTTCACAGTAAATGGCTCTTTAATAATAATTCAGCTTCACCACTTCATATAAATCCTCAACTCACTTGAATTCATTGGAAATATTTAATTACTATATTTATTTTCAATTGTGGTAGAATATTCGTTAGCCAAAATGACTACTACATATGCTTCTCAAGCTCTATCATGTTATAGCAAATGATATCAGAGGAGTCTTGGACTTTCAAAGTTTTAAAATCTCAGCTCATTCTTACAAAAAGCATGCACACAATATCCTGCTTGATGTTTTGTTTTGGATAAAGCATTATCTGGCATTGTGTTACCAAACACATTTTACTAATGATTGATTTGGAAGATTATTCTGTGCAAAGGTTAAGTGCATGGTCTGTGGAGCCAAAATGTCTGGAAACAAATCTTACTCCTTCCACTGTCTAGCTGTGTGAACTAAGTCAAATCACTCAAACCTCTGGGTCTCAGTTCCTCCAAGTAGAAAAACAGGATAGTAACAGTGTTCACCTCAAAGGGGCTTTGTAGGCTTTGTATAAGTTCATATTTGTAAAGTTTTTACAATAGTCATAAGCATGGTATAAGGGTTTGGTAGTGTTTTAAAAATATATTATAATATTTTAAATAATATCTTAACACATATATAAAATGACCAAACAGAATTCTATATTCCGAGGTAAAATATAAATTGTAATTTTATAGTAATATTTCAGCTCTTACTGTTTTGTCTATGTTGTAAACACTATTTTATTTGTGGTTCCATTCAGCCTGCTATTCTTGCTTAGTCAGCCCTATGAGCCAACCCTAATTCCAGGCAGAGATTCAGCTATCCATTATGTTAGCTCTGTTATTTGGGATCAGTGGTTAATGGATTCCTGATGTAGATGAAAGTTTTTGTGTAACTGAGATATCATTTTGACAGCTGAGGTCACAATAGCTTTAACTAATGTTCCTCAAGTCTAAGGAGTGCTTGCTTGTATAAGTTCAGCTGAAGCATTTCAGAAGCAATGCACAGTACCTACCAGTCTAGATTATTCTATATATGTATATATTATTTTACTTTTTAAAAAATTTTTGTTTCAAGGCTTTTAGAAACTGAGAACAAAGCCGATTAATTAAGCACATTCTTTTTAATGGATACTTTGAAAGGACTAAATATACTCAGTACAATGAAATGTCTGATATAATTTTCATTAATTTGAATTCAAATATATTAAATTCAGTGTCTTTTTTTTAAACAAACCCGTGCTATTATATTATCTCATGTTCTGAGTAAAATGTAATAAAATAAGAATATTTAAAATGAAAACTCTATGTGAAATCCTATTTTATCTTCTACTAAACCAATTATTACTATTATCACAGTAATAGTAAGATATCATGCACTTTTATTTAGAAAACCAGGGCATCACATGTGATGCTTATCTTTATAAATATCTTGATAAGTTTATTTATATCCATATAAATAAAAATACCTGTATAAGTTTATCTTTATATCTATAAAGATAAACATGTCCATTTTTAATAAAAGAGCAAACAAAATTGGAGTGCCGGTATTGGGAAACTAAGGAGAGAACTTAGAGTAAGGAGAGCAGAATATAAATTGACTGGGGTGAAGGACTAATAATGGCCAAGTGTATTTTAATCTTCCTCGCCCTCAAATTCACTTGAAGTATTAGCTGCAAATAGAGATTCTTGTGAAAATTTTGATTCCATGTGTAGGTCTGTCCAGGAATCTCTTTTTAAAGAATCATGGTCAATGGTAAGATTACCAAAAGTTAGAAAACCACATTTAAATAATCATTGATTGTTTCATGCAAGCAGGACACTAGGTAACACCAGAATTCAAAAAATGAATAATAATTATATTAAATATTGGAAATTTGACATAAAATATTATTCACAGATCTATTTATATACATACATAAACAAATGCAATTTCAAATAAAATTAACCATAATCTGAAGTCTCCAGCTATCTGAATATAATATACTACTATGTAAAGAATTCAGAGGAGAAAACATGACAATGGCTAGATAATAAATGATCACAGAAGGAAGAAATAAAGCTTCAATGCAGCCTTGAAGATTTTTTTGTTCATATTTTTTAAAATCAGAAAGCTCAACAACTGAGAGGAAGGACAGGGATTACACCAATGATGGAAAGGAAGGAAGGATGCAAGGTACCTTTAAAAGATAACAGATATCACTGAAAGTGTTTTCTTATAAAAAATTTGATGAATCTTTAGCCAGATTCATCAAGAAAAAAAGGGAGGACCCACATAAATAAAGTCAAATTATTTCTTGACTTGTGTATGGTAGCACAGCAGACTCATAGAAATTAGCATCACTAGCAAATTTTGGATTTTCTAGAACGAGAATGTTGTGTTTTCTTTTTTAAAAAAAAAAATTGTAATAAAATTACATATATTAAAAAAAAGTAAAATTAGAAATAAATAAGTTACAACAGACAACACAGAAATACAAAAAGTCATAAGAGATTACTAGGAGCTACTACAGGCCAACTTATTATATACTTCATGAAATGACTATCACAAATCAAATTACTATGCTGTACACCTTAAACTTATAAAGTGCTCTATATAAATTATATATTAATAAAACTGGAGAAAAATAATCACTACCTATACTTTAATAAACACTATTTTTCATTCTATTCAATTATATATATTTTAAAAAACAGATTGTAATTTGTCTTAATAACCATTAGATTATGATCTGCATCATGAAAACCATTACTTTATGCAGTCCTCTGAAACTGGACATACTAATACAAAGCCAGTTTAAGATACCATTACTGGTAAATGGATGTGAGAATTATTAAATATTATATTACTCTTACTAAATTTAAGGCACAGTTCTATACTACCTTCATATATAACTTCTCACAACAAATACAATATGTAAGGCATTTTTTAGAGCTATGTTTGACTGAGTTCTTAAACATATTTCCAGACTTTGGGCTCTACTCTTATTTACTGCCTTTCAGAGTTTTTTAATTCTTTAAATATTATTGATCTAATAAAGCATATTTTAAAAAGAATGAATAAGAAAACAGACTTTCTTCATCAGTATATGTCTGGCATATAGCCTGAACATCAAGCAAAGACTATTATAATTGAAAATTAACATTTCTTCAGGGAGTGATTGTATTTTATTTAGAACACAAGTGAACATAAAAAATTACAGTTTTATAAAGTGATAGCTTGTATAAATGACTTAAAGAAGGCATGGAAGATTGATTTTATGGGCATTTACCTGGCAAGCAAATGTCATATATCTGTATATGAAATGCGTAAAATTATTGTCACATTGAATTATGTGAGCAATCTTGCTATTAGATAAGTAGACACTTTGAATAGATTAAAAGAAAGTAGTATTTCCATGAGAAAGTCATTTTCACAGTCATGAGTGTTTAATATAAGAGATTTTATATATGTTTTCCTCACCAGGAATGTGCTTTAGATATTCTGGGATTGTCCACAAATCCTATAAAGAAGGCATTTGGTAGAGCTATGTTTGACTGAGTTCTTAAAAAATACATTTCCAGACTCTGGGACTTTCTCTTGCATACTGCCTTTCAGAGCTTTTTAATTCTTCAGTTATTCCTGTATTCAAGCATCACACTTTCCCAGCTATTCTGGAGACTAGCACTCTTATCTTTCTTATTTTGGCTTCAAGAGATACTCACTGGTATCACATAATCTTTCTTAATATCTAGAAGATGTGTGAGGGTTAGAAAAGTTCTAGATAATATAGCAGGCAGAAAACTTCCAACAGGTTCTGGACATCATACATTCCAAATGGTATGAGTTCTATCTCTGCATACAACTAGATATTATGTCTTTTTCTGACCCTAGCCTCACAAACCCTACCCCATTCTTTGCCAGGGTTCCTGTTAAGACTGGAGCAAAAAGCATTCTCCAGGAAAGAAATATAGAAATGACGTTTGTATTCTGTATTAACATTACAGAGGTCATCCGATTTAACTTTAAAATAGCCTTGTGACTGAACACCTCAGAGAAGGTGGTGTGGGGAACCCTTTGATTGACGCTCCAGTTTATTATACTTTTTTTTTTTTATACAGAATTTAGGAGATTTTTAGGGCCACCTTTCCTGAAAAGCATTTTGACCTTCAAACACAATTGACAAAGAGGAATATTAATCAAACCCTTAGTACAAATAATCATATATATATATATATATATAGGAAATTGATGTATTGACTAGCTAAGATGTAAGCACAATGTCCTCCTCAGGTTTGCAGACAATCTATTAAAGGTTTCACATGTTGGTCACAGTCAACATTTGTTTAAACCTGTAACTGATAGTATCAGTGACTGACATTACATACGGGAAGCATAGCATATTTTCTTCCTGTACATATTATATTTTAGTGTCTACATGTAACCTTAATCAGACACTTTTCTTTACTGTGTTAGTGCTGTTTAAATTATGATGCTATTTGCTAAGAAACAAGTGTGAGACTATACAACGAAAACAACAAAACTTTACGACAGGTCTGTTCTCACATTTTAACACAGGGGAGAACAGAATCTATTTTCTGCCTTAAAATTTGTTGCTTGAATATATTCTTAAAAGTATTTAACCAGAAAAATTTTAAGAGTAAAGCTGACCTAATGCATGTTAAATTTTCCCCAAACACATTAAGATATAGTTATAAGTGTATATTTTTCTGGGAGTTATTTTTCTGCATGTAATTTCAGTTATTTTCAGTTTAAAATAGACTGCTATAATTATAAGATATTTTATATACACCCCATGGTAACCACAGAGGAAATACCTGCAGATGATAACAAAAAAAAAAAAAAATGAGAAAGGAACCAAAGGATTTAACTACAAGAAAGGGGAAAAAAAAAAAGAAGAAGAAGCCTGTAAGAGAAGAAATGAATAGAAAACAGCTACAAGATAGAAAGAAAAGTAACAAAATGGCAATAGAAATTCCTTCTCTATCAATAAAACTTTAAATATAAATGGATTATATGTCTCAATCAAAAGACAAAGTGACAAAAAGCAACTGCTCTATGCTGTCTACCAGACATTCATTTTAGACTGAAGGACATGTATATGCTAAAAGTGAAGGGACAGAAAAAGATACCCCATGCAAACCTAGTAAAAAGAGATCAGGGTGGGTATAGTTATAAAAGACAAAATAGACTGCACCAAAAACTATCAAGATATACATGTCATTATATGATATAAGAGTCCATTCTTCAGGAGGATATAACTATAAACATATATACATCCAAAATCACAGCATTTAAATATATAAAGCAAACATCAACAGAACTGAAGGGAGAAAGACAATAATAGCAGGAGATATTGATACCTGACTTCCAATAACAGAATGTGCAAACAAAAAATCTTTAAGTATACAGTGGATCTGAACAATAACCTATACCAAGTAAACTTAACAAGCATATGCAGAACATTTCACTAAAATAGAGTACAGGTTTTCACAAGTGAGCACATATCATTCTCCAGGGTAAATCACATTAGGTCATAAAATATTTATTTAAAAAATAAGAAGATTGAAATTATATCAAGTATCTTGGCTGACCACAATGTAATAAAGCTAGATATAAATTTTAGAAGGAAAACTGGGAAATTTGCATGTATGGAAATTAAATAAAACTCTCTTGAACAATCAGTAGATCAAAATGAAAATTAGAAACTATCTTTGGATAAATAAGAACAGTAACAAGACATATCAAACTGTTGTGGGGCTCTATATGGAGAACAGAAAAAAAAAAGACACAGATTTATAGAACAGTCTTTTAGACTCTGTGGGAGAAGGCGAGGGTGGGATGTTTCAAGAGAACAGCATTGAAACATGTATATTATCTAGGGTGAAACAGATCACCAGCCCAGGTTGGATGCATGAGACAAGCGCTCGGACCTGGTGCACTGGGAAGGCCTAGAGGGAGTGGGTGGAGAGGGAGGTGGGAGGGGGGATTGGGATGGGGAACACATGTAAACCCATGGCTGTTTCATTTCAATGTATGACAAAATCCACCACAAATAAAAATAAAAAAAAAATAAAAAAATAAAAAAAAAACTTATAAAAAGAAAACTGGTGGGGGTGCAGAAAAATTTTCACTAAGAGGGCAGTTTATTGTGACTAGTATCTTCATTATTTTTTTAAAGTACATCTCAAACAATTTAAATTTATACTTCAAGGAGGTAGAAAAAAAGAAGAAAGAAGGTCAAAATTAGCAGAGGGAAGAATAAAAATTAAAGCAGAAATAAAACAGAGAATAGAAAAATCAATAGAACTAAGATTTTTTTTTCAAATAAAACTGACAAACCCTTACCTAGACTCATTAAGCAAAAAGAAAATGCAGAATCAGTAATGAAAGATGGGAAATTATAGCTGATAACACAGAAATGCCCAGCATTAAAAGAAAACACAATAATCATACACCCCAAAATGGAAAACCTATAAGATATGGGTAAGTTCCTAGAAACATACACCCTACCAAGACTAAATTATAAATAAATAGAAGATTTGAATAGACCTACAACTAGTGTGGAGATTCGATCAGTGATCAAAAATTCCAACAACAAAGAAAAGCCCAGGAGGGCTGGATGGTTTAACAAGAGAATTGTACCAAACATTTAAAGAATTAAGGCCACTGCTTCTCAATTCTTTCAAGAAAAGAAGAAAGACAAGCACTCCCAAAATTATACAAGGCATCATACCAATTAATAAAGCCAGACAAAGACACTGCAAGAAAACTAAACTTCTGGCTAATAGCTTGATGTATGCAGATGCAAAAATCTCCAACACAATCTAGCAAACTGAATTCAACAGTACATAACAGCATACACCATGGCCAAATGGGATATTTCCTTGGGATGTCGAGCTAGTTTAGAATTTGCAAATTAATTATTATATATGTGGCACATGATACATTAACAGAATAAAGGATAAAAATCATATAAACATCTTAATAGACACAGAAAAGTCATTTAACAAAATTCTACATCCTTTCATGGGTTTCAGTGTACAAATTTTTCACTCCTTGTCTGAGTGAAAACCACAAAATATGGATGAAAGGACTTATAAAATTATATCTGCACACCCATTCATTCTGACATAATTCTTAAGAGCCAAGACATAAAAACAACCTAAGGATCAATAGATGAATGGAGAAAGAAATGTGGTATAGATACACAAGGGACTGCTTTTCAGTCATAAAGCGGAAGGAAATTTTGCCATCTGTGTCAGCATGCAAAGACTTTGAACTAAAATGCAAATAAAATAAGTTAGAGAAAGAAAGACAAATGCTGTATGATTTCACCTATACATGGAATTTAAAAAAGCTGAGTTCCTTGAAACAGTGTATAATGGCAGGGGTTGGGGGCTAGCTATTCAGTTATGCAACATGATTAAATTCTAGAAACACATTGAACAATATTATGCCTATAATTAACAATACTGAAATATTGCATTTAAGTAACTATTGAGGCAGATCTTAAGTGTTCTTACCATATATATACAATCGATAGAGTCTGAGATATTCATATGCCTTCTCATTTTGCCTTACCTGTAGAAATGAAAAATAAATGCTCTTTATTTTAAAATAATACATTATAATGTTGTCATTAAATGATATAATATAGTTAGGATGAAATATAAGACTATTCTTATTCAACATGTTCTAAACATACACAATACAAAGACTTCACAGTAATTATTGAGATAAATAAGTGACATTACTGCCATGGAATTATTAGATCACTAAAAGGATCATGACTACACTGTGTTCAAAGGTCAATTATAGCACTGGGGAGGTTGCACTGAATTTATCTCAAGCTGTAATAGGCAACCAGGAAGGTCAACCTTGATGAGGACTGGCACAGAGAGAGATTAGCAGTGACATTTCAAATGGGCTTGATTCAAACCTCTCCCTTTTTCTAAGTTCAGTGTTTTTATGAATTTGCAGAAACAGGTTAGAACAACACGTAGAATTTGTATACATTAAGCATATGTCTTATTACTGATATATTTATTGTATCTATCTTATTTTTATATCACATCAAGCAGTATATCTCAGATTTGATGAAGACTAACTTGACAAACACTGAAATAATAAATGTATTTAATTCAGAAAATTGGGCATTTTAATAGATAGAAATAACAAATTTAATAATGTCTGTTAAAGTATGTCCATCTGCCAAATATGATGATTCTAATTAAAAAATATTTGAGATGATATGACATATAACACATATGTGATACGTTATCAGTCACTCAGTCATGTCCAACTCTTTGTGACCACATGAATTTTAGCCTGCCAGGCTCCTCTTGGCCATGGCATTTTTCAGGCAGGAATACTGGAGTGTGTTGTCATTTTCCTACTCCAGGGGATCATCCAAACCCAGGGACTGAACCTGCATCTCCTGAGTCTCCTGCATTGGCAGGCAGATTCTTTACCCCTAGCACTACTAGGGAGGCCCACTCATATTATGTCATAACAAATATTTTAAAATATATCCTAAAAAATATCTCCCCATTTGAAATTCAACCAATTAACTTCTGGCAAGTACTGTACACAATAGCATGATGATATCAAGGATACCAGATAGATATCTTTACAAAATGACTACATAAGTATTGTAAATGTGCCCAGAGTATCAATATGTTAAAAAGTTCACATGTGATTTTCACATGTCACCTAACATGAGAATCAACATCCTGTAAAAATATAGAAATAATGAGAAACCCAGAATAAACAATTGTCATTTTTTCTTCTTAGGAATCATTGTTCTCATCATTTTGTACTCACAGTGAGACTGTGGGTTTAATACAAATATAAATGTCTGCCAAATTACTAAGTATCTCCATTTTACATGATAAATGCATTATAATAAGCTTATCTCATATTGAGAGGGAGTTCAGTGATCAACGAAAAATGGTAGTCTGTGCAAAGGATTAATCTCAAAAATATACAAGCAACTCCTCCAGCTCAACTCCAGAAAAATAAATGACCCAATCAAAAAATGGACCAAAGAACTAAACAGACATTTCTCCAAAGAAGACATACAGATGGCTAAAAAACACATGAAAAGATGCTCAACATCACTCATTATCAGAGAAATGCAAATCAAAACCACAATGAGGTACCATTACACGCCAGTCAGGATGGCTGCTATCCAAAAGTCTACAAGCAATAAATGCTGGAGAGGATGTGGAGAAAAGAAAACCCTCTTACACTGTTGGTGGGAATGCAAACTAGTACAGTCGCTATGCAAAACAGTGTGGAGATTTCTTTAAAAAGCTGGAAATAAAACTGCCATATGACCCAGCAATCCCACTTCTGGGCATACACACCAAGGGAACCAGATCTGAAAGAGACACGTGCACCCCAGTGTTCATAGCAGCACTGTTTATCAGAGCCAGGACATGGAAGCAACCTAGATGCCCATCAGCAGACAAATGGATAAGGAATCTGTGGTCCATATACACCATGGAATATTACTCAGCCATTAAAAAGAATTCATTTGAATCAGTTCTAATGAGATGGATGAAACTGGAGCCCATTATACAGAGTGAAGTAAGCCAGAAAGATAAACACCATTACAGTATACTAACACATATATATGGAATTTAGAAAGATGGTAACGATAACCCTATATGCAAAACAGAAAAAGAGACACAGATGTACAGAACAGACTTTTGGACTCTGTGAGAGAAGGCGAGGGTGGGATGTTTCAAGAGAACAGCATCAAAACATGTATATTATCTCTGGTGAAACAGATCACCAACCCAGGTTGGATGCATGAGACAAGTGCTCGGGCCTGGTGCACTGGGAAGACCCAGAGGGATCGGGTGGAGAGGGAGGTGGGAGGGGGGATCAGGATGGGGAATACATGTATATCCAAGACTGATTCATGTCAATGTATGACAAAAACCACTACAATATTGTAAAGTAATTAGCCTCTAACTAATTAAAAAAAAAATTAAAAAAAATGGTAGTCTGTGAATGATTTTTTGAGCTACACTAAAGAAATTTATTTTCATGGAAAAACAAATTATATCAAGATAAAGAGAAAGTGAGATGCAGGATGCTGAAGAAGGTTTACTGACATATTAAACAACTTGGTAGTTTAGCAACAGTTTGTGAAATTGTCAGAACCCCTACTGCTACAGTTCATAAGGAAAGCTTCCTAGAGTTCTAAAAAGGTCATCATTTGGGGCACAACATGCACCAATTTCACAATTTCAGGAGAAGCAAATGTGAGTAAAATAGCTTTATTCCTTCTTGTTTCTCAAAATACTACTTTTAGTTTAAATTACATATGCATGCATGTATCGGGGGAGTGTGTAATTTCCTCAGTTCTGTCTCATCACAACAAAAATTTGAAGTGACATCCGGCCAGTGTTACAGCTCAGTTTTGTTTAGAAAGTAAAGAAAAATGCATCCTTGAGGTGTGAGGGCATGCCAACCCAAAAGACATGGAAAGAAGACAGGCCCCCAGCTCAATTTTTGGCTCCTGTTTTTATATGTTTTTTTCTCCTCCCCGTGAGCCTACGCTATGTAAATTGGGGTAACCAGGAGGCTGTTTGCTTCACCTGAGGTTCTGACCACTCTGGTCCTCAGACCTTCCTTTGTTCTGTTTCCGCAGGCTTTTCCCACTGTCTTTTAACCACCACCATTCTGGATTCCTTTTTCCTATTTTAACTGCCTAATGTATGGATAAATGCATTATTGATTCAGTTGGCTCCTATTAATAAGAACATGCTAGATTTCTAACAGAATGTGTAACTGAATAGTTAGTCTATCATTAGAATGAGTCTGACATTTTTGTGTTCCTTTTCAATTCATCATGACAAATTTCTGAAAGATTTAGAGTTACAGGTCCAATCTGTGCATAAGTAACTACTCTCATGCCAGAACAAAGACTATAATTATCATGTGTAGATCAAACATAGCACAATGTGTAGAGACCTAGCAAAAAACACTCTTTTCTTTAAAAAAAAAAATTAGTCAATGATTCTTTATATGTAGTGTAAACTACAAATTGGCCCTTACCATCTACCTTTACTATGATTAAACTCCAGGTGCATATCATGAAGGGAGTTCACAGTGGAAATCAAGAATGAGGCACTCTTGCTCTGGAAAAAATGGCAAAACAGGGCAGATAAGTATTTTCAGGAGCTGATTTTATGGGCTCAATTCTTGCATCTCCTCATATCTGCAAAATAATTAAATTCCTTCACAGTGGCATTCACTCCTCATGACTGACAGAAATCTTCTGCAAAATGATGTGCTTGATTTCATGTACTCTCTCTTCACCAAAATCACATATACTGGCCTTACCCTACGTCTTTGGGGGCTTCCTTGATAGCTCAATTTGTAAACAGTCTGCTTGCAATGCAGGAGACTCCGGTTCAATTCCTGGGTTTGAAAGATCCGCTGGAGAAGCAATAAGCTACCCAATCCAGTATTCTTGGGCTTCCCTTACAGCTCAGCTTATAAAGAATCCGCCTGCAATGCGGGAGACCTGCGTTTGATCCCAGGGTTGGGAAGATCCCCTGGAGAAGGGAAAGGCTACCCACTGCAGTATTCTGGCCTGGAGAATTCCATGGACTGCATAGCCCATGGGGTCACAAAGAGTCAGACACAGCTGAGCCATTTTTCACTTTCATTTTACCTCTTTGGAGCAGTTTCTCAGAGCTATCTGAAATGCTGTCTCTTGGGCTAAGTTCCTCATTTTGCTCCAAATAAAACTTAACTCACAACTCACAGTGTACATTATTTTTTCAGCTGATGGTCAAATTTGCATATGTTTCAGAGAAACTTTTATTTTTATAAAAAATATAAATTTATTTTATTTTCATGTGTTGATCTATGAAACAGGCATCCTTTTTTTTGTATTTTAATATTCTAACTGTGGAATTTATGTGTTAGTCACAAGAAATAATGGAACCATTACTCCTCTAAGAAGTGCATGTTTCTACCTAGATCCACATTGAAACATACTGTTTTAATTTTTTTTTAACTGACTAACATTTATTGGGTGTTTAAAGTAATGGGGATATCATATTTATAAATAGATGTTAAAATTGTTTTTATGACCATTCTGTTTTTGTGCATGTATCCTGATTGTTGATTAGTATTCCATGAGTCCACTGATATTTTCTGATACAGATTACAATCTCCTCAGTCAAGGACCCCATTTTTTTTCTATATCTGTAGATATACAACAACACTACAGCATCCTTACCACTCTTTTACACTTTGTCATCTTTCCTCGATCACTTTGTTTTCTATTCTCTGTGCTACTCATATTTTCAATTACATGGTAATATTTCTACCTAAGGATTTTCTAGAGTGTTAATATTTCATGTGAGAGAGACTGAAAGGGCAAAAATTATGTGTTCAGGTGATAAATCTAGAAATTTTACAGCTGACTTTATGGGAATGGATATTCAGAAAAGTGCTAAAGAAATAATCACTTCAATGTTGGATCTATAAATAATTGTAAGGCTGGTGACACTATTAAGTGAGACAGGGAGCTTTCAAAGGAAAACAAACCAAAAAACAAAAACAAAACAAAACAAAACACATTTACAAAGACAAAATACATGTTGTTAAAAAAAAAAATGAGGCATGTGAACTGTCTCCTTATTTTACAAGAAGTGAATTGAACATATAAAGATCATTTTTTTCCCTTTGCTGTATAATAGAAAGTTTTGAAATCTCTATTCAATGACTATGACATCATTTTTTACAGGAACTCTATTATACAACGTTTTCTCTAAAAACATTTACTTTCAAACATTTTGGTCTCAGAATCATATATGTTGGAATTAGGCTATTTTTCAAATTCATTGTGACCTGAATACTATAACAGTTAATTTTGCATTAATGTATGCTATTTTGCATTAAATTATGAATGTTTTGAATGAATATAAAATACTGTAAATGAATTACAGTCAGAAAAAGGAACATAGAAGATGTGCATAACCAAATTATATTCCCTCAAACAACTGACATGTGGCATGCATTAAATTAATTTTGCCCAAAGCCTAGTTAATCCTGAGCACATAGCTGGACTTTGATATGATAATGATATACCTTTTATTTCAAAAACATGTTGTTTTTGGAAAACAGGTACAAATTATCTTGGTATTTGTTAAATGTATTCAGAACCATATACTTATATGTGTGTTAGTGACTTAGCTGTGTCTAACTCTTTGTGACCTCATGGACTGTAACCTGCCAGTCTCCACTGTCCATGGGATTTTCTCATGGAGAATACTGGAATGGATTGCCATTTCCTCCTCCAGGGCATATTTCTGAGCAATCGAACCCAGATCTGCACTGCAGGCAGATTCTTTACCATCCTAGTTATAGGGAAGTCCAGATATATTTGTATAATCTTTTTCAATTAATATAATTCTAGGTTAAGAAAGAGCAGATGTACAATTTATCACCATTAATATTTACTAGGATGCCAGTAATAGCTAAACAAATTCCTACAACTATGACTATGCCCATAATTAACTATGTTTCACTAAATTCTGTACCTCATGACTATAAATGCTTATCTAAAGTTTTCACTAATTTGCCGACCCTGATGGAAAATACACTCAAAATATTGGCCTTCTGCAAGACAAAGAGATATCTGTAATATTTCAATGAATGATAGATAAGTTTTAAATTAGATATTTAAGTAGCTAACATAAAACATAAAATACATTTTAAATCAATTTATAAGAAACACCCCTCATAAAAAACAAATTTTTTTATTTTTAATGTTTAGCCCTATATATACATATATGCATGCATATGTGTATATTTGTGTGTACATGCATATATGTGCATACATATGAGTATGTCTATATACAAACACACACACAAACACAAACATATAGAGGGATACAGAAGAAGGGAAGGATGGAGGTAAGAAGGATGGGATGAAGAAGGTTTTTTTTCTTTGAGTTACTTTTCATTAATGACAAGATATATTTATTTACATACTTGGAATTGACATTACCATGTATGTCAGGAATTGACATTGACATTCCTATGCCATTCCAGGGACATCATTATCAATATGTTAGTTTGCAAGTGTTTTTTTTTTTCTCTCCATTTTACCTCAATCAGGAAAAAGCCACAAAGTAAAAATCAGCCAAAGATCTGAACACATATTTTGCTAAAGTAATAAAACATGAATGGCCAATAAGCAATAAGATAGTATCAATTATCTAGAAAAATGCTAAAAATAACAAAAAAATATGGATGTAAGGGCAAATTGGAATGGCTGATACTAAAAATCCCTAAAACAAGAATTTTACCATGATTGGTATGTATTGCAACTGAAGTTTCCACACACTGTTGTTAGGAGTTTTTTGTTATTTTTTTTTCCCCCACACACTGTTGTTAGGAGTTTAAATTGGTAAAAATATTTTGGAAAACTCTCTGTAAGTTTCTTATAAGATTAAATTAATGCTTGGTGGTCTATCTGTATAACTGAATGCTTCACAGAAAAAAAATTTAACTACTAATATCTGCAACAGTTTTTATGAATATAGAAAAGAAAAACAACACTGTGGTAAAATGAAAACACTAACTATGCCAAAGCCTTTGGCCACGTGGATCACAAAATCTGTGGGTGATTCTTGAAGAGATATGAATACCAGACTACCTTATTTGTCTCCTAAGAAACCTGTATGTGGGTTAAGAAGCAATTAGAACCAGACAAGGAGCCGCTTACTGGTTCAAAATTTGGAAAGGAGTACATCAAGGCTGTATATTGTCGCCCTGCCTATTTAACTTATATGCAAAGTACATCTTGCAAAATACTGGGCTGTATGAGTCACAAGCTGGAATCAAGATTGTTGAGAGAAATATCAACAACCTCAGATATGTAGATGATACAGCTTTCATGGCAGAAAGTGAGGAGGAACTGAAAAGCCTTTGATGAGAGTGAAAGAGGGGGTGGGAGAAACAAAAAAAAAAAAAAAAAAAGGATATTCCCCAAACTAGGATCGTGGCATCTGGTCTCATCAATTCATGGAAAATAGAAGGGGGGAAAAGTAGAAGCAAAAGTGGAAGCCATGACAGGTTTTATTTACTTGGGCTCCAAAATCACTTCAGATGGCTACTGCAGCCATGAAATTAAAAGATACTTGTTCCTTGGAAGAAAAGTTATGACAAATCTAGACAGCATCTAGACATCACTATGCTGATAAAGATCCATATAGTCAAAGCTATGGTTTTTCGAGGAGTCATGCATGGATGTGAGAGTTGGACCAGAAAGAAAGCTGAGTGCCAAAGAATTGATGCCTTCAAAATGTGGTGATGGAGAAGATTCTTGAGAGTCCCTTGGACAGCAAGGAGACTGAATCAGTCAACCCTAAAGGAAATCAACCCTGAATATTTACTGGAAAGACTAATGCTGAGGCTGAAGCTCCAATAATTTGGCAACCCGATGAGAAGTACTGACTCATTGGGTGAGGGGACCAAACCCTGATTCTGGGAAAGATCGAAGGCAAAAAAAGAATGTGGCAGGAGATGATATGCTTAGACAGTATGACTGATTCAATGAACATGAATTTGAGTGAATTCTGGGAGATAATTAAAGACAGGGAACCCTGGTGTACTGAAGTTCATTGGGTAGCAGAGCCAGACATGAATTACTGACTGAACAAAAACGGCGAATGAAAACAAGTCAAAAGGGACTGTATATGTAATTCTAAAATAGGAAACACTAATCTTTACTAACAGAAAATTGTTTACGGTTGAGGCTGGGTCAGTATTTTGATTAATTGCAAATAGGCAGAAGGGGATATTTCACAGTGTCTACAAATGTATATCAGTTTAAAATATCAACTAATGTATTGCAAGCTTAAAATTTTTGCAGTTTGTATATCAGTTCAGTTCAGTTGCTCAGTCATGTCCAACTCTTTGCAACCCCAGAGACCCCACAAAAAAGTCTTCAACTATTTCTGCTGTTTCTCCATCTATTTGCCATGAAGTGATGGGACTGGATGTCATGATCTTAATTTTCTGCATTCTGATATTTGAGCCAACTTTTCCCCTTCCTCTTTCACTTTCATCAAGAGGTTCTTTAGTTCTTCTTCACTTTCTGCCATAAGGGTGGTGTCATCTGCATATCTGAGATTATTGATCGATATTTCTCCCTGCAATCTTGATTCCAGCTACTGCTTCATCCAGCCCAGCATTTCTCTGCATAGAAGTTAAGTTAGCAGGGTGACAATAAACAGCCTTGACGTACTCCTTTTCCTATTTGGAACCAGTCTGTTGTTCCATGTCCAGTTTTAACTATTGCCTCCTGACCTGCATACAGGTTTCTCAAGAGGCAG
Organism: Hydropotes inermis; assembly: GCA_020226075.1. NCBI lineage: Eukaryota > Metazoa > Chordata > Mammalia > Artiodactyla > Cervidae > Hydropotes > Hydropotes inermis. Next base: position 39,271,021 of record CM035295.1, read on the forward strand.
GTCAGGTGGTCTGGTATTCCATCTCCTTCAGAATTTCCCACAGTTTATTGTGATCCACACAGTCGAAGGCTTTGGCATAGTCAATAAAGCAGAAATAGATGTTTTTCTGGAACTCTCTTGCTTTTTCAATGAACCAGTGGATACTGGCAATTGGATCTCTGGTTCCTCTGCCTTTTCTAAAGCCAGATTGAACATCTGGAAGTTCATAGATCAGGTATTCTTGAAGTCTGGCTTGCAGAATTTTGAGCACTACTTTACTAGCATGTGAGATAAGTGCAATTGTGTGGTAGTTTGAGCATTTTTTGGCATTGCTGTTCTTAGGGATTGGAATAAAAACTGAAATTTTCCAGTCCTGTGGCCACTGCTGAGTTTTTCCAAATTTTCTGGCATACTGAGTGCAGCACTTTCACAGCATCATCTTTTAGGATTTGAAATAGCTCAACTGGAATTCCATCACCTCCATTATCTTTAATTGTAGTGATGCTTCCTAAGGCGTACTTGACTTCACATTCCAGGATATGTGGCTCTAGGTGAGTGATCACACCATCATGAATTTCTGGGTCATAAAGATCTTTTTTGTACAGTTGTGTATTCTTGCCACTTCTTCTTGATATCTTCCGCTTCTGTTAGGTCCATATGATGTCTCTTCTTTATTGAGCCCATTTTTGCATGAAATATTCCCTTGGTATCTTTAATTTTCTTGAAGAGATCTCTAGTCTTTCCCATTCTGTTGTTTTGCTCTATTTCTTAGAATGATTACTGAGGAAGGCTTTCTTATCTCTCCTTGCTATTCTTTGGAACTCTGCATTCAAATGGGTATAGCTTTCCTTTTCTCCTTTGCTTTTGGTTTTTCTTCACTTCACAGCTATTTGTAAGCCCTCCTCAGACAGACATTTTACTTTTTTGCATTTCTTTTTCTTGGGGGTGATCTTGCTCCCTGTCTCCTGGACAATATCATGAACCTTTGTCCATTGTTCATCAGACACTCTGTCTATCAGATCTAGTCCCTTAAATCTGTTTCTCACTTCCACTATATAGTAATAAGGGATTTGATTTAGGTCATACCTGAATGGTCTTGTGGTTTTCCCTACTTTCTTCAGTTTAAGTCTGAATTTGGCAATAGGAGTTCATGATCTGAGCCACAGTCAGCCCCTGGTCTTGTTTTGACTGATTGTATAGAGCTTCTCCATCATTGGCTGCAAAGAACATAATCAATCTGATTTCAGTGTTGACCATCTGGTGATGTACATGTGTAGAATCTTCTCTTGTGTCTTTGGAAGAGTGTATTCGCTATGACCAGTGTGTTCTCTTGGCAGAACTCTGTTAGCCTTTGCCCTCCTTCATTCTGTACCCCAAGGTCAAATTTGCCTGTTACTTCAGGTGTTTCTTGACTTCCTACTTTTTCATTCCGGCCCCCTATAATGAAAAAGACATCTTTTTTTTTTTTAGGCATTAATTCTAGAAGGTCTTGTAGGTCTTCATAGAACCGTTCAACTTCAGCTTCTTTGGGATTACTGGACGGGGCATAGCCTAAGATTACCGTGATATTGAATGGTTTGCCTTGGAAACAACCAGAGATCATTCTGTTGTTTTTGAGACTGTATCCAATTACTGTATTTTGGACTCTTGCTGACCATGATGTCTATTCCATTTCTTTTAAGAGACTCTTTCCCACAGTAGTATACAAAATGGTCATCTGAGTTAAATTCACCCATTTCAGTTCATTTTAGTTCTCTGATTCCTAAAATGTCAAGGTTCACTCTTGCCATCTCCTGTTTGACCACTTCCAATTTGCCTGGATTCATGGACCTAACATTCCAGGTTCCTATGCAATATTGTTCTTTAAAGCATCGGACCTTGCTTCCATCACCAGTCACACCCACAACTGGGAGTTGTTTTTGCTCTGGCTCCATCCTTTCATTCTTTCTGAAGTTATTTCTCCACTGATCTTCAGTAGCACATTGGGAACCTATGGACCTCGGGAGTCCATGTTTCAGTGCCCTATCTTTTTGCCTTTTTATACTTGTTTTAATATCAAGTATATATTATCTCAACTTCTCAATTTAAAAAAATGCATACCATATCATTAGCATAACAAAAAAAAGAGTCAATGTGGCTATAATCATGAGGATTGTATTTGAGTATGATGAACTCCTTTTCCAGTCTAAACATATGACTAGTCTCCTTACATGGGGAAAGAACACCATGGAAACACAAAAACTATGTCTGCCATTCAAAGATACACACCTGGAACAGATATTTCTCTCATCACATTCAAAGTAATTAACTTTGCCAACAACTTAATTTCAGATTTCTGCTCTCAGAACTGTGAAATGATACATTTCTGTCGTTTAAGCAACTTAATGTAAATTACTTTGTTACAGCAGCACTAGCAAACTATTACAATACATGCATTTAACATAAAATAGATGCATGTGGAAACAGGAAACATATACCATGCTTAATGGTGAGAATGCATCCTTCTCTATTAGGATGGAGAATAAGACTAGGATATTCTTCTTTATCACCACTACTTTCAAAAATTTTTGAGAAGTACCAGTTAGGCCAGTAGGGAAAGAAAAGTAATCAAGTAATTCTGATATGAAAGGAAGGAAAAAACTCATTGTTCATAAACATGTTCTTTACTTAGACAACTACAAAATCTACAATAGAACTGCTAGATCTATTAAGCAAGCAAAGAGCATAAGATACATGACCAATATACAAAAAATGGTTGCTTTTCTATCTGGTAGACAGAGTGCCTGAAGAACTATGGACAGAGGTTTGTAACACCGTACACGGGGCAGTGACCAAAACTATCTCAAAGAAAAAGAAATGTAAGAAAACCAAATGATTGTCTGAGGAGGCTTTACAGATATTTGAGGAAAGAAGAGAAGTGAAAGAAAAGGGATAAAGGAAAAGATATCCTCAACTAAATGCAGAGTTACAGAGAATAGCAATGAGAGCTGGGAAGGCCTTCTTAAGTGAACAATGCTAAGAAATAAAGGAAAACAATAGAAACGGAAAGACTAGTGAGCTTTTCAAGAAAATTGGTAATATCAAAGGAACATTTCATGTAAGGATGGGCATGATAAAGGACAGAAATGGTAAGGACCTAACAGAAGAATAGTTTAAGAAAAGGTGGCAAGACTATACAGAAGAACTATACTAAAAAGTTCTTTTTATGGTCTTCTTATTCCACTGCATATATGTACCACAACTTATTTATCCATTCACCTGTTGATAGACATCTAGGATGCTTCCATGTCCTTGCTATTATAAATAGTGTTGCAGTGAACATTAGAATATATGTATTTTTTTAATTATGATTTTCTCAGGGCATATACCCAATAGTGGGTCTACTGGGTCATATGGTAGTTTGATCAGAAGCAGCAGCTGTGAGCAGATATCCCAGGTGCAAGGTCAGGCGTGGTGGCTGCGCTTCACTGGACTGGCTGTGTGGAGATACCCCACGTCCAAGGTCAAAGAAATCCCACTAAGATGGTAGGCACTGGTGCGTCTGTGAGGAGATGCTCCAAGTCCAAGTGCAAAGGAGAGACCCCAGCAAGATGATAGGAGTGGCAAATTCGCATTTAGAATCAAACCCCATTCCCACCAGAGACGCTCAGAGGGCTCAAACCAACCTTGTACGCACCAGGACCCAGAGTTCCCACAGAGACTGAGAACGCACAGTGTTTGAATGTCTCCTGTGAAGGTACAGGTCGGGGGTGGTCTGCTGCAGGGACAGAGGCTCTGGGTGCAGCAGACTTGGGTATGGCATAAACCCTCCTGCCTGGAGGAGGTCGCCATTAATCCCGCCACAGAGCTGCCAGAATTAACACGGACCGGAAAATAGACTCACGGAGGGAACAACAGAACCCTGTACACCAAGGCCCAGAAAAAAAAGGAGCAGTGACCCCACAGGAGACTGTCCTGGACTTGCCTGTGGGTGTCTGAGAGCCTCCGGTGGAGTTGTGGGTTGGTGGTGGCCTGCTGCAGAGTTGGGGGCACTGAATGTAGCAGTAAATGCATGGCTCTTTAGAGGGAGGTCACCATTATCTTCGTTACCTCCGCCATAGTTTGACCCCAGGTAAGAGGGCATCAGAGGGCAGACAGACTGAAACCATAATCACAGAAAAGTAGCCAAGCTGATCACAGGACCACAGCCTTGTCTAACTCAGTGAAACTAAGTCATGCTGTGTGGGGCCACCCAAGATGGTCGGGTCATGGTGGAGAGGTCTGACAGCATGTGGTCCACTGGAGAAGGGAATGGCAAGCCACTTCAGTATTCTTGCCTTGAGAACCCCATGAACAATATGAAAAGGCAAAATGATAGGATACTGAAAAAGGAACTCACAAGGTCGGTAGGTGCCCAAATGCTACTGGAGGTCAGTGGAGAAATACTCCAGAAAGAATGAAGGGATGGAGCCAAAACAAAAACAATACCCAGTTGTGGATGGGACTGGTGAAAGAAGCAAGGTCCAGTGCTGTAAAGAGCAATATTGCATAGGAACCTGGAATGTTAGGTCCATGAATCAAGGCAAATTGGAAGTGGTCAAACAGGAGATGGCAAGAATGAATGTCAACATTCTAGGAATCAGCAAACTAAAATGGACTGGAATCAGTGACTTTAACTCAGATCACCATTACATCTACTACTCTGGGCAGGAATCCCTTAGAAGAAATGGATTAGCCCTCATAGTCAACAAAAGAGTCCAAAATGCAGTACTTGAATGCAATCTCAAAAATGACAGAATGATTTCTGCTCATTTCCAAGACAAACCATTCAATAACATGGTAATCCAAGTCCACACCTCAACCAGTAATGCTGAAGAAGGTGAAATTGAATGGTTCTGTGAAGACCTACAAGACCTTCTAGAACTAATACCCAAAAAAGATGTCCTTTTCATTATAGCGGACTGGAATGCAAAAGTAGGAAGTCAAGAAACACCAGGAGTAACAGGCAAATTTGGCCTTGGAGTACAGAATGAAGCAGGGCAAATACTAATAGAGTTATGCCAAGATAATGCACTGGATATAGCAAACACCCTCTTCCAACAACACAAGAGAAGACTACATATGGACATCACCAGATGGTCAACATTGAAATCAAGATAATTACATTCTTTGCAGCTGAAGATGGAGAACATACAGTCAGCAAAAACAAGCCCAGGAGATGACTATGGCTCAGATCACGAACTCCTTATTGCCAAATTCAGATTTAAATTGAAGAAAGTATGGAAAACCACTAGACCATTCAGGTATGACCTAAATCAAATCCCTAGTGAATATACAATAGAAGTGAGAAATAGATTTAAGGGGCTAGATCTGATAGACAGAGTATCTGATGAACAATGGACAGAGGTTCATGATATTGTCCAGGAGGCAGGAAGCAGGATCATCCCCAAGAAAAAGAAATGCAAAAAGGCAAAATGACTGTCTGAGGAGTTCTTACAAATGGCTGTGAAAAGAGGAGAAGCAAAAAGCAAAGGAGAAAAGGAAAGATATAAGCATCCAAATGCAGAGTTCCAAAGAATAGCAAGGAGAGGTAAGAAAGCCTTCCTCAGTGATCAGTGCAAAGAAATAGAGGAAAACAATCCAATGGGAAAGACTAGAGGTCTCTTCAAGAAAATTAGAGGCACTAAGGGGACATTCATGCAAAGATGGGCTCAATAAAGGACAGAAATGGGATGATCCTAACAGAAGCAGAAGATATTAAGAAGAGGTGGCAAGAATACACAGAAGAGCTATACAAGAAAGACCTACATGACCCAGAAATTCATAATGGTGTGCTCACTCACCTAGATCCAGACGTTTGGAATGTGAAGTCAAGTGGGCCTTAGAAAGCATCACTATGAACAAAGCTAGTGGAGGTGTTGGAATTCCAGTTTAGATATTTCAAATCCTAAATGATGATGCTGTGAAAGTGTTGCACTCAACATGCCAGCAAATTTGGAAAACTCAGCAGTGGCCACCGGACTGGAAAAGTTCAGCTTTCATTTCAACCCCTAAGAAAAACAATAAGAGGAATGCTCAAACTACTGCACAATTGCACTTATCTCACATACCAGTAAAGTAATGCTCAAAATTCTGCAAGCCTGGCTTCAAGGTTATGTGAACTGTGAACTTCCAGATGTTCAAGCTGGATTTAGAAAAGAAGGAGGAACCAGAGATCAACTTGCCAACATCTGCTGGATCATCAAGAAATCTAGGGAGTTCTGGAGAATTATCTGTTTCTGCTTTACTGATTATGCCACAGCCATTGACTATGTGGATCACAATAAGCTGTGGAAAATTCTGAAAGAGATGGGAATACCAGACCACCTGGCCTGCATCTGGAGAAATCTGTATGCAGGTCAGGAAGCAGCAGTTAGAACTGGACATGAAGCAACAGACTGGTTCCAAATAGGAAAAGGAGTATGTCAAGGCTGTGTATTGTCACTCTTCTTATTTAACTTATCTGCAGAGCACATCATGAGAAACACTGGGCTGGAGGAAGCAATAGCTGAAATCAAGATTTCTGGGAAAAATGTCAATAACCTCAGACATGCAGATGACACCACCCTTATGGAAGAAAGTGAAGAAGAACTAAAGAGCCTCTTGATGAAAGCGAAAGAGGAGAGTGAAAAAGTTCCTTTATAGCTCAGCACTCAGAAAACAAAAATCATGGCATCCGGCCCCACCACTTCATGGCAAATAGACGGAGAAACAGTGGAAACAGTGGCTGACTTTATTTTGGAGGGTTCCAAAATCACTGCAGATGGTGACTACAGCCATGAAATTAAAATACACTTACTCCTTGAGAGGAAAATTATGACCAACCTAGACAGAATATTAAAAATCAGAGACATTACTTTGCCAACAAAGGTCCGTCTAGTCAAGGCTATGTTTTTTTCCAGTAGTCATGTATGGAGGTGAGAGTTAGTGTATAAAGAAAGCTGAGCGTTGAGCAATTGATTCTTTTGAACTGTGATGTTGGAGAAGAATCTTTAGAGTCCCTTGGACTGCAAGGAGATCCAATCAGTTCATCCTAAAGGAAATCAATCCTGAATATTCATTGGAAGGACTGATGTTGAAGCTGAAACTCCAATACTTTGGCCACCTGATGCTGACTCATTTGAAAGAGCTGACTCATTTGAAAATACCGTGATGCTGGGAAAGATAGAAGGTCGGAGAAGGGGATGACAGAAGCTGAGATGGCTGGATGGCATCACTGACTCAATGGACATGAGTTTGAGTAAACTCCAGGAGTTGGTGATGGACAGGGAGGCCTGATAAGCTGCAGTCCATGGGGTCGCAAAGAGTCGGACACAACTGAGTGACTGAACTGAACTGAACTGATGGTATTTTTATTTCTAGATTTTTTTAAGGAGGCTGTATACTGTTGGCTGCATAGTGGCTGCATCAATTTACATTCCCACCATCAATGCAAGAATGTTTCTTTTCCTTCACACTCCCTCCAGATTTTTTGATGATGACCATTCTGACACATTTAAGATGATACTTCATTGTAGTTTTAATTTGCATTTTTCTAATAAGGAGCGATGCTGAGTATCTTTTGTGGTGTTTATTAGCCATCCATATGTGTTCTTTGGTAAAATCTCTGTTTAGGTCCTCTGTCCACTTTTTGATTGGACTGCTTGTTTTTCTGATATAGAGCTGCATGTGCTACTTGCATATTTTGGAGATTCTCTTTCAGTTGTTTCATTTGCTATTATTTTTCCACATTATGAGAGATGCCTTTTCACCTCATTTATAGTTCCTATTGCTGTAGAAAAGCTTTTAAATCTTATGACGTACCATTTTTAAATTTTGCTTTTATTTCCATTATTCTAGGAGGTGGGCCATAGAGGATCTTACTGTGATTTACATCAAAGAGTCTTTTGCCTATGTTTTACTCTAGGAGTTTTTGAGTTTATGGTCTTACATTTAGGTCTTCAATCCATGTTGAATCAGTTCTAATAAGGTGAATAAACCCAGAGCCTATTATGCTAAGTAAGTCAGAAAAAAAATATTGGTTATTAATGCATATATATATAGAATCCAGAAAGATGGTACTAATGAACTTATTTGCAGGGCAGTAGTGGGGATGCAGATGTTGAGAACAGACTTGTGGACATAGTCAGGGAAGGAGAGAGTGGAACAAATTGAGAGGGTAGCACTGAGACATATATATGGCAATATGTAAAATTAGAGTCAGTAGAAATTTCCTGCATGATTCAGGGAGTTAAAACTCTAGTGCTCTGTGACAAGCTGGGATATGAGGAGGGAGCTTCAAGAAGGAGGAAACATATGTATACATATGACTGATTCATGATGATGTATGGCAGAAAGCAATAAATTATTGTAAAGCAATTATCCTTCAATTATTCTTTTTTCTAAAAAAGGTCATAATGACCTGGATAACCATGATGGTGTAATCACTAACCTAGAGTTGGACATCTTGGAGTGTGAAGTCAAGTGAGCCTTAGAAAGCAATACTATAAACAAAGCTAGTAGAAGTGATGAAAGTCCAGCTGAGCCATTTAAAAGCCTAAAACATGATACCATTAAAGTGCTACACTTAATGCATTAGCAAATTTGGAAAACTCAACAGTGGCCACAGGATTGGAAAAGTTAATTTTCCTTCTTATCCCAAAAAAGGACAATGCCAAATGGTGTTCAGACTATCAAACAATTTCATTCATACCACATGCTACTAAAATTATGCTCAAAATTCTTCAAGCTTGGCTTCAGTAGTAGGTAAACCAAAACTTCCAGATGTACAGGCTGGGTTTTAAAAGAGGTAGAGGAATCAGAGATCAAATTGACATCATTCATTGGGTCATAGAGAAAAAAGGAGAAAAAAAAAAAAAGAATTCCAGAAAATCATCTACTTCTGTTTCATTGATTATGCTAAAGCCTTTGACTGGATCACAACAAACTGTGGAACATTCTTAAAGAGATGTGAATATCAGACCACTTTACCTATCTCCTGAAAAACCTATGTGTGGGTCAAGAAGCAACAGTTAGAACCAGACATGGAACCACAGACTGGTTCAAAACTGAGAAAGGGGAACATCAAGGCTGTACATTGTCACCCTGCTTACTTAATTTATATGCAGAGCACATCATGCGAAATGCTGGGCTGGATGACTAATAAGCTGGATTCAAGGTTGCCAGGAGATATATCAACAACCACAGATATGAAGATGATACCACTCTCATGGCCAGGAGTGAAGAGTAAATAAAAAATCTCTTGTTGAGAGTAAAGAGGAGAGTGAAAACACTTGTATGAAACTCGAGATTAAAAAAAACTAAGATCATGTCATTTGGTCCCAACTCTGTGACAAATAGAAGGGGACAAAGTGGAAGCAGTGACAAATTTTATTTTCTTGAGCTTCAAAATTGTTGTGGATGGTGTCTGCTGCCATCAAATTAAGACACTTACCTCTTGGTAGGAAAGTTATGAGAAACCAAGATAGTGTATTAAAAAGTAATGATATCACTTTGCCAATAAAGGTCCACATAGTCAAGCTGTGGGTTTTTAAGTAGTAATGTATAGATGTGAGAACTGGATCATAAAGAAGGCTGTGCACTAAAATATTGGTGCCTTTGAGTTGTAGTGCTGGAGTAGACCCTTGAGAGTCCCTTGGACTACAGGGAGATCAAACCAGCCAAATCTAAAGGAAATCAACCCAGAATACCCACTGGAATGACAGTTGCTGAAGATGAAGCTCCAATACTTGGGTCACCTGATGAAAAAAGTTGACTTATTAGAAAAGATCCCAATGCTGAGAAAGACTGAAGACAAAAGGAGAAGAGGGAGCCAGAGGATGGGAGGAATAGATAACATCGCAGACTCAACGAACATGAATTTGAGCAAACTCCGGGAGAGTGGAGGACAGAGGAGATTAGCATGCTACAGTCCACAGAGTCACAAAGAGCTGGATATGACTTTGAGACTCAACAACTGTCTATCAACAATGAACAACTGAAATGTGAAATTAAGAACATACTACCACTTCTTATAGCAGTAAAGAAAGTATTTAGGTATAAGTTAATAAAACATGTAGTATCTGCATATAGAAAACTAGAAAACACCCATGAAGTAATTAAAGAAGCTCTAAATCATTGGAGAGATACTTTTTTAATTGGGGAAAGGGCTCCATATTAACATTCTCATCATTCCCTACTTAATCTATTCATTCAATGCAACCTCAACCAAAAACCCAGAACATTTTCTGTAAGCACTTGAACACTGTTTCTAGCACAGGGAACTCTGCTCAATGTTACATGGAAGGCTGCTTGGAAGAGGAGTTTGGGAGAGAATTGATACCTGTAAGTGTATGGCTGAATCTCTTTGCTGTGCACCTAAGACTATCACAACACTGTTAATTGGCTATACTACAATATAAAATAAAGCTTCTTACAAAATTTAGATGGAAGGATAAAGGTATTATAAGAGAAAAATAAGCTTTCGAAAAAAATCACCTGAAAAAGAAAATCAGTGAGAGGGTTCACATAACCTGATTTTAATACAGGTACAATAATCGATAGATAACAATATCCACTACAGATTAGACATATAAAACAAAAAAAACAACAGAAAAAAAAAAAAAAAAAAAAAAACACAGATGAACAAAAATAAAATGTATTGATTTTTGACCAAAGTACAAGGAAAATTCACTACAGTCTTTTTAATAGAAGATACTAGACAAATTTGATCATTGTATATCCATAAAAAACAAAGAAAACCTTAACATGACCATTTTACACAAAAATTGACTCCAACTTAAATATAGTCTTAAAGGTAAATTCAAAACTAAAAATTCTAATGAAAAATTATGAGAAAATATGTGATTTTGGGTCCAGTTACGAGTTTTTAGATATAACACCAAATTTACAAGGTGAAGAAAAGATGATAAATTGAAAACCAAAGGATTTGCTTTGTGAGAGACACTGTTACCAAAATGAAAGGGCACATCAGCAATTAGAAGAAAATAATCGCACATTACAAAGAATAGATGAATCATAGGTAGAAAAGCAAATAACATAATTTAACAAAAGAAAACAATTACAATTTAAAATGATCTAAAAATCTGAACTTATACAAATAAGTATGCTGAAGGCATATAGCATATTAACAGATTCTCAGCATAACCTAATATGCAAATCAAATACAAATTAAAACCACAAGAAGATACCACTTCATATCTGAGTGGCTAAAACTCAAAGAGGTGATAATTTCAAATGCCAGCAAATATGCACACTAACGGAGACTTTTCTTCATTGCTAGGAGAATGTAAGATGGTAGAGCCACTTTAGAAAAGCTT
>CM035295.1:39282435-39466635 GCA_020226075.1 Hydropotes inermis
ACTCCAGTATTCTTGCCCGGAAAATTCCATGGACAGAGAAGCCTGGTGGGCTACAGTCCATGGGATCACAAAGAGTCAGCCAAGACTGAGCACATCAGTAGTGTTATGCTCCACTTGGAATAGGCAAAATGATAAGAGAGTGAAAAGAAAGTGAAGTCACTCAGTCATGTCCAACTCTTTGCGACCCCATGGACTGTAGCCTACCAGGCTCCTCTGTCCATGGAATTTTCCAGGCAGGAGTATGGGAGTGGGTTGCCATTTCCTTCTCCAGGGGATCTTCCCAACCCAGGGATAGAACCTGGGTCTCCTGCATTGTGGGCAGATGCTTTACCATCCGAGCCACCAGGAAACCAAATAAGTGGTTGCCAAGAAGCTGGCCAAAATGTAATATCTGAGTAGAAGTAAAGGGGTTATTTTAGGATGGTTAAGTTAAAATTCTTATTGTTTTTGGATTTTGTATTTGAAAAGTCATCTAGTAGCTAATATCTATTTGCAACCCCTAAATGAACACTCCAAACACTTTTAAGTTCACTGGCAGACATACACAGTGATGAAAAATTTGTCACCAAAGCACACATTCCCAGCTATCAAAGTTCAGTTCTGCCTTTATGTTTTAGTTCCCATACTGTAAACAACTCCTTTTTTGTTGTCTATTCAATGCTATGTTCTTTATGTTGTGCATTTTCATGTGTGTGATTTCACTGTTGAACACGGCCAATGAGGGGCTGAGGTGCTGTCTAGTGTTCCTAAGGCAAAAAGGCTGTTATGTGCCTTACTGAGAAAAGAAAATATGTTTATTAGAAAAGCCTCACTGAGTTATTTTGGGGCCACATATTTAACATAAAGGTGTATATGACTTATTTGACTTCAAGAAAAAAATATCTGTCTCAATGGAAAGCAGAAACCACAGCTCATTAAGCTGTATTTAATTTCTTTCAGAACTAATGAAACTGTTTATATCTGTGGGCTCATATGACACAAGTAGAAACATGACAAAAAGCTTAGATCATTTCTGAAAATAATTTGAAATGAAACAATAGTACATTCAAGAACATGTATACAAACATATTTGTTAAGTGTATATATACAATCCAGATATATGTGGACATATATATATCCACTGTATATATATATATGCATATATATTACATATATATAATCCAGAATCACTCTGAGAGCAAATATCCTGAGAAACTGATTTAAAATATTTTGGCTTTATGAGAATATGAAACAATATAAGCAGAAAATAGAACAGAAGCTATGACTTATGATGATTATCTGTTGGGGATTTTAAGTGTCCCCTCTCTAGATAAGAGGGCCATTGCACAAAACACTAATATTTCGCTGAGCTCCTCTCTAGACTATGTTTTGACATATTTTATTTTATAAATAAGTTATTTATTATACACCAAATACACTCATTACTCTTTGAAATTAGACATCTGCAAAACAAATGATGGACTTCCCATGTGGCACAATGGTAAAGAATCTGACTGCCAATGAAGGAGACTCAAGAGGCATGGGTTTGATCCCTGGGTTGGGAAGATCCTCTGGAGTAGGAAAGGCAACCTTTTCCAGTATTCTTGTCTGGAAAATTCCATGGACAGAAAGCCTGGCGGGCTAAGGTCACCAGGGTGGCAAATAGTCAAAGCACACACTCCACCCAACAAAATAAATTATATAATGCTAAATGATTCACATTTAATTAAAAATATAAAGAAGAGTTGATTTTCAGCTTTTTAAAATGCATGTTTTGTAACTTCTTACTTTTGGTTTAGCTGCGAATGATTACTGATGCCACACTATACTTTGTTTACCATGGGAGGGTAAAATTTCTGTAATCACAATGGAATTGACAAAGGATTTAATTACTATCTTACTTCATTCAGTTCAGTTCATTTCAGTTGCTCAGTCATGTCCAACTCTTTGTGACTCCATGAACTGCAGCATACCAGGCCTCCCTGTCCACCACCAGCTCCTGGAGTTTACTCAAACTCATGTCCATGGAGTTGCTGATGCCATCCAACCATCTTATCCTCTGTCATCTCTTTCTCCTCCTGCCTTCAATCTTTCTGAGCATCAGGGTCTTTTCCAGTGAGTCAGCTCTTTACATCAGGTGGCCAAAGTATTGGAGTTTCAGCTTCAGCATCAGTCCCTTCAATGAATACTCAGGACTGATTTTCTTTAGGATGGACTGGTTGGATCTCCTTGAAGTCCAAGGGACGCCGAAGTCTTCCCCAACACCACAGTTCAAAAGCATCAGTTCTTCAGTGCTCAGCTTTCTTTGTAGTCCAATTCTCACATCCATACATGATGACTGGAAAAACCATAGCTTTGACTAGATGGACTTTTGTTGACAAAGTAATGTCTCTGTTTTTTAATATGCTGTCTAGGTTGGTGATAGCTTTTCTTTCCAGGGGGATGTGTCTTTTAATTTTATGGCGGCAGTCACCATCTGCACTAATTTTGGAGCCCCACAAAAAATAAAGTCTGTCGCTGTTTCTGTTGTTTCCCCATTTACTTGCCATGAAGTGATGGGACCAAATGCCATGCTCTTAGTTTTCTGAATGTTGAGTTTTAAGCCAACTTTCTCACTGTTCTCTTTCACTTTCATCAAGAGGCTCTTTAGTTCTTTGCTCTCTGCCATAAAGGTTGTGTCATCTGTATATCTGAGGTTATTAGTATTTCTCCCAGCAATCTTGATTCCAGCCTGTGCTTCTTCCAGCCCAGCGTTTCTCGTCACGTACTCTGCATATAAGTTAAATAAGAAGGGCTACAATATACAGCCTTGATGCACTCCTTTTCCTATTTGGAACCAGTCTGCTGCTCCATGTCCAGTTCTAACTGTTGCTTCCTGACCTGCATACAGATTTCTCAAGGGGCAGGTCAGGTGGTCTGGTATTCCCATCTCAAAGAATTTTCCACAGTTTGTTGTGATCCACACAATCAAAGGCTTTGGCATAGTCAAGAAAGCAAAAGTAGATGTCTCTCTGGAATTCTCTTGCTTTCTCGATGACCCAGAGGATGTTGGCAGTTTAATCTCTGGTTCCTCTTCCTTTTCTAAACCTAGCTTGAACATCTGGAAGTTCATGGTTCACAAACTGTTGAAGCCTGGCTTGGAGAATTTTGAGCATTACTTTACTAGTGTGTGAGATGAGTGCAATTGTTTGGTAGTTTGAGCTTTATTTGGCATTGCTTTTCTTTGAGATTGGAATGAAAACCGACCATTTTGAGTCCTGTGGCCACTGCTGAATTTTCCATATTTGTTGGTAAGTTGAATGCAGCACTTTCACAGCATCATCTTTTAGGGTTTGAAATAACTCTACTGCAATTCCATTACCTCCACTAGCTTTGTTTGTAGTGATGCTTCCTGAGGCCCACTTGAATTCACATTCCAGGATGTCTGGCTCTAGGTGAGTGATCACACCATCATGGTTATCTGGGTCCTGCATTACTACCTCAATCTGGATTAATTTAACTGTTCAAATGACGATTGATTGGCATCAGCACTATAACTAGGACAGTCATCAAAATGTACCTAGATTCAAATATTCTTTTGTTTGAAAAAAAATTATGTATTTATATATGTTAGTTTCTCATTAGAGAAATTAAAATATGAATAGTAAGTACTTATTTCCATAAAGATATACTTTTTTTTATAATCTTTAAAGTGAAGCAAAATTGCTCAGTCATGTCTGACTCTTTGTGAACCCATGGACTGTAACCCACCAGGCTCCTCCCTCCATGAAATTCTCCAGGCAAGAATACTGGAGTGTATTGCCATTTCCTTCTCCATTTATTAACCTAAGGTAAATAGCAGAGTGATAAGAAAGAAAATTCAGAAGTTATATATGTCTTTTTAAAGAAGTTGATCAGCAACTGATTTGCCTAAATGAGGTGAGAAACTATATTGTCACCTTTCTAAAAACCAGGGAATCATCACATTAGCAGTTATACTTTCTTGTTTTCTTGAACTTGATATCAATGATAGAAGCTATAGGTCTTGAGATTATGTTCAAAACTTCCTATCATAAAAGTGAATTTCTGTCAATCATGTCCTGATTATATAATATTATGATGGACAAGAATAAGCTAGTTTATAAAAGCTCAGAAATATATCTGAACCCAACAGAATTGCTCAGTCTCTCCTGTCCAACTCTCTGTGACCCCGTGGACTGTAGCGCTCCAGGCTCCTCAGTCCATGAGATTTCCTAGGCAAGAAAGCTGGAGAGGGTTGTTCTAAAACCAGTAGGATTTAGAAGAGGTAAGTAACCATCTATATACCTTCCCAGATTTTTCTCTTCTTTAAATTAGGAGTTAAGGGAAAACTTGGTTTGCTAATGGGAAATATAAAAATATAAGAAATTTAGATAAAAATATTGTATCTTGGCTTCATCTAACTCACTTCTTTATTCCGGACATTTTATCTGAGGGAGATTTGTCTTTAAATTTGGCAATAATTTTTCAGATACCACTGTATCTGATCATGTGTATGGTTCCAGTAAATCTAACTTTCTCTGAAGTATTTGTTATGAGTTACAGTCGTTACTGTGCTATGCTGCCAAATATTTTCACTTCTCTGTCTTCCTCAGTTCAGTTCAGTTCAGTTGCTCAGTCATGTCTGACTCTTTGCAACCCCATGAACCGCAGCACGCCAGGCCTTCCTGTCCATTAACAACTCCAGGAATTCACCCAAACCCATGTCCATCGAGTCAGTGATGCCATCCAACCATCTCATCCTCTGTCGTCCCCTTCTCCTCCTGCCCTCAATCTTTCCCAGTACCCTATTCAATGTTATTTTACCATTTATTACTTTATATTTGCTTGATTCATTTGACTAATTTAAGCTAATTAACTGTAAAAGGCAGTGGTGTGAATCACAACCAGATAAGAAAATTTAATTGCCAATTAAAAAAAAAGTGCGATCTCTTTCTTTGCCACAGTGTCCAAAAAATGTCAGCTTACTGGCTCCTCCAATAGAATGGATGCCTAGAATGAGGATACGTGGAATATAGAACCTCATTTGTCTGAAATGGACAGTGCTAATGATGGTGATGGTTTAGTCACTAAATCATGTCCGACTTTTGCGACCCCATGGACTGTAGTCTGCCAGGCTCCTTTGTCCATGGAATTCTCCAGGCCAGAATATTGGAGTGGTAGCCTTTCCCTTCTCCAGTGGATTTTCCCAACCCAGGGATAGAAACCAGGTCTCCCACATTGCAGGTGGATTCTTTACCAGCTGAGTCACAAGGGAAGCCCAAGAACACTGGAGTGGGTAGCCTATCCTTTCTCCAGGTGATCTACCCAACCCAGGAATTGAACCAGGGCCTCCTGCATTGCAGATGGATTCTATACCAACTGAGCTATCAGGGAAGCATAGAGTTAGATTGAAGAGAAAGATGGAACCAGTTGGTATTTAGGACCATGTACAGTATGGGAAGATACTTGCAACAGGAATTTATTGGAAAGTTCCAATGAGCAGTCAATCTGACTGTATCTACATTTTGAGAAGATTATCTGCTGCATTGTAGAAAGCTAACTTCGGACAGGCAAAAATAGAAGGAAGAAGAACATTAGGTCTTTCCATCAAGGGGCAATGTGTAAAAGGCTGTTGACACCAAGTAGCTATCTATGACAGGAAATAGTAAAACAAACAAGCAATTAAAAACAGAAGAGTTTGAACTATATTTGGAGGGAGCACATAAAGCACATGCCATTATTTACCATAAATTATTTTAGAGGATACAGAAGAAGAATCTTCTAAACCCTAACAGGGTTAGGTCTGAGCAATTGTGCACATGGTGATATAATGTTAGAAATCAGGAAGTAAGGTGGAAATTTAGTTTCATTGTGTATTTATTCTAAAAATAATGCTCTTTAAATGTTAATAATAAATATTCACAGCAAGAAAAATGGCATAACTTTTCTACTTCTAAGTGCCCACCAGAGATATTACTTAGCAAAATTTAAAAAAGGTCTATCTCAAGAATGTGGAGAAGGCAATGGCAAGCCACTCCAGTACTCTTACCTGGAAAATCCCATGGACAGAGGAGCCTGGTGGGCTACAGTCCATGGGTCGCTAAGAGTCGGACAGAGCTGAGCGACTTCACTTTCACTTTTCATGCATTGGAAAAGGAAATGGCAACCCACTCCAGTATTCTTGCCTGGAGAATCCCAGGGATGGGGGAGCCTGGTGGGTTGCCGTCTACCGGGTCACACAGAGTCAGACACTATTGAAGCAAATTAGCAGCAGCAGCAGTATCTCAAGAACATCCACCTTCCCAGAATATGTCTTCAATTTACTAAGTGAAAAAAAAAAAAAAAAAGTGAAAGTGTCAGTTGCTCAGTCATGTCCAATTATTTGCAACCCCATGGACTCTAGCCCACTAGGCTAATTCTCCAAGCAAGAATAATGGAGTGGGTTGCCATTCCCTTCTCCAGGAGATCTTCCCATCCCAGGGGTAGAATCTTGGTCCCTCACATTGTAGGTGGGTCCTTTACCATCTCAGCCACCAGGGAAACCCTTGATTTATTAAAGACTGATTGACATAAAAGCACATCTAGATTCATCAATAAGATAAACAAATGCATTCAAATGTGTACCATTAAGATCAATGTTAAAATATAATAGCAATATTAACATTAAATAACATTTTTTATATTACTAATAATTACTAGTATATATTTGGGGCCATTTTTTCCCTAGTACTTTTATACATGGTTTACTAGCCTTTTCAACTCTACTGTTAGGCAGAGATAATTAGCTTCATATGACAATTGAGAAAGCACCATCAGCTATTTTTAATGATTTGTTAATAATCATTTAAATTGGTAGAAGATATGCTATAAAGATTCAGAAATGATGACTACTAAGCTAGTAAATTTAGTTGCATAGCATGTTGTAATTTACTAAAATTAATCCATGGAATATCATCACACACTGGAGAATGGAAGGTAAGTTCAAAAGAAAACAAAGATGTTTAATTCATCACAAAGTGTCCCATTTAATTTCTTATTTTCAGATCAAACTGTACAAGCATTATTGTTCCAGAAGGTAGATAGATATCAATATCTCAGAGGAAAAAAATGACCAGAAACATATGACAGATGGAGGTGTTTTTAGAGGATATTCAATAATGCTACATTATTTCTATTTTGGTGAAATCAGGCATGGCATATCCAAAAATAACTCTAAACTTTATTTTTTTCTGTGGCAATATTTATCAAGGGGAATATGTACATAATAATTAGCTATCCAAACTTATTTACCTGTGGGTAAAGCATGAAGGTTTTGTGTGATGAAGAATGAAAGGATGACATTGTTTCCTATTTATTTGTAATTTCACACAACAAAAGATTTGAAGACTTTAGAAATTCCAAATTATTTAAAACTCTAAGTTTTACTTTGTTGAATCATAGTTCAATATATCCAAAGGCCTTAATGTAGTATTGTACATGGTAGTAAGTATATATGCAATTGATGACAATACTGTTCATAGTCTTTGAGAAATCAGTTAGCAGAAAAAAGAAAGATCATGTTCCCAAAGGTCTATCCAACATCCAGTCTTTTTATTTTTGTAAACAAGACAATATTTTTGTCAAGTTTACTTAAAATTCAGTTATCATTTACTACCACATACTTCTGGTTAAAATAAATTAGACAAGCAATTTTATTTCCAACAAGGAAAGCTATTAAATCTGGGAAGTCAAATGTGATAATTTAATATTAAACATATAACTGTAAATACATCTATTGAAATAAAAGATTACTTGCAAAACTCAGGAGTCAGGAGACCCAAAAGATCACGCATTTAACTACAATGCATCTTGGATAATGTTTGTTAGTGATATGCTTGTGATCAAAGCTATTTTTTTTTTTCTGTGAGGGTATCCAAAATGCTCCACTCATCTTGATAGAGAATAGCAATCATCATCCTTCTCAACTTCACTGACAACACTACTAGAAATAAAGGGAAAGCATGTGTGCTTACTATGTTCCTTAGGTCAATTTACATGAAATTTCATTCAAACCAATGACTCTTTTTTTCACTGAACTTTTAAATCTGGTAATACCTCTAAGTTTGGTTCTTTAAATTGCTATCATAAGCTTTAAAATTAGATTGTAAATTAGGAAAAAAGGCGTCTGATGATTTGAGATTATACTGAGTCTATTGATGAATAAAATGAAAATTCAGCAAGGGCTTTAAAACAGTTAATTAACTATATTGAACCTTTTAATGCTTGAACATGACATATTTCATTAGATTTTAATTTTCACAGAAAAATTTCTAATGTGCATTTTATTATTTGCCACAAGAATTAATTGAATCCATTGTGGTCAAAGACTATGCTATGTGAAGGTGATTTGGTTTTTTGGCCCAGCATATAACCAAATAAACAATTTTAATGAGTGAAGGAAGAGCTTTCAGCAAGTGAGTTATGTATGTAAAGTTCAAAATACATAAACCCATTAGCAAAGTTCATTAATCATGCATTCAAATGCTAAACATCATTGATATATTTTTCTACCTCATTTGTCAATCACTGAAAAAGTTTGATTAAAATTTTCAGAAAAAGTTTGATTAAAATTTTCAGTTATGTGTCTTGATCTTCAGATTTCTCTTTTTTAATACTGCCAGTATCTTTGTTTTAGAGAATTCAAACCTATATTATTAGGAACATCTACATTTAGTAATGTCATGGGCTTCTGTTGATTGAAACTTAAGTCATTATCTCCCAAATGTATATTCTTAAGATGTATTTTGTTCTTAATAGAATCACAGAACCTCTCACTCACTGGTGTTCACCATACAGAACTTCACAGTGTTTTGATCCTTTTAATAGATGTTTTTATATTTATAGTATTCCTTGTAACCAGTGTATAGCTGAGTCTATTTTTATCTCATCTGGAAATCTTCTATTTAAGACTATATCCTTAGATAGGTTTAGACACTCAAAAAAGACAGAAATATTACAGAGTTGCTATTTGCTTTTACTCAGTTTCCTCTCCTAAATGTTGTACTTTCAAAGATAGAGCTGAAAATCCAGCAAACTGAGGAAAATCTCTTTCCTTAGGTACTCTACATGTTGTTTCTTCCACAGACCACTAATGTCTTAAAAATATGACATATTTCAATGCTTCCATTTATTTTTAGTTACTGAAGAAGGGAACTTAGCCTGATACTACCAACAGCACCCTATCAAAAAATAAAATATATTCATATTTAAACTAAGATTCAGAAGACTCTATATTGTCACACAGTTAATTTACAGTATAAGGGAAAACACTTTAGATCCTTATGAAGTTTGTCCCAAAGTAATATATAATAATTCACAGGATAGATTATTCCACATAATAAGTACTGTTAATATCCCTTACCAAGGCACCAACTTTTTCTTACTTGGTATATATAAAGGCATAGTTTCCAACTGTGTAAGCAGGTATATTATTTCATGTGCTTATTTTCCCACTTTTTATTAGTTTTGCCAAGTAATCAATCATGCATTAAAGAGAAGAAAAGCTTTTGTAACCACCAAAGCAACCAACCTCAAATAGTGTATTTAGAAATCACAGGTAAGCTTCTTTATAAGTAGAGCAAATTATTTCTGTATCTTTTTCACTATCTTCAAGATGCTTAAAATTTCATAGAAAAGGCTTATTTATTTAGATTCAATATATTATGCAAGGATAGCACATGAAAAAGAAAATAAACCATTACTGAAGCAATGCTGTCTGTGGGGACAAGATGAATGATAAATAGTTGTGGGCTGGTAAGACTAGCCAAGAGAAGAAACAGGAAAATTTGAAAGCAATGAGAAAGGTGAATTAGTAAAAGAGGCTGGAGCCTTAAAAGCAGAATTTTCCTGTGTTCAAAGTGATAATAACCTGGGTCTTACTGGCTAATTCATCTGTCACTAGTTAGGTTTTCAACAGTTTGAAAACACTGAGATGACAGATGCAAAGCATGAACAAGAAATTCAAGGCATAGAAATAAGTGAAGCCTTTCCTGCCACTCATTGTAAAATAAAATAGGAATCATTTTATTACAAGCACAAAAATATGACGCAAAGACAAATTTGGTTAGTGTCACTGACTTCTCCTGAGGTAGTGAACACAAACTGGAATAAGTGAATTTGTTGAACTGAGGTAACACTGAGCATGAAAGGCGGAAGAGAGATTAAGAGAATTTGGCAGTGCGAAAGACCCCTGACCTAAGAATTTAAACAACTCTTTATTCTTGAGATTGCTCTGTGGTGTGTTCTTTTTTTCTTAATTGGCACAGTGTTGTCACTGTTAACTCCACTAGATATTTTTTTTAAATGTTATCATTTGTGATGATTTTCACATATGGAAACTTTATAGTCCATATTATTATTTTGGGGGAATTTAAATGGACAGTATGCCTCTATAAACAGACTTAGTAGCGAAATCGCTCTCACTTTAAAGGTTGGCCTCTGATATTCTTCAATGCCAATTACCAAGTTACTTGCTTTCTCAGCTGGCTTTCTTTTCCTTTTCTGTTAAATCACAACTAGTTGTGTCACACTGTGATCTTCTCATTAACGCTTTAGACACATATAATTAGCACATTATTTATTGCTTTTATCTAGTTGCCTATTCAAAAAGATTAACACTTTATATTTTCTGTTGTAGTAATCAAAGATTAAGCTTGTCTCTTTAAACTTTCTTTAGGATATCAGCTTATCTGAGGGCAAACAATATACCAAAAATGGTTTGTAGCTGTAAGAAATGAACCATGATTTGATTAATAAAAATATATATCATACAATTTTGGTATATACATATAAATATATAATATACATATACAAATATAGAGCTATAGACATATATAAAGATGAATATCTGTGTGTGTATATATATATATATATATATATATATATATATGTACTAGAAATTTATCTCTACATAGATATATATAACCTCCTTTACTGAATTTCCTTCAATAACATAGCTTCATGTGCCTTCATATTAAAAGAAAAACTTTTGAAGCTTTGTTAGGAATTCAGTGCACTTTTATGTAAAATAAAATTGTATAACTATCTCATTTTACACAAACTCAGGGTAATACATACACATAACCTTTTAATTAGTAGTATATGAACGTTTTATGTATCTAACATTGATGTTGAAGACAGTCCTTGCTGTGTTATACTTCCCCATTAATAGTTTGTTAATTGTTTTAATAGAGTCATTTAAACTTTGGCTTTCTGTGACTTTCACAATGACCGTGTCTATAGAAACATAAGAACAAGGACTTCCTTGGTAGTTCAGTGGTTAAGAATCCACTTGCCAGCATAGGGTACATGGGTTTGATCCCAGGTCTCGCTCGGAAGGTCTCCCACACCATGGGGAAGTTAAGCCAGCGCACCACTGAAGAAGGAATTCATAGGGCCTGGACTCCATCTCAGGCCTGTCCATGCTGATCACGCTCGGCCACCTCTCCAATGGACTCTGAACTCTGTGTTAGTGGCTATGGAAATGACAACAGAACGATAAGACCCCCTCCGGACAGGGGAACCTTGAAGATCGTATCCAGGTTACTCATTGCCTAAGAGAGCACATACACTAATCACCCCTTCCTCCAGACAGGCCATAAATTTTTCTGTACCTATCGGAGTGTAACCTCAGGCTTATTGATTATTGGCTAATTGTTTAACTGTCTGAGCACGTGGCACATAGGTAATGGGGTTATTGGGATTGCATTTACCCTTTCTTAGTTTATGTAAGTCTCAAGGAATTTGGGGTGGTGGGTTTGGACACGTACACCTGGGGTATAAAAGATTTTCACAAATGCTGGTCAGAGTCCTTGGCTAAGAGGAGACTCTGCCTTGGGTCCACCGGTGTAATAAACTGCACTTCACTATCTGCATTGTCCTTCTGAGTGAGTTTGTTTCCCAGAACACGTGGCTACAACATCACAAGTACTGAGCCCATACTCTAAAGCCTGCAAGCTGCAACAGCTGAGCCCACGTGCCATAGCTACTGAAGCCCACACACCTAGAGCCCAGCTCCACAAGAGAGAAGGTACCACAATGAGAAGCCCTCACATAGCCACTAGAGAGTAGTCCCCACTGTCCACAATTAAGAGGTTACCCAGCACAGCAACAAGACTCAGCAAAGTCAAAAATAAATAAAATTTAAAAATTATACATGCTTTTAAGCAAACATGTAAAATAAAGATATTTGTAATTTTGTATAAATTAAAAAATAAAGGAATATAAGGAAATAAGAAAACAAATAACTTGCAAAATGGTTAACAAGTATTTCAATTTAGAGAAAGCTTTAAAACAACAGAGTCCATATAGACGATTTTGGTTTAAGTAAAAAATTGTTGGTGGGAATGTAAATTGATACAGCACTATTTACAATAGCCAGAACACGGAAGCAACATAAATGTTCATCAACAGAGGAATGAATAAAGAAGATGTGGTGCATATTACTCAGCCACAAAAAGGAACAAAATTATGCTGTTTTCAGAGACATTGATGGACCTAGAGATTGTCATATAGAGTGAAGTAGCTCAGAAAGAAAAAAAATAATGTTGTATATTAATACATATATGTGAAATCTAGATAAATGGCAAAGATGAACCTATTTACAAAGCAGAAATAGAGACAGAGATGTAGAGAACAAAATGTATGGACACCAAGAGTGGGAGTAAGGGAGGTGGAATAAAGTAGGAGATTAACATTGACATATATGCACTGCTATGCATGAAATAGATAACTAGTGAGAGCCTGCTGCCACAGGAACCCTACTCAGTACTCTCAGATGACCTAGATGGGAAGGAAATCCAAAAAAAGGGGATATATTTATATGTATAGCTGACTCACTTTGCTGTACAGTCAAAACGAACACAACATTGTACAACAATTATACTACAATACAATTTGTGTTTTTAGAGAGTGTTTTTATATATTTTTTGTTGCTTTCTTGGAATACGTTAAAATAGATTGACCTCTGTGCTCTTTCTCGCTATGCTCATTAACAGGGTCAAGGAAATAAAATATTTTAAAAAAGAAGAAGAAAAAAAAGAGAAAAAGAATGAGTAGGTCTGAGTAGGGTGGGAAAGATGTGGAAAGGGGTGGGGGCAGAGTGAGGACAGTTCTGTTTTCAGAAGTAGTGATGTGAACCTCACTCACTGTGACATAACTATCTTCTATGTACTCCCCACTGGCTGAAGAGTTTAGGATCCATAAACTCTTGCACTATAGCTGGCATATTAAGATACTATTAATTTTTTTTTATATTTTAATCATTATCTTTATTAGATGACTTTGCATCTACTCTTTTTTAATCGATCCTGTTTGTTTGTTTTTTTTAAAGTCAACAATTACAATCTTAACAAGCTATCATAAGCTTCTTACTTCTGAAAATATATTTTGTTTAGATTAACTGAACATAAATTACCATTAAAAACAAATTGCACCTTATATTTTTCAATGGAAACAAAAGATTTTACCTTATCTTCTTTCTCCTCTAAATTTTCAGCTGGCTCATAGTAACATATGCATCTAAAAAACTTGTCAACGCACATGTCTTCTGTGAAAAGATTGACTGTATCAATAGTGACAGGTTCTGAAAAATCCATATAATACTCTAACAGCCATGTAAGACAGAAATCTAGTGAGCAGGTGGTAACACACAACAGCTAAATGTGCATCTCAAACTCATTAAGAATGTCAAGGATGTGAGAGAAATCAAGAGAAAAATTATAGATAATAAACAAAAATAAATAACCAATGGGTGTAACTCTTCTCAAAGGCCAGAACAATTTATTATTTAAACATTTTGTTATACTCAAAGAGACAGTGTTTTCACATTATTTTTTTTTCTTTTTCTTCCTTTTTTCTTTTTTTTATTGTAGTGGATTTTGTCATACATAGAAATGAAACAGCCATGGGTTTACATGTGTTCCCCATCCCGATCCCCCCTCCCACCTCCCTCTCCACCCACTCCCTCTAGGTCTTCCCAGTGCACCAGGTCCGAGCGCTTGTCTCGTGCATCCAACCTGGGCTGGTGATCTGTTTCACCCTAGATAATATACATGTTTCGATGCTGTTCTCTTGAAACATCCCGCCCTCACCTTCTCCCACAGAATCTAAAAGACTGTTCTATACATCTGTGTCTCTTTTTCTGTTCTGCATATAGGGTTATCTTTTGGCTTACTTCATATGTATTAGTCATAAATGAATATTATCTAATTCCCCAAACTAAAATATAGTTTAATATGTTCATTATGTTTAAAAGTAATATCTGTAGCTTTTACTATTTATTATTTAAATATTGAGGTTAGTCACTTGTGCATTTTAATTCAAAATAGTGATTGTTAAAATAATTGTGACATCAATTATCTATACAATACTGAAATGTCACATAATAGCATTGTCATTATAGGTTAATTCAAGTCATTGAAAATGTTCATATAGTGGTTTCCACACAATAATGGCAATTACCATTAAGTATTATGGTTAAAGTTGTTTAGGATAAATCTCCTTTGTGCAGAACAAGTGAATTCAATGTTCTGAAACATAAGTTCCTTAAATGAGGGTACTAATATTTTATGATATGGTTCTTGTGAGCATTATGTGGAAATGCATGCATAAAGCTTAGTAGATTGAATAGCAAAAACACTGAAAATATTGATCAAACAAATCAATGCAGTGATCAGCTAAGTGTTGTATTTAAAGTTGTAAATAAAGTTGTACATTTCCCTAACTCATTACATAATGCGCAAAATTTGTTCCTGAGTGTTGAATTTAACTTAAATGTTATTTATATTTATTTTTATACATAAAATTTGATTTTATTGACTACTTACACATGGAATCTTGCCTAATTTGAATACTGTTATCTCTGTTTTAGCTGCTGAGTTACTTAAGCTCTGTTATTTGATACTACACACATCCTTGAAATGTTCTCTTTAAAAAACATATTTTTGGCTTGCAGTTGACACAATATTTTTCAAATTTTATTTTAAAATAGTTTCATACTTACTTGAAGGATGTTACAAGAATATACATATTTCTGGTTTTGTTTTTACCAGCCCACATTAACACATCATATTGGCATGAAGTCTACAGTTAACCTGAGAGTTCACTCTTGGTGTCATACATTCTCTGGGTCTGGACAGATATGTGTGTGTGTATACCTATAAATGCATTCATCATAATATCACACACAAAATTTTAATGGCCCTAAAAATGTCTGTGTTCTACCTATTAATCTCTTCCTTTCTTACATCTTCCTTTATATTTATATATATTTATATTTAAATATATATATAATATATTTATATATTTATTTATATAAATTTATATATTTATAAATATATATTTATATATTTATATATATAAATATATTTATATATAGGTTTATATATATATATATATATATATAAAGCTCTCACATAGTCATAATTCTGAGATCACACTCAGGTTTTGCAAGTTGCCCCAATGTCTGCAGCACAAAGATCCAATCCTGCATTATGTGCTATACTTAGTTACACTTTTTCATCTCCTTTCATCTTGAACAGTTCCTCTGTCTCTCTTGACCTCCATGACCACACCATTTCTAACTACTGCAGACTAGCCACTGTGAAATGCTCCTCAATTTGGATTTGTTTGATGTCTCCCTGTAACTAAGTCCAAGGTACGAATTTCTGGCATGTAGATCACAGTAGCCATCCTGTTCCTCCCAATACATCACATTGAGAGCACATAATGTTAACCAGTTCTGTTTCTGATGGTGTTAACCTGAAGTCCCATTGATAATATTTTACAGACTTCATTGTACAGTTACATCTTTCCTGTCATTTTCCATCCACATTTTTAGGACTATTTTTTGAGCAGTTTTAGGTTTACAACAAAGTTGAGAGGGAAATACAGATGTATACCCTGCCCCCACACTGCATGGTCTTCTCCATTATTTTTGTTTGTTTTCTGTTTTTGTTTTTACCAGCCCACATTAACACATCATATTGGCATGAAGTCTACAGTTAACCTGAGAGTTCACTCTTGGTGTCATACATTCTCTGGGTCTGGACAGATATGTGTGTGTGTGTATACCTATAAATGCATGCATCATAATATCACACACAAAATTTTAATAGCCCTAAAAATGTCTGTGTTCTACCTGTTAATCTCTTCCTTTCTTACATCCAACTTCCCTCTTGGGCAACCACCAATCTTTTAATCATTTCCATAGTGTCTTTGCAAAAAAAACTAGTAGTTAGAATCACAAAGAGTACAGGTATTTCAGATTGATTTCTTTTACTAATGTCTTCTCATGGCTTGATAGCTCATTTCTTTTTAGCACTGAGTTATTCCATTATCAGAAGGTATCAGTTTATCTGTTCACCTACTGAAGTGAGTACTGGCACTTCCAAGTTGTGGTAATTGTGAATAAACCTACAGTAAATATTCATGGGCAGGTTAGCTGTGTGGACATAAATTTTCAAATTCTTTGGTTAACTAATGAGGAGTCTGATTACAAGACCATGTAGGACTGTTTTGTTTTGTAAGAAACTACCAAAGTTTCTTCCAGAGTGGCTGTAACATTTTGCATTCCCACTAGCAAAAGATGATAGCTCCTGTTAGTCTACATTCACTGTAACATTTGGTGTTGTCAGTGTTCTCAACTTTGGCCATTCGATTGGTATGTGATGGAATCTCACCACTGTTTTAATTTGCATTTCTCTGAAGACTTATGAGGTGGAGCATCTTTGGCTCATTTTTTTTTTTTTAATGGCACTGTTTTCTTACTGTTGACATTTACAGACCTTATCAAATGTAACTTTTGCAAGTATTTTCTCAGTCTGTGTTTTGTCTTCTAACTCTCTTGATATTGTCTTTTTCAGAACAGAAATTATTAACTTTGATGAAGTCCAGTATCTTGATTATTTCATGCATCATGCCACTGATAGTGTATCTAAAAGTAATTGCAAGCACAAGGTCATGTGGATTCTTCCCTGAGTTATCTTCTAGGAATTTTACAGCTTTGCATTTTTCAATTAGGTCTATGATCCAGTTTTGAGTTCATTTTTGTGAAAGGTATGAGATCTAGCTGAAAACAACATCCAGTTTAGTTCAGTGCATCACTCATGTCCAACTTTTTGCAACCCCATGAACTGCAGCATGTCAGGGCTCCTTGTCCATTAACAACTACCAGAGTCTACCCAAAGCCATGTCCATTGAGTAAGTAAGCCATCCAACTATCTCATATTCTGTCATACATTTCTCATCCTGCCCTCAGTCTTTCCCAGCATCAGGGTCTTCTCAAATAAGTCAGCTCTTTGCATCAGGTGGCGAAAGTATTGGAGTTTCAGTTTCAACATCATTCCTTCTAATGAACACCCAGGACTGATCTCCTTGCAGTCCAAGGGACTCTCAAGAGTCTTCTCCAACAATACAGTTCAAAAAACATCAAATTCTTCTGCACTCAGCTTTCTTTATAGTCCAAGTCTCACATCCAAACGTGAGTACTGGTAAAACCATAGCCTTGACTAGACAGAACTTTGTTGACAAAACAATGTCTCTCCTTTCTAATATGCTGTCTAGGTTGGTCTTAACTTTCCTTCCAAGGAATAAGCATCTTTTATGTTCATGGCTGCAATCACCATCTGCAGTGATTTTGGAGCCCCCCAAAAATAAAGGCAGCAACTGTTTCCACTGTTTCCCCATCTATTTGCCATGAAGTGATGGGACTGGATGCCATGATCTTAGTTTTCCGAATGTGAGATTTAAGCCTACTTTTTCACCCTTTGTCAGGAAGCATTTAACAAGAGGCTTCCTGTGTGCTGTTTTGGATCTGTCAGGAACCCTCCGGCCCTTATTGATTCCTGAATATTCAGGAATTAAGAGGAGAGGCACGCCTTTCCTGGGGCAGAGGAATCCAGGCAGTTCTCATTACAGTGATAAGTACCCTCTTCCTTCTTATGAAAAAGTGATTGTTTGCAACTCTGTCTTTAATAGGGATCGTCTTAAGTTTTGTAAGTCTAGAATTTTAATCTTTACCTTTGCTGAGAATAACCACCTTGTAAGACAGTATATATGCCCTCGCCGTGTTGATTAAAACACCTTTGCTCCATCAGAGCTTTGGTCCCACTGAGCTCACTTTCTTGCCCAGCTTGTAAGCCCCTCTCGAGAAGGCACCTGTGCCTTCACCCACTCGAGAGGGCGCCTGGTGCCTACATGCAGCAGCGTGAGCCCTAAGAACAGGACTCTATTGGCTTTCCACGTAAACCAGGGGATGTCAGCCTCTTTCTCTCACTCTCTGGACCACCAGGTTCCAGTCCATTAAAGGACCAATAAGTGTTATCAGCCTCTTTCTCTCTCTTACTTTCTTATCGTCGACTCCAGACCACCAGGTTCTGGTCCATTAAAGGACCAACAACTCTCCTCTTTCACTTTCATCAAGAGGCTCTTTAGTTCTTCTTAACTTTCAGCCATAAGGGTGGTGTCATCTGCGTATCTGAGGTTACTGATATTTCTCCCGGCAATCTTGATTCCAGCTGTGGTTCCTCCAGCCCAGCATTTCTCATGGTGTACTCTGCATATAAGTTAAATAAGCAGGGTGACAATATACAGCCTTGACGGACTCCTTTTCCTATTTGGAACCAGTCTGTCGTTCCATCCCAGTACTTGGATGAAATCTCAAAATCAACAGAATAATCTCTGTTCATTTCCAAGGCAAGCCATTCTATATCACACTAATTCAAGCCTATGTCCCGACCAGTAATGCTGAAGAAGGTGAAGCTGAACGGTTCTGTGAATCTACAAGACCTTCTAGAACTAACACCCAAAAAAAGATGCCCTTTTCATTTTAGGGGACTGGAATGCAAAAGTAGGAAGTCAAGAAATGCCAGGAGTAACAGGCAAATTTAGCCTTGGAGTATAGAATGAAGCAGGGCAAAGGCTAAAAGAATTTTGCCAAGAGAACAGGCTGGTCATAGCAAAGACCCTTTTCCAACAACACAAAAGAACTCTACACATGAACACCATCAGATGGTCAACACTGAAATCAGATTGATTACATTATTTGCAGCCAAAGATGGAGTAGCTCTATACAGTCAACAAAAACAAAACTGGGAGCTGACGGTGGCTCTGATCATGAACTCCTTCTTGCCGAATTCATACTTAAACTGAAGAAAGTAGGGAAAACCAATAGACCATTCTGGCATGATCTAAATCAAATCCCTAATAATTATACAGTAGAACTGAGAAATAGATTTAAGGGACTAGATCTGATAGAAAAAGTGCCTGGTGACCTATGGACAGACGTTCATGACATTGTACAGGAGACAGGGACCAAGACCATCCCTAAGAAAAAGAAATGCAAAAAGGCAAAATGGCTGTCTCAGAAGGCCTTACAAATAGCTGTGAAATGAGGAGAAGCCAAAAGCAAAGGAGAAAAGGAAAGACACTCCCATTTGAATGCAGAGTTCCAAAGAATAGCCAGGAGAGATAAGAAAGCCTTACTCAGTGATCATTCTAAGAAATAGAGGAAAACAACAGAATGGGAAAGACTAGAGATCTCTTCAAGAAAATTAGAGATACCAAGGGAATATTTCATGCAAAAATGGGCTCAATAAAGGACAGAAATGGGATGGACCTAACAGAAGCAGAAGATATAAGAAGAGGTGGCAAGAATACACAGAAGAACTGTACAAAAAAGATCTTCATGACCCAGATAATCATGATGGTGTGATCACTGACCTAGAGCCAGACATCCTGGAATGTGAAGTCAAGTGGGCCTTAGGAAGCATCACTATGAACAAAACTAGTGGAGGTGATGGAATTCCAGTTCAGCTATTTCAAATCCTGAAAGATGATGCTGTGAAAGTGCTGCACTCAATAGGCCAGCAAATTTGAAAACTCAGCAGTGGCCACAGGACTGGAAAAGGTCCGTTTTTATTCTAATCCTGTAGGAAGACAGTGGCAAAGAATGCTGAAACTACAGCACAATTGCACTCATCTCACACGCTAAAAATTCTCCAAGCCAGGCTTCAGCATTACACGAACCGTGAACTTCCAAATGTTCCAGCTGGTATTAGAGAAGGCAGAGGAACCAGAGATCAAATTGCCAACATCCCCTGGATCATTGAAAAAGCGACAGATTTCCAGAAAAACATGTACTTCTGCTTTATTGACTATGCCAAAGCCTTTGACCTCGTGGATCACAATAAATTGTGGAAAATTCTGAAAGAGACGGGAATATCACACTACGTGACCTGCCTCTTGAGAAACCTGTATGTTGGTCAGGAAGCAATAGTTACAGTTGGACATGGAACAACAGACTGGTTCCAAATAGGAAAAGGAGTACATCAAGGCTGTATATTGTCACCCTGCTTATTTAAATTATATGCAGAGTACCTCATGAGAAACACTGGGCTGGATGAAGCACAAGCTGGAATCAAGATTGCTGGGAGAAATATCAATAACCTCAGATATGCAGGTGACACCATCCTTATGTCTAAAAGTGAAGAACTAAAGAGCCTCTTGATGAAAGTGAAAGAGGAGAGTGAATATTTGGCTTAAATCTCAACATTCAGAAAACTAAGATCATGTCATCTGGTCCCATCACTTCATGGGAAATATATGCAGAAACAGTGGCTGACTTTATTCTGGGGGGCTCCAAAATCACTTTAGATGGTAATTGCAGCCATGAAATTAAAAGATACTTACTTCTTGGAAGGAAAGTTATGACTAACCTAGACAGCATATTAAAAAGCAGAAACATTACTTTGCCAACAAAGGTCCATCTAGTCAAGACTATGGTAGTCATGTATGGATGTGAGAGCTGCACTATAAAGAAAGCTGAGTGCAGAAGAATTGATGCTTTTGAACTGTGGTTTGGAGAAGACTTCAGAGTCCCTTGGGCTGCAAGGAGATCCAACCAGTCCATCCTAAAGATCAGTCCTGTGTGTTCACTTGAAGGACTGATGCTGAAGCTGAAACTCCAATACTTTGGCCACCTCATGTGAAGAGTTGACTCACTGGAAAAGACCCTGATGCTGGGAGGGATTTGGGGCAGGAGGAGAAGGGGACAACAGAGGATGAAATGGTTGGATGGCATCACCGACTCTATGGACATGGGTTTGGGTGAACACTGGCAGTTGATGATGGACAAAGAAGCCTGGTGTTCTGTGGTTCATGGGGTCGCAAATAGTCAGAAACAACTGTGCGACTGAACTGTACTGAAGCAAAAGCGATAAAATAAATATATTTTCGTACCTAACAATCCACTGAATATTTTCATAAAATGCCAGAGTAACCTTGAAGGAATAAATTTATACCTAATTCTAATAATTCTATCTCTTACGAGTATAAGGACCACACATTTAAATTATATTCTCTCTGTTTAGGGAAAGATAATTAAAATCTATTGTTCCCAACTCGAATTCAGTGCTCTCCTCAACACATCTTTATAAATGTGTCTGTCTTTGCAATTCTGCCCTAGTGAACTGCCTGACAAATTGCAAGGTCAACATGTAGGAAATGCATATAAGAAATCTTTCTGAAAAAATAACTGTCTCCTTTACCGCTCACATTCTTAAAGAATAACAACAACCACCACCACAAAAATGCCTATGAAGAACGACTTCCCTTTTAGTCTTTAAATCATTTGGGTTTAGTGAAATAGATTCAGTATTTTAATCCCAACATAAACTGCATAATCTTTTTCATCTCTGTTTTATTCCTCATTGCCCAAATATAATTGACTAAAATAAAATTACTTCAGCAGATTTTTATTCAGATTGTTGAAGCTGCAAACATTGATTCTTGAACTAATAGCATTTTTTATAATAATGATACAGATAATGATCAGCATCATTAGATTATGGAGTACAATTGCACAAATATTCTTAGAAAAAAATAAATTGAAAGTGATTATTAAGACTATCCTCAGTACCGTATCTTGAAAACACAGAATATCTACTGCAAACTTGGTTACAAACCATTACTTTGATATTAAACAATTCTAGTCTAAATGTCTATAGTTTAACATAATTATTATTATATTACACAGGGTATTTATTTTATGTAGTGTACAGCTCAACTTATTTTCTATTTCAAAAGTGAAAGATAAATTAGAACCTCAATAAACAAAATGTGCAATAATTAAGAGGAATTAAATCTTTGAACAAGTTAAAATTAATTTGACAAAAGCCTTTATGATGCTATCCATTTTAAAGTAACAATAATCAAAGTAACTAAAATAAGTAGCCTCATCACAGAATAAGTCAGTTCAGAAAACACTATGAATGAAGCACTTTAAAATATCAGCATATTTGCTGCATTAATGATGATGTCTTCAATGTATTCATTGTCTTTAAGAAAAAATTATCCTTAATTTAGTTGAGACACTAAATTATGAATATACTGAAAAGAAATATGAGCACTATATTATAGTTTTCTTACACTTGGGACATTGCTTCAATTTGTAGCATAATTAAAATGAATTTTTACAAGTGGACAGTCATTAATTTAATTTTACATCTCAAAGGAAAGAGAAAAATCT
Organism: Hydropotes inermis; assembly: GCA_020226075.1. NCBI lineage: Eukaryota > Metazoa > Chordata > Mammalia > Artiodactyla > Cervidae > Hydropotes > Hydropotes inermis. The sequence goes on from CM035295.1 coordinate 39,304,979, forward strand.
CCATAGCAGATGTACTGTGTGTTTAACAAAATAGCCTAAATCTTCACTTTTTTGCACAAGTAGTCTTTGAAAATTAACATGAAACTATTTCTTTCTGCACCTATTTATACATTTTGTTGAATAAAAAGCTATCTTATTTCAAGCATGACTGGTATTATGGATTAAATTGTGTCGCTCCAAGAAAAGACAAGCTGAAGTCCTAAACCCTAGTGTCTCTGAAGATGACCTTACAGGGTCATGCCCGTGTCATTATTTAGGTTCAGATGAGGTCATACTGGAGTCGCACAGACCCCCTACTCCAGTATGACTAGTGACTTTATAAGAACATAGCATGTGAACACACCCACACACAAACACACACACAGGAAGAACACTATGTGACAATAAAGGAAGAGACTGGAGTTAGGCAGTTGTGAGCCATGAAATCCCAAAGATTGCCAGCAATCCTCCACAAACTAGTGAAAAGTCAAATATGATTCCTCTTCAGAGTTCAGAGGGCTCATGGTCCTATGAGATCTTGATTCTGCACGTCAAGCCTCTAACACTCTGACACAATAAATATTTACACTTTTAATCCATCCACTTTGTTTCTGAAGCCCTCGAAAACTAATAAAACTATTTTTAATTCCCATGCCTCAAAAATACCATGAAGTTTAAAAAAGAAAAAAGACTCCAAATTGTCATCAGTAACCAATGTATGAAATGCATGAGAATAAAAATATTTAGCTGGATGCTTTTGTATGTATATCAGCAATAAATGCACTTATTTACTGTTTTTCTTGGCTAGGCATTCATGCTAGTTATCTGCCCAATGAGCATCTCATGCATTTGGACCTTTCAGTCCAATATGAAAGTGAAAGTGTTGCTCAGTCAAATACAACTCTTTGTGATCCCCATGTTCTGTAGCCCACCAGGCTCCCGTGTCCATGGAGTTTTCCAGGCCAGACTACTGGAGTGTTGATCTATGGCAGAAACCTACACAGCACGTGTAAAACAATTATTCTTCAATTAAAAACAAATAAAAATAAATAAGTTTAAAAAAGAGTACTAGAGTGGGTAGCCATTTCCTTCTTCAAGAGATCTTCCTGACCCAGGAATTGCCTGCCTGCCACACTGCAGGCAGATTTTTTTATCATCTAAGCCACAGGGGAAACCCACAGTCCTATATAAATACCTACAAAATTGAAAGTGAAGTGATTTATTGCTATAGAAATGGTTTGCAATTCCTTTATAGAGATGTTTGTAATCAAGTTAGCATTGCTATTGTCTCTGCTTGTGTTTCAGACCTAGCCTAGTACAAATGCTGCTGTAATAACATTTAGCTTCAATAGTCCCTTGTCAGTTTCATTACTCCAAATCTCTCTCCTAAAGACAAGACTTTAAAATCAGTTGTATAACTGGTATGTTTACTTAGATGACTAGTAGACATCTCAAAGTCTAATGGATTTCTCAAAGTCAACATGACCAAAGCAAGATGTCCCTACTTCCCTGATACTTCTTCATCATGTCACGGTGGATTATGTACTCTCTGCTCTGCTTCCTGCTCAGGCCATGGGAACATAAAGGGGTTACTTCTATTTTCTAACTTCACAGGTTCACATTATTCAATATATTAAAAAATATTATTGGCTTAATCTGAAAATGTTATACAAAATCCCTTTGCTCCTGCAACTAGTACAATCCACCAATATCTCCAAATGGAATACCCTGATATTGTTATAGCTGGTCTCTCTTCTTCTTCCTGTGTGCCATTTTTATTCTCAACATATCCACCAGAGACAGCCTTTAAAATGGAAGCCTGCTGCTGCTGCTGCTGCTAAGTTGCTTCAGTCATATCTGACTCTGTGCAACCCCATGGACAGCAGCCCACCAGGCTCCTCTGTCCACGGGATTCTCTAGGCAAGAATACTGGAGTGGGTTGCCATTGCCTTCTCCGAAATGGAAGGCAGGAGCCCTCAAATCTGGGGAAGATGTCAGGCACTCTGATTTCTGCTTATCCCCATTAAGTATAAATCTTGGAAGTAATGCAGGAGAGAAACAAATAACTTCTCTGACAGATAAGGGGAAAAGGCAAAAGACTTAGAATGATCATCATCAAAATGTGTAAAAGCAATAAATGCTAGAAAGGGTGTAAGAAAATGCAACCCTCATATATTATGTGAAGTAAATCAGACAGAGAAAGACAAATATCACATAATATCACTTATTGTGGAATCTTAAAAGGCAATACAAATGAGCTTTTTATAAAATAAATAGCTCATAAACATATAAAACAAATTAATAGTTACCAAAGGGAAAAGGTCTGGGAGAGGAATAAATTAAAAGTTTGGGATTAACAGATTCACACTACTATATTTAAATAAGTAAACAAAAAGGACCTACTATATAGCACAGGGAAATGTGTTCAATAACTTGTAATACTGAAGATTGTAATAAGGAAAATAACCTGAAAAAGCCTACACATATTTGTATACACACACACACAAACACACACAAAAGGCAAACAAATGAGAGATCAAGCTGCCAACGTCCACTGGATCACAGGAAAAGCAAGGTAATTCCAGAAAAAAAAATATCTCCTTCTGCTACCCTGACTATGCTAAAGCCTTTGTGCAAAAAACAACAAATTATGGAAAAGTCTTAAGAGATGGGAATACCAGACCATCTTACCAGCCTCCTGAGAAACTTGTATGAAGGTGAAGAAGCAACAGTTAGAAAAGGACACAGAACAATGAACTGGTTCAAAATTAGGAAAAGAGAATGCCAATTCTGTATATTGTCACCCTGCTTTTTTAACTTACATGCAGAGTACATCATGAGAAATGGGCTGAATGAAACTTAAGCTGGAATCAAGATTTCTGGGAAGAAATGTCAGCAACTTGATGTGCAAATGACACCAACCTAATGGCAGAAATTGAAGAGGAACTAAAGAACCTTTTGATAAAGATGAAAAAGGAGACTGAGAAACCTGGCTTAAAACTCAACATTCAAAAAATGAAGATTATCCCATCCAGTCCCATTACTTTGTGTCAAATAGATAGGGAAAAAAATGGAAACAGAGACAGACTTTATTTTTTTGTATCCAAAATCCCTGCAGATGCTGACTGCAGCCATGAAATTAAAAGACACTCCTTGAAAGAAAAGCTATGACAAACCTATACTGTGTATTAAAAAGCAGAGACATTATTTTGCCATCAAAGTCCATCTAAGCAAATCTATTGTTTTTCCAATAGTCACCTATGGATGTGTGAGTTGGGCATAAAGAAGGCTAAACAGTGAAAGTGGAGAATTGATGATTTCCAACTGTGGTCCTGGAGAAGACTCTTGAGAATCCCTTAGCAGCAAGGAGATCAAACTAGTCAGTCCTAAAGGAGATCTACCCTGAATATTCATTGGAAGGACTGATGCTGAATCTGAGGCTCAAGTTCCAATACTTTGGCCACCTGATGACAATAGGTGACTCATTAGAAAAGACCCTGATGCTGGGAAAGATTAAAGGCAGAAGGAGAAGGGGATGACAGAGGATGAGATGGTTGGATGGCATCATGGACTCAATCGACATGAGCTTGCGCAAGCTCTCGGAGATGGTGAAATAGACAGGGAAGCCTGGCATGCTGCAGTCCCCAGAGTTCAGAGTCGGACATGACTGAATGGCTGATTAATGCTGTTGCAGAAACTACAATAATTAAATGTAACAAAAATAATTATCAGTATTTCTTAAAATAGACACGTTCAAAGATCACATGTAGATCAAGAGATTTAATCACAAAAAGAGAGAAAATTGCTGCTGCTGCTAAATCGCTTCAGTCGTGTCCGACTCTGTGCAACCTCATAGATAGCAGCCCACCAGGATCCGCAGTCCCCGGGATTCTCCAGGCAAGAACGCTGGAGTGGGTTGCCATTTACTTCTCCAATGCATGAAAGTGAACAGTGAAAGGTAAGTTGCTCAGTTGTGTCTGACTCTTCGAGACCCCATGGACTGCAGCCCACCAGGCTCCTCTGTCCATGGGATTTTCCAGGCAAGAGTATTGGAGCGGGTTGCTATTGCCTTCTTTGGAGAAAATTGCTATATAGAAATCAAACACAGCAACAACCTGTAGGTGTTTTCAACAGAAATAGAAAAACATTTGGTATGGAATAGCAATCGTAATTTTTTTTTAAAGGAGTATATCTCCTAGATATACTTTTGGTATAGTATATCCATATATACTATATCTTTGATCAGATCTCATATATTTCAGTATTCACTAAACCACACACTCAAATTTCTTCTAGTGCGATAATAGAATAAAAGAATCAGAAAGCTACTATTCATAGAAATCAGATTGTCAAAAATATAAAAGATTTAAGGGCTTCTATAGACTATGGAGTATGCCTTTCCTTTCTGTGTAGATGCAGAAATGGAAGTTCAGTAAATTTGTGACCATCCTAGGTTGGAAAGCATCAAGGCCAGTCTTCTTCAACTACATGTTATCTTATTATTATACAAATAAACCAAATACCTCAGTGATTACATTTGGATTATCTTCAAAATGCATTCTATTTAAGAAACATAAGTAAAACCTAAATTTTTATTAAAATTCATTAATGCTCAATATTTACATGTGTAAATAATGAAAATCAGATTTTTTTACTTTAAACTATATTTACCATTATTTCATATAAAATTAAATTTTATGAGTAATACAAGTAAGAGATTATAACAAAATACATTTCGGTACTAAAAGCACATACTGTTCCTGATGGACATGTCAATAATAATAATATGGATCTAATAAGGGTAAAAATGAAACATTGACTCCACTGGTTATTTTTCCTAACTGTATAAATTAAAATGGAATTCAAACTCATGATCAGCATGTCTTTAGCTTTCTATCAGATATTTTTAACTCCATGAGTAATTACATTCATATTCTTTCTGTCATGCTTTATTTCTTTTTCATACTCAGTATATACTCAGTCACTTAGATGATTATCATTAGGAAAAAATATGAGCCACTAATATTAAACAATGGAATTTGAATTTGAGAAATTTAACATTTTAACATTGATCTGTATTATTTTGCTTAGAAGAATACATTACAACAGAATTACACTTATTTACATAAATCTACAAACCTAGTTGTAGCACTTTATCAATGTATTCTTAAGAAGTATCTTAAAAAATCCCTTCTGTTATAAAATATGTGACCTTATTAATTGAGAAAATGTCAATTACAAATAGTTATAAATAGAAATGTACCAGGAATCAGACATTTGATTTTTTCTTCAAAGAAAATCATTAACAGTACAGGCTTAATGGAATTTGTGAAGAAATCTTGCAACTTTGGTAATTATTAATTAACACTGATTACATTAAAACCTATATGGGAAATACTCCGTAGTTTTATGCATATAATCAATGAACTTCATCAGTCAAATTTACATTTGGTTGAAGACGAAAGTGCTCTGCAAGAATCACTGTAATTAGTATTTAACACTTAATTGAAATGACACATTGAAACTCAAATTTCATTTTCAGATAATAAGCTTAACAAGGATCATTTGGTTTTCTGTTCTCTCTCCATTTTACTTCTAAAATATTTTTCAAAACTTGCTCTGCAAGCAAAAATCAGATCAGATTGTCACTTGGTTTTCCCGATTTAACACTTACCACCACCAAATGCCCAATAGGTTGTAGTAAAAATTTGGTTTATGAAAAGTATGAACTCAAGGAACAACAACCCTAAAGTTTAATTCTATTTCCATAGTTTATACTTCCCTCACTCAAGGCTTATAGTCATCACTGTTTCCTTGAATTGGGCCTTTCCTGCTTATTTAGCATGTGTAAGAAAGTTCCTCCTAACTGTGCCTAATCACTTTCTGCTTAAGTTAGGGAAATTCAACTACAAGAGGCTTATCTGATAAGATTTTATGATGGACTTGTAGAAACACAAGAAAGATTTATTACAAGAGAGTAGAATGTTTTACCAGGTAGCGATATATCCATTTTCTGGTCTATGTTAGCTATGCTTATTTATAATAATAGGGTTCAAGAAAGATTAATTCACTATAATGATAGGAATAATAATGGACACTGGAGAGTTCAACATAATTAGCCTTATGTTAGTCTTATCTCTACCAAGCCATACCTTCTCCACTGTAATTAGACCGCATATAAAATCTAGGGCCTCTAGGGTTATCAGATATTCTCATGGTATAATTCCAGCTGATTAAGCAATGTTTATTTGTACCAGTGGTGCTTGAATAAGTCAAACCCGCTACAAGTACAGCTTCAATGACAGCAACACAATTTGAGAGGCATCACCACAAAACCTGAGAATATTGAGAAAAAGACAGGAAGTCTAGAGATTCAATTTGCAGTCTAGACACAGACTTAAAATTAATCTTCCCCCTGCCACTGAGGTTTTCAGGGCCTTAGATTTTTCATCTGTACTCTGAAGATATGGTTTTTATTATCTCCAAGACCTATGCAAATAAAAATCACATATCCTTTTCAGGGCTTCCCTGGTGGCTCAGATGATAGTCTGCTTGCAGTGAAGGAGAGCCAGGTTCAATCCTGGGTCAGGAAGATGCCCTGGAGAAGAGAATAGCAACCAGTATTCTTGCCTGGAGAATTCTATGGACAGAAGAGCCTACAGTCCATGGGGTCACAAAGAGTCAGGCAGAACTCAGTGACTAAAAGTGTACACATGCTTTAGGGCAGTGACTTTTAGACCCATTATTTATCGTGCCATGCAGTGATATTTATCAGTGTAAATGATATAGCTATCAAGTTGAATGTTTCACCAACTCCACTGATTGGAAGATATGGTAGAGTGTAAACTAGAATATTTTTCATAGATAATAAATATTTTAGGCTTGATGATGTTTTTCTTCTTTGAATAGCTATGAGATACACACACACACACACACACACAAACACACACACAATACTTCCAGCATTATTTTAAGCATATACATATTCTTAGCATTTTAATATTCTTACAATTAGGATTTCAAGGCATATTTCTTTTACAGTGATCCATCTTAAGTTTATTTCTCATTGAGTTACAAATCAAATGACATGTTGCAAATAGTGAGGTGAACACTGGAACAATTTTTAGCTTGGTAATTGTAGCTCATGGCTTTTACTGACTTCTGAGAATGAGACTAACAGGCTGCCTTACAAATAGCACTGCTTATTGATTTTGCCATGGTTGCAACAGAAGAGACTGTACTCTTTTCTGTAACTGTAACAAGCCCTACCTACCTACATTGATTACTTACTCTCCAGTGTTACAGTAAATTGCTATTGTGGAAACATAATGATGCTGAATATTTGTAGCCTAGATGATAGGGTAATGTTTAAACACAGTGTGCCCTGTTCTTTGTAGATTCACTAATAACCTCTTTAATCATTCCTGTTCAAAATACCAAGGACTCTGAAGCAGAAATCAGCCTAATGATACAACTAATATATGGAGCATAATATTTAATCATTTGGAAGTAAATCACATCAATTATTTTTCCGTCCTTTAGACAGTGGGCCAAAATTTTTTGCTAATCCTATTCCTAATAAACCCAAAATAAATTCATAGAAACTTTCATTCTATTCCTGTTCTTTTGTTCTTAAACCAGAGCAGGTCAAGGTAATTGTTTCTATTGATATTTTATAACATGAATTATATGTTTGAAGAGTATTTTCCTATCTAAAGAAAATAAATATTTGATAAATAAACACATTTAAAGATCTATCATCCCACATGTAGTGTAATAAGGAGTCAACTGAAATGTAGGAATATATCATGAACAACATTATACCTTATTGTAACAAAATGTAGTTTTTATAAAACACTCCAGCATTCAAAAAGACACCAGTATCTCATTTATTACACGGATTGAATTCAAATAAAAGTGACTATTGAGCATAAATGTCATCCTGTAGATATGAAATACAACTGAGAAAGATTTGAGCAAAATTAGGAATATTATTAAAACAGAGCCTGTAAACATTGAAAGCAGATTTGAAAAATGAAAAAAATGATATAATGTTTAAAAATTAGAAGTTTTCATATCAGCATTCATTTCTAGATGTGTAAAAGAAAAGAAACTCTAGGCCATTTTCTAGAAGGAGCAGTCATTAGAATTAGCATATTTTTCATTGTTTACTTTGTTTATTTTCTATTGACTAAAACCATTTAGAATAAAAATGATGACTCTTTCAGTATCATCATGCCCTTGGAAACTAAGAATAAAACAGGTTTAATTATATTAACCTGGGGAACAAAAACATTTTTTGAATCAGATTTGTTATCCTCAGTCTTACATTCATCCTTTCAAATTACTAATATTTTTAAAATTATCTAGCAGAAATATAAAAGAAAAGATATATAGGGAAAAATAATATAAATATATTTAATTAAATTTGCTTTAAGAATTCAGACCAAAGATAAGGTGATGTTTAAGCTGATCTTTATTGTGCTGTTTCATTTATCAATGGTTTAATTTTCTACATTAGGCTACTGCATTCATACAGTGTAATTTTCAAATGATTGCTTTTGTGCAAACTTCATAGTAAAAGTGAAAGTGTCAGTCAGTCATGCCCCACTCTCCAACCGCATGGACTGTAGCCCACCAGGCTCTCTGTCCTTGGAATTCTCCAGGAAAGAATACTGGAGTGGGTAGCCATTCTTTTCTCCAGAGTATCTTCCCAACCCAGGGATCAAGCCTGAGTCTCCCATATTAGAGGCAGATTTTTTACCATCTGAGCCATCAGGAAAGTCCAAGACTTCATAAGACAATAGAAAGGCTTCCATGTATGTAATTGTTTTAATGTGTTTCTTAATTTTAATGTACACTTGATATATTTGCAATTAATTTTGTGTGAAACTTGAATAACAAAATTAAATATAAAAACTGAACATATGGTGTGCATAGAAGTATTCTTAAAAATTTATATGGATTAGTTTTTAAAATTTTATACATTGTGATTATTATATACATTATTTGTTCAAAAGTTTTCTTCTGAAATATTGGTTTATATGATATTCAGCAGTACTTCTAATATAGACAGTTATTCACCTTAGCTTTATAAGTCTTTTAATAGAGTTTCCACTTTACACTGATGATGAAAGTATGTTGACATTTCCATATTCTATTGATGATTCTAATATTTTATTTTTCTAGAGTGGTTTGAGGTTCACACCACAATTGAGCAGAAAGCTCAGAGTTCTCATAAACCACTGTCCCCACACATACATAGCCTCTTCTATTGTCTATCCATTTTATCAGTTTATAAAATATTCAATGGCTTAAATGTTAATTTTTAAAACTAGATTTTCCTCAATGATTTGACAAAACTATATATATGTAATTAGAATTTTAACACTAGAATGCCTATGTACTATATATAAGTAAAATTTGCAAAGTTGGGTGATTATTTACAGCAAACTGAATGTACGTAAAATTCAGTTCAACAGCTTCACCTGGATAAAATATCAAAATACATGTATGAACCATTTAGTAATTTTTCATTAAAGACATTTTGCATGGGTATTCATAATTTGATGGTTTGGCCATTCATTTAACTATATATATCTTTTCACACTTGCATATTTCTTGAGAAGTTCAGATATGTGTAATCTTTAGCATTTTTATATTGCTAAGACTCAAATATAAAATTCACTTTCTAGAGGCTTTTATTTATAAGTGAGTTAAATAGTAAACAAATTTTTAATACATGTGTGTATGTAACTAGAAATTGTATATGATTAGAATTCTAAAACCAAACAATGTCTATTAAAATTTAGCTAAGAACTTATCTCCAAAGTGGAGACTGACCCATAGACATAGAGATCAGGCATGTGGTTGCCAAGGGGGAGCAGAGGAATGAGAGGGATGGACTAAGAGTTTGAGGTTAGTAGATGCAAAGTATCACATTTAGAATGCATAAACAAGGTCCTACTGTTTAGCACAGTGAACTATATCTAACTTCCTGGGATAAATCATAATAGAAAAGAACAGTAAAAAAAATGTGTATACATGTAAAACTGAGTCACTTTACTTACTGTACAACACAGGTTGGCACAACACTGTAAATCAACTATACTTCAATTAAAAAATTTTAAATCTATCCACAAAACATTTTCTATCAAATCTGCACTCTTTGCTCAACTCCTATACAATGCTTTGCATTAATTTTGAAATTAGGGATTTGTAATAATATGTGAATTTTTAAAATACAGTTTATTCCATTCTTAAGTCAATTTTTTATTTCAAACACTGTTTTAACTGATCCTCTCATCAAATTTTTACAAGATTCAGAATTCAGCCCTTACAAAATAGTGAAATTAAGCCTACCAAACTTTACTTTTTATCAACCTCACATTATCTGTCATCCTAATATTCATTACCTCAGTTCCTATTCACAGTTCAAGCCATTGCAATCTTATTTCACTTACCATTGAAGTAGTTCTCAATAATGTCCCTAATAAACCCAAACATTTCCAATTTTTATTTGAATTTTGAGCAGATGCTACATAGTGATCATACTTTTCATCTTCAAATTCTCTATTTGGTTTTCATGTTAATGAAAATAACTCTTATTGATGGGGATTTTCAGGGCTATAGTGTAATATATGTGAATCGAGTCTGACAAAACGTATATTTAATTGACTAATTAATGTTTCATGTCACCACAGAAGCAGGGTAGACCGTAACTACTGATTGATTTTAAGAAGAAATCCTACATAAATTTTTTACCTAGGCATCAGTCCATGATTAGTTTGTATTTGTAAATGACTTTCTAGTTTAGCTCTTTCTGTGCATCAAGATAATGAACAGGAAAGTCAGCAAGGTTTTTGTGTCTACATTTTAATGGTGTTGGCAGATGGTTAACAAAATTGTTCTTCTTTTTCATGAGAATTTTATCTTCAGTCAAATTTCCTAGCTTTGTTTCCCTTGAAAAGCAGGTAATTATGCTATGTGCCAACTAAATGACTAAACAACTTTGCTTATGGTAAAATGATCGCTTAATTGAAGACTGACTTAAACCATGTGATGATAAATACATCATCACATAGGGTAGGAAGCCCTATTGTGAAATTCCTCTGAGTATGAAGACTCATAATTAGGCATATACCATGTAAGGTTCATGAAAGGTCTTTCTATAGAGATGGTACAAAAGATGCTGGCCCCTTTGGAATGTGAAACTTTTAATCAAGTGTGGCCCCACACCTGCAGATCCACACCTTTATACCTGAGCTCTTACCTAGGTAGAACAGAGCTCAGTACGGCTCTATGGGTTTACAAGAACTACTCCAATATGCCCACTAAGAGGAATACTGCTTCAGGTTCTCCCGGCAAGCTGAGGTTCCCACTGTATACACCCTTTCCACTATATAGGTATGACCAAAATATTGATTCAATTTCCAGATGGTCTTATATTTCCAGATTCTCAGCGTCTATGAAATTTCATTCAACATTTTCCTCTATGTGTATATGTGTTTGTGAAATTTTCAAATTATAAAAATCTTAACCATAGCAGGGCTAACATGTTTCAACTCACACAAGAATAACAATAACTATTATGATATAGGGAATTTATTGAGATCATTCTACTATGAAAATGTAATTTTTCATGCAGATTCAGAGTTGAAGTCTAGAAAAAGGAGGAAAGGAAGCAGGAAAATATTACATCTTTTCTCATATTATTGGGTTGGCAAAAACATCCTTTAGGGTTTTTCTGTAACAACCAGATTTTTAGTCAACCCAATATATGGATTAACAGTCAATACCATGATTCATATGTTTTATTGAAATGGAATCATGTTTTAGTTTTCAAAACATAAATGCTAAAAATGCATTTAATGACTTCAAGTTTTTATATAAAATACACAATTTGCCATATGGCTGTTTCCAAATGTGCTTTATTAATTAAGTATATGATTCATTCAGTAGTAATTTATTTTTTCCATTATTTTAAATTACAATTGGAAATATAACATATGTACAAAATCAAACACTTTCAGAGAATGTTTGATAACAATGTCAGAAGTAATCAAAATCTTAGGCAATGAAATTATTATACTTGACATTATAAACTGAGCATAAATTTGCCTACGTTTAAACATGGAGATAATCCAATACTGCTCTAATTATAAATTAAACTTATTTTCAAAATTTAAAATTATTTAACATGCAAATGACCTTTCTCCTAACTTGACTTCAATATTTAAGATGTTTTATTAAAACTTTCCCACTTTTTTTTCTATTCTGTTTATCATATTTGTCATAGCCATTTTTTAAAAACAAACATTTTTAGAGTTTGTTTACTTTAAGCTTGTGGACTACATCAAGAAATATCCATAGACATGTCTCTGCTTAATTTTATGCACTTAATTAACAGTGAATAAAGACATATATTTGACAAATGCCTGGGTTGCTTGAACAATTATTTCTTTTCTCTTAGTGACTGTTTATGTAATTATTCTTTTGATATTATCATAACTGTCTTATGTTATCTGCCCACAAGTTCTGCAATACTTTTTTTTTTTTTTTTTTTGTGGTGGATTTTGTCATACACTGAAATGAAACAGCCATGGGTTTACATGTGTTCCCCATCCCGATCCCCCCTCCCACCTCCCTCTCCACCCGCTCCCTCTAGGTCTTCCCAGTGCACCAGGTCTGAGCGCTTGTCTCATGCATCCAACCTGGGCTGGTGATCTGTTTCACCCTAGATAATATACATGCTTCGATGCTGTTCTCTTCAAACATCCCACCCTCGCCTTCTCCCACAGAGTCTAAAAGACTGTTCTATAAATCTGTGTCTTTTTTTTTTCTGTTCTGCATATAGGGTCATCATTAACATCTTTCTAAATTCCATATATATGTGTTAGTATATTGTAATGGTCTTTATCTTTCTGGCTTACTTCACTCTGTATAATGGGCTCCAGTTTCATCCATCTCATTAGAATTGATTCAAATGAATTTTTTTAATGGCTGCATAATATTCCATGGTGTATATGTACCACAGCTTCCTTATCCATTCGTCTCCTGATGAGCATCTAGGTTGCTTCCATGTCCTGGCTATGATAAACAGTGCTATGATGAACATTGGGGTGCACGTGTCTCTTTCAAATCTGGTTTCCTTGCTGTGTATGCCCAGAAGTGGGATTGCTGGGTCATATGGCAGTTCTATTTCCAGTTTTTTAAGAAATCTCCACACTGTTCTTCATAGTGGCTGTACTAGTTTGCATTCCCACCAACAGTGTAAGAGGGTTCCCTTTTCTCCACACCCTCTCCAGCATGTATTGCTTGTAGACTTTTGGATAGCAGCCATCCTGACTGGCGTGTAATGGTACCTCATTGTGATTTTGATTTGCATTTCTCTGATAATGAGAGATGTTGAGCATCTTTTCATGTGTTTCTTAGCCATCTGTATGTCTTCCTTGGAGAAGTGTATGTTTAGTTCTTTCGCCCATTTTTGATTGGATCATTTATTTTTGTGGAGTTGAGCTGGAGGAGTTGCTTGTATATTTTTGAGATTAATCCTTTGTCTGTTGCTTCATTTGCTATTATTTTCTTCCAATCTGAGGGCTGTCTTTTCACCTTGCTTATAGTTTCCTTTGCTGTGCAAAAGCTTTTAAGTTTCATTAGGTCCCATTTGTTTATTTTTGCTTTTGTTTCTAATATTCTGGGATGTGGGTCATAGAGGATCCTGCTGTGATTTATGTCGGAGAGTGTTTTGCCTATGTTCTCCTCTAGGAGTTTTATAGTTTCTGGTCTTACATTTAGATCTTTAATCCATTTTGAGTTTATTTTTGTGTATGGTGTTACAAAGTCTTCTAGTTTCATTCTTTTACAAGTGGTTGACCAATTTTCCCAGCACCACTTGTTAAAGAGGCTATCTTTTTTCCATTGTATATCCTTGTCTCCTTTGTCGAGATAAGGTGACCATATGCTCGTGGATTTATCTCTGGGCTTTCTATTCTGATCCATTGATCTATATATCTGTCTTTGTGCCAATACCATACTGTCTTGATGACTGTGGCTTTGTAGTATAGTCTGAAGTCAGGCAGGTTGTGCAATACTTTTTACTTCATTAATTACTTGATGCAGTGAGAACATCCTGGACTTCTGAAATGCAAACAATGAAATAGAAAGTATGGTAGATTTCAAGTACAATATTTTAGAATGGCAAATGGTTTCTCACTCCCAGAACTAGGTAATTCATTTCATCATAAAATAAGGATCCAAGGAATGTTATCAATCATACTACCTGATAAGCTTTTATTGCAGAAATAAAGAACTAAACAGATTCTATTAATAATAAACACAGATTTCATATTTTTCTTAAAGATAAAATTTTCAACCTAATGTATGATAACTAGTGATATAATTAGCAGAGATTATATTAAACTCCTGGACCAAAATGTATGCAAAAGAATGCTTTCCAATCTGTTTGAATGTAAGTTAAGTGAATGTATTCACAAACAAATGATCCCTAGTCATAATTATAGTGGACTGTAATAGGTTTAATATATGATAACCTAGTTTATATTTGACTTTACCACACTTTAGTATCTATTTAAACAATCATAAAAAATAATACATTATCTTTGAACTATATATAGTAATAATAATGATAGTATGGGTAAAGATACATGAATAGAAAATTGCTAAGAATTTAACCACACGTTCAAAATAAAACTATTGTTGGTAATAGCTTAAACAAAAAAACTACTAAGGCATGGATGATTAAAGAAGAATGCTCAAACAGTGTCTCATGTTAACTGACCTTCACTCTTGCCATCTCCTCTTTGACCCCTTCCAATTTACCTTGAATCAAGGACCTAATATTCCAGGTTCCTATGCAATATTGCTCTTTACAGCATCGGCTCTTGCTTCTACCACCAGTCACAGCCACAACTGCATGTTGTTTTTGCTTTGGCTCCATCCCTTCATTCTTTCCAGAGTTATTTCTCCACTGACTTCCAGTAGCATATTGGGCACCTACCGACCTGGGGAGTTCCTCTTTCAGTATCCTATCATTTTGACTTCTCATGCTGTTCATGGGGTTGTCAAGACAAGAATACTGAAGTGGTTTGCCATTCCCTTCTCCAGTGGACCACATCCTGTCAGACCTCTCCACCATGACCCGACCGTCTTGGGTGGCCCCACACGGCATGGCTTAGTTTCACTGAGTTAGACACGACTGTGGTCCTGTGATCAGATTGGCTAGTTTTCTGTGATTATGGTTTCAGTCTGTCTGCCCTCTGATGCCCTCTCACAACACCTGCCGTCTTACTTGGGTTTCTCTTACCTTGGACCTGGGGTCTCTCTTCACGGCTGCTCCTTGCCTTGGACAAGGTTATCTCCTCATGGCGGACCCTCCTGGCTTTGAATGTGCAGTAGCTCCTCTCAGCCCTCCTGGGCTTCCCTGTCATCAAGAGCTGGACTCTAAACTGAAAGTTGGTCAGGGAAAGGATCCACTTCAAAGTTTATATTGTTGTTGACAGAACTCAGTTCCTAGAGACTGTGGACTGCTGTTTCTGATTGTTGGAATGAAGGGAATGGAGACTGCCCTCAGTTCCTTGCCAAAAGCACTTCTCTAACTTTGCTTCTCCAAACTGGGGTAGCCAGGAAAGCAACAGGGAGCCTTAGAAAGACACAAGTCACAATCTTCAGGCTAACAGTCTCCCAATTGAGCTATTTGATTCACATTATAAAGTACAATCTTATGTATCCCAATCACATATATGATATCTTATCCACTGTGCCATATTTTATTGCTTAAAAACAAGTCACCAGACAACCAAGTCAACACAACGCAAACAGGGCCTCAGTACACGGGATATACAATTCCCTAGTGGGACCAATAACATGTTATTAGAATTGCTGAAAAATAGTATTTACTTATTATCTTTCATCTAGGAAATTCAGATTTATGTAGAATATGAAGTAAATGCATGGCCATCTTTTCATCCTAAATCATATCATAAACTGAACTTGTCACCAAATTGAAGTGGTGCTGGGAAAACTGGTCAACCACTTGTAAAAGAATGAAAGTAGAACACTTTCTAACACCATACACAAAAATAAACTCAAAATGGATTAAAGATCTAAATGTAAGACCAGAAACTATAAAACTCCTAAAGGAGAACATAGGCAAAACACTCTCTGACATAAATCACAGCAGGATCCTCTATGACCCACACCCCAAAATATTAGAAACAAAAGCAAAAATAAACAAATGGGACCTAGTGAAACTTAAAAGCTTTTGCACAGCAAAGGAAACTATAAGCAAGGTGAAAAGAC
Source organism: Hydropotes inermis (assembly GCA_020226075.1). NCBI lineage: Eukaryota > Metazoa > Chordata > Mammalia > Artiodactyla > Cervidae > Hydropotes > Hydropotes inermis. Next base: position 39,321,278 of record CM035295.1, read on the forward strand.
AGCCCTCAGATTGGGAGAAAATAATAGCAAATGAAGCAACAGACAAAGAATTAATCTCAAAAATATACAAGCAACTCCTCCAGCTCAACTCCAGAAAAATAAATGATCCAATCAAAAAATGGGCCAAAGAACTAAACAGACATTTCTCCAAAGAAGACATACAGATGGCTAAAAAACACATGAAAAGATGCTCAACATCACTCATTATCAGAGAAATGCAAATCAAAACCACAATGAGGTACCATTACACGCCAGTCAGGATGGCTGCTATCCAAAAGTCTACAAGCAATACATGCTGGAGAGGGTGTGGAGAAAAGGGAACCCTCCTTACACTGTTGGTGAAAATGCAAACTAGTACAACCACTATGAAGAACAGTGTGGCAATTCCTTAAAAAACTGGAAATAGAACTGCCATATGACCCAGTAATCCCACTTCTGGGCATACACACCGAGGAAACCAGATCTGAAAGAGACACGTGCACCCCAATGTTCATCGTAGCACTGTTTATCATAGCCAGGACATGGAAGCAACCTAGATGCTCATCAGGAGACGAATGGATAAGGAAGCTGTGGTACATATACACCATGGAATATTACTCAGCCATTAAAAAGAACTCATTTGAATCAGTTCTAATGAGATGGATGAAACTGGAGCCCATTATACAGAGTGAAGTAAGCCAGAAAGATAAAGACCATTACAGTATACTAACACATATATATGGAATTTAGAAAGATGATAACGATAACCCTATATGAAAAACAGAAAAAGAGTCACAGATGTATAGAACAGAGTTTCCAACTCTGTGGGAGAAGGCGAGGGTGGGATGCTTCAAGAGAACAACATTGAAACATGTATATTATCTAGGGTGAAACAGATCACCAGCCCAGGTTGGATGCATGAGACAAGTGCTCGGGCCTGGTACACTGGGAAGACCCAGAGGGATCAGGTGGAGAGGGAGATAGGAGGGGGGATCGGGATGGGGAATACATGTATATCCATGGATGATTCATGTCAATGTATGACAAAAACCACTACAATATTGTAAAGTAATTAGCCTTCAACTAATAATAAATAAATTAATTAATTAATAAAGTGGACCATGCAAAGACATAGAGGAAAACAACAGAATGGGAAAGACTAGATATCTCTTCAAGAAAATGGAAGATACCAAGGGAACATTTCATGCAAAGATGGGCACAATAAAGAACAGAAATAGTAAGCACCTAACAGAAGCAGAAGAAATTAAGAAGCAGTACCAAGAATAGAGAGAAGAAATATACAAAAAAGATTTTCATGACCCAGAGAACAATAATGATGTAGCCACTCCCCTAAAGCCAGACTTTGAGGACTGTGAAGTCAAGCAGGCCTTAGGAAGCATTACTGTGGACAAAACTAGTGGAGATAATGGAATTCCAGCTGAGCTATTATATTACAAATCCTAAAGATTATGATGTTAAAGTGCTCAATATGCAAACTGCTTTAAAAAACTCACTAGCAACCACAGGACTACAAAAGTTCAGTTTTAATACAGTTCCAAAGAAAGGCAATGCCAAAGAATGCTCATACAATTGCATTCAAAATGTATCTTTGGTGAAGTGTAGTCTATTTTACTACTTCCATTGGTTCAAGAAAATTAACTCCTCATTAATCTCTATAACTGAAAAGGACCAGATCATGTGACCTGCCTCTTAAGAAACCTGTATGAAGGTCAGGAAGCAACAGTTAGAACTGGACATGGAAAAACAGACTGTTTCCAAATAGGAAAAGAAGTACATCAAGGTTATATATTGTCACCCTACTTATTTAACTTATATGCATACTACATCATGAGAAACGCTGGGCTGGAGGAAGCACAAGCTGGAATCAAGATTGCCAGAAGAAATATCAATAACCTCAGATATGCAGATGACACCACCCTTATGGCCAAAAGTGAAGAAGAACTAAAGAGCCTCTTGATGAAAGTGAAAGAAGAGAGTGAAAAGTTTGGCTTAAAGCTCAACATTCAGAAAACTAAGATCATGGCATCCAGTCCCATCACTTCATAGCAAATAGATGGGTAAAAAGTGGAAACAGTGGCTGACTTTGTTTTTCTTGGCTCCAAAATCAATGCAGACAGTTATTTCAGCCAATAAATTAAAAGATGCTTACTCCTTGGAAGGAAAGTTATGACCAACCTAGACAGCATATTAAAAAGCAGAGACATTACTTTGTCAACAAAGGTCCATCTAGTCAAGGCTATGGTTTTTCCAGTGGTCATGTATGGATGTGAGAATTGGAGTATAAAGAAAGTTAGTGCTGAAGAATTGATGCTTTTGAACTGTGCTGTTGGAGAAGACTTTTGAGAGTCCCTTGGACTGCAAGCAGATCCAATCAGTCCATCCTAATGCATATCCATCCTGGGTGTTCATTGGAGGGACTGATGTTGAAGCTGAAACTCCAAAACTTTGGCTACCTGATGTGAAGAGCTAACATTTGAAAAGACCCTGATATTGGGAAAGACTGAGGGCAGGAAGAGAAGGGGACAGCAGTGGATGAGATGGTTGGATGGCATCAAAGACTCAGTGGACATGTGTTTGGGTGGACTCTGGGAGCTGGTGATGGACAGCGAGGCCTGGTGTGCTGAGGTTCATGGGGTCGTAAAGGGTCGGATACAACTGAGAGACTGAACTGAATATTGAGAGGTACATTGGAAGGAGAGAAACAACGCACATGGCAAATGGCAATTACTCCTTTGATTAATACTGTTCTAGCTTGTTTCCTCATTTTCTATAAAGTGGGATCCAAATAAAACTCCCAAAAAATGATAACAATGACTATATGGAAACAATGACTATATGGAAACTATATGGATAGCAATGACTATAAGGAAAGACTTAAATTTTATCCTTTAAGGAGAATGAAAAATAAAAGGTTGACTGAAAACAATTGTTATTAGAAAGAATTGACAAGTAATGAACATTTGAGCTATGGATTCAACTGTGGTAGTACAAGTGTACATAGCCATTTAAATTTATTCCCCTTTTAGAGCAAATGCTTTTTCATTTTTCTACTCTACAGTCCTTTTTCCTGAAGGAGCAGTATTCCTTTCAGTCTGGTAATTGTGCTTCCTTCTTGCTCCAAATATATCAATATTTCCTATGTGTGCTGTGCTTAGTCGCTCAGTCATGTCTGACTCTTTGTGACCCCATGGACTGTAGCCCACAAGGCCTCTCTGTCCATGGGGATTCTCCAGGCAAGAATACTGAATTGGGTTGCCATTCCCTTATCCAGGGCATCTTCCCAACCCAGGAATTGAACCTAGATCTCCCACATTGCAGGCAGATTCTTTACCATACCAGGGGAATCCAATTATTTCCTATATGATCTGCTAATTTTTTGTTCAAATGTTTATTGGAGACAGTTGATTAGGTATGGGATTATTGATTTGGTGTGGGAATCTTTTCCTAGAAACTTCTAAACTGAAGCTGAGATTGCTTATTCTCTGCTTAGATTTCTAATATGTACAATTTGTAGCATTGAGCTCCATCAGTTGACAAATTTGGTTAGAGATGAGAGAACAGAGCCAATATGCAAAGAAAAGCAAGAGGATGCAATTTTCTATAAATATGAATTGATAGGAAAGTGAAAGCCACTCATTCATGTCTGACTCTTTGCAATCCCATGGACTATACAGTCCATGGAATTCTCCAGGCCAGAATACTGGAGTGGGTAGCCTTTCTCTTCTCCAAAGGGTCTTCCCAATCCAGGGATTAAACCCAGGCCTCCCACATTGCAGGCAGATTCTTTACCAGCTAAGCCACAAGGGAAACCCAAATATGAATTAGATATTCTGAACTATTATTCCACTCTTTGGCTTTCCTAATCTTCAGGAGTTTTGGTTATCAAATATTTCAAACACTGTAGGCATATCATCAACTCTACAGCCTGAAGTCTATACCAGGATTGTATAAAAAGGTATGGCAGTACTTTTTTTTCCCCCCAGTAAAGAAAGGTATGACAAATTTAATCTCAACATTATTCACAGTAAAATACAAAATAATATTTTTTTTCCGTTTCTCTCCTTTTCTCAATTTTGTCATAGGCACTACTCTATAGGGTTCAGTAACACTCATTTTTATGTCAACCAAACTTTATTGATTCAGTTCAGCTTCATGGGTTTGCCCTGAAGTATTGTTCACCCTCAAAGAATGCTAATCAAGTAATTCCATGACATCTATATAACCTTGTAGTAAAAGCACACCGGTGTAAAGATGGGTGAATTACAGTCTATTTGATGCTTGATTTACTCTACAGCTGTCTCCAGCAATGAAATATAGCAGCTAGGAACTAAAGGTTGGGTGGTTTTCAAACAGATTAGGAATCATATGGTGAAGAGGGTAGATCCCTAGGGGAACACTAAGAATGAATTGGTGTACTTAAAAACTCTTGGTTTTGTCGGGGAATGGTTTACATTTGGATTTGTTTCTGACTAAAATAAGTTAGAAGTTGGATAGGCACACATATTTTTCTTTCTTTGCTAATCTACTTAGAATAACTAAGAAACATTTCATCTAACTACTGTAGGAACGGTTAATACTTAAAAATCTTTACTGATACAAAAGAAAAATAGGATGTGCTTAACATCAGCCGAGAGCCAGGTTCTACACACGTCACTTTCACTTAACCATGCCACTGAGCCACTGTCCAAATACTCCTGAAGATCTAGTTGCTCTGAAATATTTACTGAAGTAAATAAGAATTACTTATTTTTGAAAGTGAATAATATTGTCATATTATTATTTAAAAAAAGAGGCAAGCTTCCTTTTTTTCATGTCAAGTTTAGAAAATTCAACAACAGTATAGTTTTCTGACATTGCTACAGTAATACTTAATGAAAAAGGCACCATTATAATATCCAACCAGTACTTTTAGATATTTATAATCTGACATTTCAAATTCTTATGCAAAATATTGGTTTGAAATATCCCTTAAAATGTAACTTGGCATTATTAATTTAATCATATATAGAACAATGAGGTCATGTACACTTGCTTTACTATGCAATGAAAAGGGAATTTAATAGTAAAAAATCTAAAATAGTTTTCTTCTCAAGTATCAATTTAGAATCAATACTTATGCTTTTCTATAGTTCATCATTATATACATAGAGTAACAGAATTTGTTAATTTTGATGAAGCATATACAATTCACAAAAGACAAGTTTAAACATGAACTATTAATACATGATTTAAAAATTGAGGAAAGTTCAACTTTTAATATATTTGCAATTCTACCAGGTATCTGAAGATACAGCATTTGGTGTGTAGGATACATGGGTAGTATTATAGATGACAGGTCATTCTTCAACAAAAGAATGATTAAATATGAAAAAGGGGATATAATATTTAATATTAATATAAGCTAGCCAAGTAAATCATCTAAAGATAAAAAAATAAAGGTTATTTTGAATTTAAATTACACTATAATTTAAAACAGTCTGACATTATACATGTCACTTAGGCTGCCATCTCTTCTTTCTTCCTTGGGTCACATCACCCTTGTTCTTTATGGAATGTGCTGCATGCTAAGTTGCTTCACTTGTGTCCAACTCTGTGTGACCCTGTGGACTGCAACCTGCCAGGCTCCTCTGTCCATGGGATTCTCCATGCAAGAATACTGGAGTAGGTTGTTGTGCCCTCCTTCAGGGATCTTCTCAACCCAGGGATTGAACCTGCATCTCTTATGTCTAACCTGCATTGGCAGGAGGGTTCTTTACCACTAGCACCACCTGGAAAGTCACCTAAAATTATTTCTATTTTTCTTTTCCTATTAACAAGAGATGAAACATTTCTTTTTTTTTCTTTTAAAGTGGTTTACAAAGGCTTTTATTAACTTAATAAATTCAAGTTCCCTCCTTCAGAGGTCACTAGAAGTAGTGAGTGTACTTCATGATTATTCAAATTATTGTAATCATCTGAAGGCAATTTTTTGCCAGTAGCTGATCCTTGCTTTGATTTGGGATAGTTCAGAATTGTGTGACCTATTTTCCTTCAAATTTCAGATTTCATAATCTCTATTGGCCAATTTGCCTGTATGAATAAGTGTTTTATTAATAATACTCCTGATGTAAGAATATCTGCAACTGCTTTGTGACTAAAATATAATCTGCATAAATTAAAAATACTCTGAAAAATTATATTTACTTAATATATTCTTAACAATATAAATTTGTATAAACATTTCAGAGTCAACCTATTTATGTGACCCTTTGGCTAATTCAAACAAAAAATCCACATTGACAATCTGTGTTATTTGTTTGAATAAAAAGAAAGAATGCAGCTACTCATAAAGAAGGATCTCATACCCTGCTAAGTTATTCAGGAGTATCTCAATCATCCCACCATAAATAAATTGTGGTTTATCCATATGAGAGGATATACCTCAGAAATTTAAAAAAAAAAAGATTAAAATGTTGATATATGCAACAATATAATGAATCAAAATACTTAGGCTGAGTGAAAGAATCTATGCAAACATCACAGGTTGTATGAAAATTCACACTGACAGTTCCAGAAATCATAGCAGTGATTATCTGATTATCAGGGGAAGACATGAGAATTTCTGTATGTGACTGACATGCCCATTAAGTCAACATTTTGATTTTAGTGATAGTCCCCTCAGACCTTCTGTTTTTCACTGGGCTATGGATTTTTCCATGAATATGCAAGATCTGTCAGAAATTATTTCAACCTCTTTACAGCTCTCAAAATTCTAAAATGTAGTCTTTCAATGTCCAGATGTTCTGTAACACCTGAACCTGGCTAATAGAGTTTTCATTACTTAAACTTGGGGAGAAGATGGGAAAATGGTGACAAATTTGCCATACTTAACAGAACGTAGCAGTTCTTCATGAGTAAATAATTCTCTATTATCCAGTGTATGGAAATAGTTGATCTAAATAATGAACTACATTTTTAAATGTATTACTTGTATCAGGGAATTACCTAATTTCATGCCTCTATTTGTATCAGGGAATTACCTAATTTTGTGCCTCTATAGCCAGCAACAGAGCTTCATGAAACTTTATTTTCACCTATTATAAATATCCCCTTAACTATCAATGTTTAAAATACTGTGCAAAATTGTTAAAATTATGCTTGCTCTTTTCAAAAGATCAATCCATTCAACTATCTCTACCCTCATTTATCAAAATTTTTAAATTAAACTGCATCTGGATTGTGAAGGAAGAAGTGTAATACCCTTTGGAAAAAGATACCCAAAGCATCAGAAATATTCAATCTTTCTGTTGGTTGCATGGTGAGACAATAATTAGAGACTAGACTGCATTCAAGGTCTTCTGTTGGATATACTTCAATGGGTTGCCTTGCTACCATTAAATCAATGAAAACATAGAATAGACAGTGATAAAGGTTTGCATGTGTCCAAATGATTATTTTAAGGGTCTTAGCTTGGCAGATCATGTTCTATAAAAAAGAAAAAAAAAAAAAAACTTCCACATATTCATAAAGAGAAGATGACAGAGCATTCATGTTTTTAACAGAATGATTGTGTCATGAATGACTATATTCTAAAAAGAAAGATAAAAATGGAAAAAAATAAGATGACATATCTAAGGAAAGTGAATTTATTTTGGTAGTGGCAATGACTTTATCATTGAGAAATAAGTATTTAATCCAAAGCCAAAAGGAAACTGTACATTATTTTTTTATGATTTTACTTTTACACTTAATTTCAGAAACAGATATACTACATGTTAGTCAATGATTATTTTTTCACCAGTTGTTTCACTGACAGTAATTTTAGTATTTTATTTGGATTTATTTCATAAGAAAATAGCAACAGATTTTTACTCTCAATTCAGACTAAGTGATTTCAGTATATATGCTATCTCAACATAAACTTAACAAAATGTAAAATAGTACTATCACCCACAATCCTTTGCAGATAGACATTAGTTAATATATAATTACAATATTCTTAAAAGTACTCATGTCTAATGTTAGTAACTTAGAAGAGATATATAGATATCTAGACTTCTATCTTAAATCATTTTCCAAATTCAAATTATTTCTCACTCTTTTCATCTGTCTGTTCAGTCATCTCATGTTCTTTCTCAAACAGAATGCTTTTCATACACTGAACCGTATAAATATAAATAATAGCACAACCTTTAGTGACAGTCACAGTAACAGAGAGAACTATTTCCATAATAAAGGGATATTAGCTAAAATCTGCCCGCTACACCCTTGAAAGAAAGGGTACAAGGTAAAGTGTTGACATTCTTGTTTGACAAAAGAAAGAAGAAAAAAAGGATTAAATCTGTCAAGCAAACTATCATCTTCACTTTTACTAGCAACATTTGTGGTTATTGATTTTGACAAAAACCCTTTCAAACTGAGAACAATTATGTTCAGTTGCCCAATTATCCTTTGGAATTCAGGTGTTTTCCCATTTGGGATGATTAGAGAAGTTCTTGTAAAGATAAGTTGTTGTGTGAAATTATTTCCAAGTGAACATCAATACCTATATTTAGTAGGAAGGTCAGATACCCTGGTATCAGCCTTATCTTCTCCAAAACTAAAACATTCCTGGCAGACATTCTGTTCACATTATTAATTCTTTAAAATTACATTCACAGACTTTCTAATGTCCTTTTATATTGAATAATCATCACAATCAAATGTTCCTATCAACATTCATTTCCTGTTTAAAATGCAATTTCTTTGGCCTTTTTATATGGCATATTGACTCTATGATCCTATTATTTTCTTTAAAATGAGAAATTACACTTTTCTTTTAAACCAACCTATCTAGTTTAATTTTTTATATATACATATGTTACAAAAACATATACTTTTATACAAATATTACATAAAGTCAAGATGCAATTTCTCATTTGTTTACCATTTCCTGTGGTTTAGTTCATCCCTAATTTTAAAATACATGGCAATACTTCAATGAAAGGAAAAATCTTCCACTATTATCTTTAAAACATTCTTAGGAGAATCATTATAAAGAAGAGTGGAAAAATGGAAAACAGATGAAGAATTGGAAGAAACAAAGTAAAAATAAAAATATGTATCTGGAAACAAGAGCTTATTCTTTGCAAGTTTTGGGCAGTGTTCTACAAGAAAATAATAGTAATGTCATTCTACCTTTTCAATATAATAATTTATTACTAGGCAGGAAATTCAGATACAAATTATGAAATTGTTGAGATATCATAGCATAAATAATGGATAAATTCAAGTCTTTCATCCATTAAAATGTCTAAAGTAGGAAAATTTAAGTCTATAATCTAAATGTGCTTGATAAAGAAATCATGCATATTCATAGTGTGCTTGTTATTTATGTAATTCTGGGGTAATTTATTTCAGATGTTAGACTGCCATAGTTTTTTTTTTTTTTTTTTTTTTTTTTTAGTTTTACTTTATGATTTAACTGAAAGAAAACATTGTTAGGGAATAGGAGAGAGAAAAACAAGCAATACTAATAATATATTAAGGAGATAATTTAAACTATAATTTATTGCTGAAATACCTATAAAGAAGGAATTATCAAAAATTATATCCTACAATTCCACACTCATGTGACTTTTTTCCCCAAGAGGTTAATTTTTAATTTGAATTTGAATGATATTTTTGGCTGCATATTTTATTTTTAAATTAAAAATGGTGACATCTAATTTGCAGACAGAGTGTGATCAATTAATTATATGAACAGAGAGTCTAAGCAGTGCTTGAAATTTTAAGTCTCAATAATACTATACTTCCAAATTGTTAGAAACTATGCTTCCAATATCTGCTGATATTTTTTATTCTGTTGCTTTGCACATTAAATAAAACAGAGAATAAAATTAAAGAAAAATCCATTTTCACCTAGAGCATCCAAATACTAGTAGAAGTTTGTTCATATTGAAGAGTACTGCTACTGCGAAGTCACTTCAGTCATGTCTGACTCTGTGCGACCCCATCCCTGGGATTCTCCAGGCAAGAACACTGGAGTGGGCTTTAAAAAAGATGTGAACTATATATTTCAATTTTTAAATATAAACTCTAAAATATATTTGGCTACTTTTATTTGCCTTTCATTGTTTCAGGAAAGAGTGTAAGTATATTCTATTTAAGAACTCAATGGACTCCTAAATTGAAAATTCTAAAAATGACATCCAAATAAATCTAACATTCTTTTGGCTCCTATGAAAAACTGAATTATAGTATTAACCACAAAGTAAAGCATTGTTTCTTTGCTTTTGCTTAAAACAGCTTTTAGGACTTCCATGATCAAAAAACAACTAATTTCATAAATCAAGGAGTCAATTTATGCCAGGTAGACCTGAATGAATATTAAGAAAACTGATCAATTCTTCAAGGTATTTTCAAAGCATTCTAGTATATAAAGACTATCTTAAAAGAGGCAAGGAAAAACACAACTTGGCCTCCCTCCAAGGAAGAATATTTCTTAAAGATTAATAGATGTTCTAATTTGTGATAGTTCATGTTGAAGACCATGAAAAATATAAGTAGTGTTTCAAATGGGAGAAAGTGATAGGAGAAACTGAAATCTGTCTCTCTCCATTGATGTGATGCGTCTAAGGTGATGACAATGAAATATAAGAGCAGGAATATAAACTAGAATGGCCCTTAATGAACTTTTCTATAATTTCATGCTTTTTACTCTAATCGTAAATTTTAATTTTTAAAAATAAGTCCACAATATTTAGTTAATTAACTGAAAAATTTACTGATATAAACAACTAAATGCTAAGCTTGGGTTATTTTTCTTTTCTTTTAAGGGTTATTTTAAAATCATACCTGAGATTTCAAGAAAGTAGGGGAAATTCTCAGTTGCCAAATAGGAAGCATTTATAAGAATTCAAAGTGGGTACTTAAGCCAGGTTTTACCACTAGACAACTACCAGTCATAGTGTCACAATGGGAAAATCTTTCATGATTGCTCTGAAAACAAGAAATGAGGTATAATCCCAACTAAAAAAATCAGTGGATATGTGCAAGAAAACTCTCAGTGAAAGTCTACCAGAAAAAAAAAAAAACAAAATAAAAAACAAAAGTGACAGGTTCAAAAAGTGGTAGAGAAGTGACAATACTGCTAGGTTATGGGTAAATGAGATGATTTTCTCTGAGACTCCTTAAACAGGATGTATCTCAAACAGGGGTTGAGACTCATGAATTTAGGATTAAAATTCACACTATAAACACATACAAAGGACCCAAAAATGACAGAGTTATCTAAAGTGATGCAGATGGTCCACAACCTTATTCAATTTTTTTCTCTAGAATAGTAACTCCTCAAACAGATTTGTTAGAATTTTCTAGATGAAATTCAAATAGACATGTTTGTAAACAAGCAAAAAAAATAAAATAAAATAAAATAAAAACCTCATATTATGAAATAGGCTGACATCCATCATCAAGTCAGCAAGCATTATTTGAGTGCTAATGCTTAAAATTTTAAGCATCCTCTAGTAAACAACAAAGGAAAAAATAACCCTTGCATTCACAGGACTTGTGTTTTGATTAAGGAGAGGCAGGAAATTCAATATATAGCTGCATGCTATGGTTAAAAATAAAAACTTCTATGGGAATCTATGAGTAAGATAAATGGAGAGTATAGAGGTGAGGGGGTATCATAATGAATAAGACACAGTAGAAACCAACCAACCAAAATGACCGACAGTTCTCCAATTAGCCTTCTGTCACCAGTGATATTAAATAGAAGAATTAACCAGCAAAAGTTGCAAAAGTTTTAGGGCCCACGACAGATTTCCCAAACTGTGAATCCAGCAAAGGACCTGAGAACCCTCAGAGAATTTGACTTTGAAGGCCAGTGGGATTTGATCACACAACTTCCACAGGACTGAGGAAGCAGACCCTTGGAGGACACAACAAAACCTTGGGTGCACCAGGACCCAGGAGAAAGGAGCAGTGACCCCACAAGAGACTGAGCCAGACTTGCCTGTGAGTGCCCAGGAGCCTGCAGCAGAGGCGTGGGTTGACAGTGGCCTGCCATGGGGTCAGGGACACTGGCTGCAACAGTCTTGGGAGCCACAGCATGCTGGTGTAAATCCTTTTGAAGGAGGTCACCATTACTCCCATTACCCCCACCATAGTTAGGCCTCAGGCAAACTTATGGGGAGGGAACACAGCCCCACCCATCAACAGAAAATTGGATTAAAGATTTACTGAGCATGGCCTGCCCACCAGAGCAAGATCCATTTTGCCAAAAGCCAGTCACTCCCATAAGGGAGCTCCACAAACCTCATCCCCATCCATCAGAGGGCAGACAGAATGAAAACCAGAATCGCAGGAAACCACCAAACTGATCACATGGATCATAGCCCCTGCCTAACTCAAGGAAACTAAGAACCATGACACTCAGGGCCACCCAAAATGGAAGGGTCATGGTGGAGAGTTCTGACAAAACGTGGTCCACTGAAGAAGACAATGGCAAACCACTTCGGCATGCTTGCTTGAGAATCCCATGAACAATATGAAAAGGCAAAAAGATATGACACTGAAAGATGAACTCCCCCAGCTGGTAGGTGCCCAATATGCTACCGGAGAAGAGCAGAGAAATAGGTCCAGAAGGAATGAAGAGGCTGAGAAAAAGCAGAAACAACACACAGTTGTGGATGTGTCTGGTGGTAAAAGTATAAAGTCCAATAATATAATAAACAATATTGCATAGGAACCAGAATGTTAGATCCATGGATCAAGGTAAAGCAGAAGTCATCAAACAGCAGATGGCAAGAGTGAACATTGACATTTTAGGAATCAGTGAACTAAAATGAACTGAAATGGGTGAATGTAATTCAGCATTACTTTGCCAAAAAAGGTCTGGGTCTGGTTTTTCCAGGAGTCATGTATGGATGTAAGATCTCCTCACTATCCAAAGGACTCTTAAGAGTCTTCTCCAGCACCACAGCTCAAAAGCATCAATTCTTTGATGCCCAGCCTTCTTTATGGTCCAACTCTCACATCCATACATGACTCCTGGAAAAACTATAACTCTGACTATATGGACCTTTGTCAGCAAAGTGATATCTCTGCTTTTTAATATGCTGTCAAATTTTATCACAGCTCTTCTTCCAAGGAGCAACAGTCTTAATTTCATGGCTTCAGTCACCATCTGCAGTGATTTTTGGAGCCACAGAAAAGACAGTCTGTCACTGTTTCCCCATCAATTTTCCAGGAAGTAATGGTACTGCATGCCATGATATTCATTTCTTGAATGTTGAGTTTTAAGCCAGTTTTTTCACTCTCTTTCACCTTCATCATGAGGCTCTTTAGTTCCTCTTCACTTTCTGCCATTAGGGTTATGTTATTTGCATATATTAGGTTATTGATATTTCTCCCAGCAAGCTTGATTCCAGCTTCTACTTCATGCAATCAGAGTATTTTACAGTCATATCAAATGGACAGTGCAGTGGTAGTTTAAGAAATTTCGCAAAGGAGATGAGAATCTTGATGAGAAGCACAGTGGCCAGCCATTAGAAGTTGATAATGATAACTGAGAACCATCTTCAAAGCTGATCCTTTTACATGAGAAGTTGCCAAAGAACTCAGTATCAACCATTTCATTGTCATATGGCATTTGAAGCAAACTGGAAATGTGAGAAAGCACAATAAGTGGGTGTCTTATATGCTGATTGCAATTCAAATAAATCATCATTTTGAGGTGTCACCTTATTCTATGGAACAACAGCAAACAATTTCTTGAATGGTTTGTGATGTGCAATGAAAAGTGGATTTTATACAGTTAGCAGAAATGGCCAGCTAGTTGTTGCACTGAGAAGACACTTCAAACATTTTCCAAAGCCAAACATACACCAAAAAAGGTCATGGTCATTATTTGGTCTGGTGCACTCTGATACACCACATCTTTCTGAATCCTGGTGAAACCATTACATCTGAGATGTATGCTCAGCTGATTGATGAGGTGCATGGAAAACTGCAATGTCTTCAGCCAACATTGGTCAACAGGAAGGGCCTAATTCTTCTCCACGACAACGTCCAACTGCATGTGGCACAACCAATGCTTCAAAAGTTGAATGAATTGGGCTGTAACATTTTGCTTCATCTACCATAATCACCTGACCTCCCACCAACTGATCACAACTTCTTCAAGCATTTGGACAATTCTGTGCAGGGAAAACACTTCTACAAACAGCAGGAGGCAGAAAATGCTTTCTGAGAGTTGTTGATTCCTATAATACAGATTTTTATGCTACAGGAATTAAAAAAAAAAAAAACATTTCTCATTGGCAAACATGTGTTGATAATAGTGGTTCCTATATTGATTAAAAAATATATGTTTGATCCTAGTTATAATTTAAAATTCATGGTTGGAAACCACAATTATGCTTGCACCAACCTAATATGATTTTCTTTAAAGACTTCAGATGTTTTTTTAATGTGATGATTTTATCTGACCCTTCATTTAAGCATTAGTTCTAAATATTATTATATCTCTGCTGTATCTATCTGAATACACTCAAATATTTTTGGTGTGTAAATGATAGTGTAATACAGATCTTAGTGATACACATTTTTGTTATTATTTATTTTGAAGATTATTCAGAAAGATAAGTTAATGATATCCATCTTTACAGATATTAAGGTTATTAATGCTTTAAAATTTTGTAAGTTGCAACACAGGAAATTTACAACTTACTGCCAACAGTGTACCACTGTCATGTTTCATACGTAAGTCAATTAACATATGCATTAACATGTTTCCTTTTTAAATATTGCCAATTTGAGAAAGTTAAAAATCTTCAAGTACTATTCTTTAATTCTGATTGATGTTGGCCATTTGTAACTGCTTATTATTGGTAGACACTGTTTTAACTTGTCTAAACAATTCAACCTAAATGAAAAGATTGTAAACACCATATCCCAGGCAATTTGTTTGAAACATGCAAACTGTAATAGAGAGATATGAAGCACATAAATGACAAAACATTTAATGACTCATTGCCTGTTTATATTATGCCATTAATGAGAGAAAATACTAAATGAGAAAAATAAAGCAAAATGAGAAATGTGTTTATACAACTTGCATGCTAAAAATATAGTTTTGGAGAAACTAGAAAGTTACCCCATTTTATGTTAAAAAGAGAAGGCCTTTTGTGGGGTTGACAGAATACTCAGAAGTTTATATGAAACATTTAATGCTTTACTAATAATAAATTGAAAGCAATGGGGAGAATATTCAACTTACTGTTGGAATTATGAATGCAACACACTTAGTAAATACTAAGATGTTAATAAGTAACTATATCAATAGTTATATCAATAAATATGCCAATACTTTAAAAACTTAAGTGAAGTTGCTCAGTCGTGTCCAACTTTTTTCGATCCCATGGACTGTAGCCTACCAGTCTCCTCAGTCCATGGAACTTTCCAGGCAAGAGTACTGGAGTGGGTTGCCATTTTCTTCTCTAGGGTTAAAATCTTACATATGCATAAATTTAAAATTTTCAAAACTGCAACTATATGGGTTAAGCCTGCCATAAAATGCACTGAAAAAGTTTATGATGTTTATCAATTACTTAAGAGTTTGTGTCTACATCTACATGGATAAAGAACAAATATCCTTATATTTCAAGTTTTGTTCTCTAAAATGGAAATATTTGCTTATAATAAGTTCAGTTTCTAGCCAAATCTAAGAAAGAAAAATAAATGGTTTTAATAGCTAAAAAAATACTTATGGCAGTAATTTATAATTTATATTAAGAAACTATAGTAACTTATCTCATATTTTTGGTAAACTTTTTAGCAACTCATGGTATTCTATTCATCATATATTTTTCCACATTAACTTATTTAATATGAACATAGAAGTATTTGCTTTAACATGTGTTTCATGAATCACTATGAGAAATCACAACTGCAAAAACTTTTTTCACATGGTTTCACAGGACCCATAAGAATCTAAAAATAAAGCAATTGAGATGAAGTCATTAATACTGTAACAATAAACTCTAATTCTTTTAACTTGCATATTTATTTAACACTGTGGCTGACAACATGCAATAATTGTAGTTATCATTTTCACCCATGGAGAGATTATTTAATTATGCTATAGTCTACATTTTCACACGGAGGGATTAAGAAAGATGTTATGGCCAAATGCACATCATTTCCCGTAAGCTGAACAGATAAGTAAATAAATCAAACAATTATTTCCTAACACACTAGCAACCATGAATAGATCAAGAAAAACAAAGTAAACAAAAAACTGCCACCATTGGCTAGATATTTAATTTATCATAGTAGCAGTATGAAATGGGAGTCCCTGCAAAGATTCAGTGAAATAGTGTATAAACCATGGCCAGTAATAATCTATTATTAGTAGAATAATGCAATAAGAAAAATTTAAGTGCTATAGTTGAACTATCCAAGAAGAGTTATTAGTGATTTTATATGTATAGTACAATAGCAGAATGAGTTATTTCTGATATTTTGAATGAAATTATTTGTGTTCAAAATAAACATCACCAGTTTGTATGCTCAATATAACAGTATAATTTGATTAAAATTAACTCTACCCTTCAGGCATTGTGGTTTCCTCAAAATCACTTTGGTAAGAATATTGAACAGAATCTAGTTCAGCAAATTAACAAGCATCCAGTACACTCTCTCCATTACATGATATTCCTTAAATGAAAAATTGAAAATAAAAATCTGGAAAAAATTGCAAGCATGAGGAAATTTTACTATTAAAAATGTGAGTGTAATTGCATTTAACTATACAATATTTATATATATTAAATATAATATACAATCTCACTCATCAAAAAGTGAAAGATGATCTTGAAGTAATTTGAGTTAATTTTTCATCACAAATTTTTGATTATGAGGATCTGGGAGAATTAAGCTAATTCACATAGTGAATTAATTAACACTAATTCATTTAGTGTTACTAGTCAGACTATGACATGAAAGTAAGTACCTAGCTTCAGTATTCAAATCAAGCAGGAAAAAAAAAAGTATATACATTACAGGTTAGGAAAAGGAATGGTAAGTAAATGTGATGTGGAGAATGTTGAGAAAAGGGAACCCTCATACACTATTGAAAGTGAAAGTCATTCAGTCATGTCTGACTCCTTGCAACCCCACTTGGAAATCTTCTGGCCAGAATATTGGAGTGGGTAGCCTTTCCCTTCTTCAGGGGATCTTCCTGACCCAGTAATCAAACCAGGGTCTCCTGCATTGCAGGTGGATTTTTACCAACTGGGCTATCAGGGAAGCCCAAAAATACACTGTTGGGGGGAATATAAGTTGGTGCTACAGACACTGCAGAAAACTGTACAGAGGTTGCTTAAAGTAAAAATAGAGCTACCATATGATCCTGCAGTCTCAACCTCAGTATATATCCAGAAAAGATACATGCTCCCTAGTTTCATAACATCAATATTTACAAAAGCAAAGACATGGAAGCAGCCCAAGTCCCCATCAACAGGTGAGTGAATTAAGATAATGTGATATATATATATATATATATATACATTGTATATATACAATGGAATATGACTCAGAAACAAAAAATTACACTGCTATTTGAAGCACCATAGACGCTTCAAGAATATAATAAGTAAAATAAGTAAGAAAATGAAAGACAAATACTACATGATAACACATAAATGTAACCTAAAAAATAATACAAGTGAATGTATATATAAAAACTCATAGATATTGTAAAATTTTTGATTACCAAAGGGTGAAGAAAAGAGGAACAGACAAATTGGTGGCTGGAATTAGCATATAAATCTTGATAAGCAACAATACACAGTATACTAGAGGGAACTATATTCAAGATCTTGTAATAATCTATAATAGAATATAACCTACAAAAATACTGAACCACTATACTATACACCTGAAACTAAAGCAATCCTGTAAAACAACTATATTTCAATTTAAAAAGAGTAATTATGAAATAATACAAATTTGAAAAATCTAATGACAATTTAATGGGAATTAATGATACATTTTGGATCAATTTTCTATAAAATATGATACACATAACCTTAGGTTATGTATAAAATAATTTGTAATTCACCCATAATATTAATGAATTGTCACTATCTTTTCCACATTCTTCCCTCATTTCTTGCAATGTGGAACTGAAAGGATCATTTTTTCTATTTTCTTAATTTATTTTACATTTTTGTAACTATTGTTCTAAAAGGAATCTCCAATTTTAACACCTCATTTTCTTTTTGCCTCCATTTTATTTTTGACAGAATGGAACAGTATAATGTTTTTAGAGTTTTTCTGTTTTTACTGAGGTCTTAATTTGAACACAGGGTCCTGGTTTTGATGACTATTCATTTCAATTACACTTAAAGAGCTGAAACTGTTTCTTAATAAGATATATTAGCATCAAAATAAGCCATAAATTATTTAAGTGGAAGGTATTTTAAAACCTTATCACAAGTTAGAGTAAAGTAAGAACCTGAACCAAACCAGTTGATCCAAGCTACAAGTAAAAAAAAAAAGAAAAAAAAAAAAGGAAAAATAATGGTAGGGAAAAATCAATAAAAACATTGTCTAAGAAAAGAAGTATTTTAGAATTACAAAAAATAATTATTTAAAAGGGATATGAGCAAAATATTTTAAATCATACATTTGCCATTTAAAATTTAAAAATTGAATGCTTGTGATATATTACAGACAAAAGCAACTTAATGAAAAAAAATTGCCTACACATAATAAAATATGCATTCAAAACAACATTGGATAAGATTCATTACCAGATGGAAGGAAAGTAAAAACATTTACAGAACAGCTAAAAATTGGTTTAGGTCCTACATATAGGAAAACATATGACAAAGACAGGTGAATTTTCCAAATGAATGAGTTGAAGGCATGTGTCTAAAGTATGAACTTTATCAGGAGAAAATTTTTGAAAAATGTTTTTTAAAAAGATAACATAATACTTATAAAATGTGACTGAATTTTCTAAACAGTTCTGAATATAACAAAAATTTCTAAACAATTTTTTCAGTTCAGTTCAGTTGCTCAGTCACGTCCATGGACTGCAGCACGCCAGGCCTCTCTGTCCATCGCCAGCTCCCAGAGTTTACTCAAACTCATGTCCATTGAGTCGGTGATGCCATCCAACCGTCTCGTCCTCTGTCATCCCCTTCTCCTCCTGCCTTCAACCTTTTCCAGCATCAGGGTCTTTTCAAATGAGTCAGTTATTTGTATCAGGTAGACAAATTATTTGAGTTTCAGCAATTTTTTAGAATGTGGTTAACCTGAGGTGGTAGAATTTGGGCAGTGGACAGACTGGCAGAAGTTTGTATTATTTATTCTATACATGAGTTTGGGAAATTGTTAAACCAAACTTATTTTCAAACAGTTTCCTATTTTCAAACAGGAAAAAAAAAAAAAAAACTGTTAGAAAATGCCACGGGAAGAAAGAGCCACAGCTAAGGACCGTTGCTGAAGGCCTTTATTGGGCGTTTGCTCTCGGGCAGAACTCCCGGGGGCAGGTGAGCGAGGAGACAAAGGGAGTCTGTGAGGTATGAGGGGTGGGGAGAGGTTTTATAGCCAGGGCCGGGGTCCAAGCCAGGTCTTCCCATATAAGGAAGAAAGCGCGGGCTACAGCGGCGGGTGGTGCCCAAGGGCTCCGTGTCGGTACCTGCTTGGACCAGGCTGCAGGGGGTCGGTCCCCGGAAGTTTAGCCAGGCTCCGGAACTTGTCTGTGGCGTTTTTCCGGGGCATGCCTCAACATGCCTGACCTTTCAAAAACCTTGCAAAATTACATAAAGTGGTATTTTAAGAATATAGTGAAGTGAGTTAAGTCGCTCAGTCGTGTCCGACTCTTTGCGACCCCACGGACTATATAGCCTACCATGCTCCTCTGTCCATGGGATTTTCCAGGCAAGAGTACTGGAGTTGGGCTGTCATTTCCTTCTCCAGAGGATCTTCCCAGCCCAGAGATCGAACACCGTAGGCAGATGCCTAACCTTCTGGGCCACCAGGGAAGTCATTAAGAATATAAATAGGATATAATTTTTAAAACCATATTTTTATTATGCAGCAAAGAGCAAATTGAAACAATGTGAGATAGCATACTACATAAAAATTTGGAGGGTAGTGTGCTAAGTTGGGAAAAGAAAGAAAGGCTCTATTATCTCTCATATGGAAACTAAATCCATACACACATACATAAGAAATAGATATAAGCTAATAGATATAGAGAACAGATTGCTAGTCACCAGAGGCACAGGGTGGGGGTTGGGTGAAATGGGCAAACTATTTCACTTTAAATGAGTTGAATAAAACAAATAAAGCATATAGTTAAATAAATATTTGCAGGGAATGCTAAAATGGAAAGTTCAGGCACTGGTGCTAAGAGCATGAAATGATATAGCCATTTCAGAGAGCAGTTTGTCACTATTTAGTGAACCTTAAACTCACAAATCTACTCTTGGTAATATACTGTATAAAACTCTGACACAGTCATGAGAATGGACTTTACAAGATTATGTGTGATACTGAAGACTTCCAAAAACATGTTTATCAACCTGAAAAAACAGATAAAACATGGTCAGTGCACACCATGTATTATCATAGCTTTCAAAAATTAAATTGGTTAGGTTTTCTCAGAGCAATTTTGAATGGTCTAAAGAAATGTTGAGTGAAGTAAATGAGAAGCTGAATAACTAGGCACAATTCATCTACATATCAATCCAGCCTACACACATAAAAAAGGGCTTCCCAGGTGCCCTTAGAAGTGAGGAATCCACCAGTCAATGCAGCAGATACAACAGACACTAGTTTGATCCCTGGGTCAGGAAGATCCCCTGGAGGAGGGCATGGCAACCCACTCCAGTATTCTTGCCTGGAGAATCCCATGGATGGGGGATCCTGGTGAACTACAGTCCATGGGGTTTCATGGAGTCAGACATGAGTGAAGCGACTTAGCATGCACACATACATACACATAAAAGCAAAATATAACAATGCAGTATTTATAGAACTATCATTAAGTAAAAATGTTTGTGGCACATTTTTATATTTTTCTATATTTATATTTCTATAAATATTTATAGAATTTTTTAGAATTGTGAATTTATAGAATCTATTTCTATAGATAATTATGTTTCTATAAAAATATGAATGTAGTTCCTATTGGGAAGAAGGTATATTTAGATTGAAATATATGCCTATTGAAAACTATTGATTACAATGCCAAGAACTATTTTTTTATTTTGAGTACTTTTTAATAAAATGGCATTATAATTTTTCCTATTGGAAATGGAGTTTCACCTTGATATTTTGGAAAAATGTTTTGGAGGAGAAAAGCAGAATACTTCAAAGTGGCAAATCCAAAAAAAAATGTTTACCATGTTTGAATATGACATGTTACTACTGATGCCTTATGTAAAGTGCATGTGAATTTCAAATCTTAAAGGAACATGAAGAAAATGAATCCCTGCAGATGAATACAAAGTTAGAGATATTTGAAAATTTTAGCAGCTATGAAAAGTGATCATTGCTGTGAAACCTGCTGTTTTCCCTTACAACATAACAATAATGTGTAAATTAAATTGCAACAGGAAGTGTGTGTATAGTATCCTAATTGCTTTTCCATGCAGAGGTAAATGAAAATTGTACAAAAATTATATAGCAAAAATGAAAAAGGTATTTAATCAGCTTAAACTACTTAAAATTAGCCACAGCTGAATATAGACAATTTAAAAAAATCAAATCCCTATTTTCAAGACAATAGGAATTCAAGAGATATACTGCCTAGTATATAAATTTCAATACAATTAATGGATGTATTTTTATTCATTAGTATGTTTCTTATATGTTAGAAAAGAGATTAGAATAGTCAATTTGGTACTTTAAACTTAATAGACTATAAGTGAATACATGGTGGAGTGGTTTCTCCTCACGAGATGGATTTTGCAGGTCTGTATTCTCTGGAAAATGTGCTAAGATAATTACTTCCTCTCTGAAATACATTAAAATTCATCAATCAAATTCTATTTTCAAACTACTCTTAAGATTACTTCTTAATACAAAATAATTTTGATAGCATAAATTATTATTCTCTAAAGTTGATAATTCTGTAGAGTTGTTTGGCATTATAGTCTTATTTTTTAAGTAGTGGATTGATGATTAAAGTAATTAAGAAATTTGGCCATTATCCTTGAGAAAGTCAGATGAATAGACACAAAAGTTTATTTGTTACTGTTGTTCAGTGCAGCTCAGTTATGTCTGACTCTTTGCAATCCCGTGGACTATAGCACTCTAGGCTTTCCTGTCCTTCACTATGTCCTGCGGTTTGCTCAAACTCATGCTCATTGAGTCAATGACACCATCCAACAATTTTATTTTCTGTCATCTCCTTCTCCTGCCCTCAATCATTCCCAGCATCAGGGTCTTTTCCAGGAGTCCAGGCTCTTTGCAGCAGGTGGCCAAGTACTGGAACTTCAGGTTCAACATCAGTCCTACCAATGAATATTCAGGGTTGATTTCCTTTAGCATTGATTAGTTTGATCCCCTAGCTCTCCAAGGGACTCTGAAGAGTATCTCCAGCTAAAAAGAGTTCAAATAGAATGATAAAAGCAAATTTCCCTCAGAACAATACAGAATGTCCATTCCTTATTCTTGTCAGGTCATCAATAGAAAATATATCACCCTGGATAAATGCTTCCGTAAAGCACTTGTGTACTCCCTCACAGCAGCAGATCGCTGAAATATACTGACACCTCTTATAATAGGTACTCACTCAAATTGATCTCCCACTGTGTTCAAGATGCTGTTTTTGAACACAATCTCCAAAGAGTGAAGGGACTGATTGCTCTCTATGACCCTATAGTTAGGTCTGCCATGTTTAACTTGAGGAATTATAATTGATCTTGATAGGTTCTTCCTTTGATTCACGAGTATTTTATAGCTGCTTTGGGACATAGCTGCAAAAAGCAGGCCTTCCAAATAAACAGAGTTCAAGATTTGATGAAAAACTGTTCATGGCACTAGGGATAAGCAAATGAGGGATTGGGAGAAGAGGGAAAACATAATAACTATCCTTAGGTATCTTGATCAGAAGGTTTCTATGAGACCAAAACTATCTCACAATACAGCTAAGATGTCATTTGTATTATTTGCCTTTAAATACATGTTGAAATTTGGTTTGATGATGTAAAAGCAATGAGAGGAGTGGTGAGGGGCAAAATGTTGGTTCTCAAAGTAAGGCATTCACAAGATGACCTAGTAGTCATGTTTTTTGATATTAGATATAGAAAAAAAATTAAAAAACTAGTTTCCGTAACAAATGTCCTTGATGCAGCAATAAATATTAATTTTCTCAAGTCATTGCTTTTTAATGTTTCATGTGATGAAATGAGAAATACACATGACACACTTCTGCTTCTTACAAATGTACAATAGTTGCATTAAGAAAAAGTACTTTTGAAACAATGACTAACAGTGATTGCTCAGATTCGATATTTGGTAGCTATTTTCAAAATGAAGGAAGTGATTCAACGGAAACAACACATCTGTTGTCAAAAATAAAATGGGAGTTTTCAAGTTCAGATTAGCATTTTGGAAAACTTGCATCTTCCATCTTAAGTTTTACATGTTCTCAACACAAGAACTGTCTGATGACATTGGTTGTGATTCATCAATGTTATCTAATGAAATACATTGGCATTTGGAAAATCTGTGGAAGCACTAAACAATATTTTTAAATTACGAATGCATAATATTACACAACCATGCATTACAAAGTAAGAAACTCTCAGAGGAACATAGATCAATAACTTTTAAGGAAAGTGTAAAATACTTTGATATGGTTTTAGACTTTTTAATTTTGTAATTTTGTTTGTAATTGATGCAAACTGCAACTAGTCAAGTAAAATTATAAGTATTAAAATAGAATATTCATAACCATCTTAATTTTAAATAATCCCTCTTTCTCAATGTCATGTGTGAGTATATTTTCCATATATTCAATCAAATACCATATTGAAATATTTTGAATGCAGATTACAAAAATCCAGCTGATTTCTTTCTTGCCAGTCATTTTATAGTGCTACAAATGTTTAGTAGTGCTACCCTTCACACTACATTTTGACTGGAGAAAATATATTTTCCTAAATTATGTTAAGAATAAGGTTAATTTTTAAAATAATTCTTATTTCTGTTTTCATTTGTAATATGACGTATATTATCAGCCATGCCTCACATGAAAAGGGCATTTTGGGGTCTTCAATAATTTTTAAGAGACTAAAAGTTGCTGAATCTAAACATTTGAGAATTTCTGCCTTTCTTTACCGGAACCCCTTAATAAAATTGTCTGCTTTGCTGCAAGTTTCCATCCGTCATGCATCATACTGACTTTGCTTTATACCTTCATGCATGTGTACTAAGTTGCTTCAGTTGTGTCTGACTCTGCAACTCCACGGACTGTAGCCTGCCAGGCTTCTCTGTCCGTGGGGCTGTCCAGGCAAGAATACTGGAATGGGTTGCCATTTCCTTCTGCCGTATACCTTTATAGTTAATCCAAATTGTTCTGTATTAGTAAAATGCTGTTTGGAATTAAATATTCAAAGTTAACTTTGAGGAGAAGTAACATTTATGGTATAAAATTTTCCCAACCTGATTCATTTTTGCAATACTACTCAATAAGTTTTATTACTGGAGATTTTTGTCTTATTTATATTCAAGACTGTAGATATTTTTGGTTACTGACAATGTAAAATGTTTCTGTAATAATGCGGGTGCATGTTATCAGAAGAGAATAGAATGTTACTTTTGAATAGTTATCTTTAATCTTGTTATAAAAATCCTTTATTAGTTTTAATATTTAAACATCTTTATACTTTCATTTAAAAAAAATACTCTTCTAGTGTGAAGAGGTATTCTGTTGAAATTTCTCATGGTCATTTCAGTTTTATTAAGTATATTCAGTTAATTGCATTATCTTGATAATGCTCACTCATAAATGATTACAATAGCACATGTCCTCCAATTCCTGATTATCATAGATGTTTTTTTTTAATATTTTACAGTTTAGGTTAATAATTACTCAACTATTGTTTAAAAATCTTTCTAGTATTTAATCTTTCATTTTATTAAGAGTTTGCTTGAGAAGTATCAGCATTTCTAAAGCAATAGGTTGAAATTTTTAAATAAAATTGGAACATTTAGTTATTAAAAGGTAAAAGGATATTTATCTTCAAATTTCTCCTAAGTTAACTCAGACTTTATCCTGACCCTTTTTATTTTGATGTAGTCACCTCTTTTTGAGCCAAAAGCAATTTGAAATAATGTTAGTTACTTCTGCCATTGAGTTATTTATAACTATAATTTAAATGCAAATCATTTGGTATTATTAAAGTGGAAGTGTTAGTCAATCAGCCATGTCCAACTCTTTGCAACCCCATGGACTATATAGCCAACCAGGCTCCTCTGACCATGGGATTCTCCATGCAAGTATACTGGAGTAGGTAGCCATTCCCTTCTCCAGGGGATCTTCCCAACCCAGGAATTGAACCTGGGTCTCCTGCATTTCAGGAAGACTCTTTACCACCTGAGCCACCAGACAGTATTATAAGTATGGTATTATAAGTCTTGCTTATATGTTTTCATTATAAAGTTTATCACTATGATGTCTCTTTAGATTGCTTAGTATTTTTTCCTAAAATTATACCTTCTGTGGTAAAAGAAAATTTTACATTTGATAAACTAAATATCATTTTGTCCATGATTTTACCTGGATGCTTTATCAATTTAAGTCTATATATTACATGCATACTAGATTTGAGACATCTTTTTAATCCAGTTGAAAAACTAATTTAGATTTTAATTGGAAAGTATTTAATATAATGATGGTTTTGATGTATTGATTATCTGAAATATATAGGAAGCAACTGATCAAGTATACTGCAATAAAATACATTTCAGATATAAGTTTGAATCTCTGAATGATTTTACCTAGAACAGAGGTTTCAAACAATGATAAATTCCAGGGTAGTTTTTTTAAGTTAGTGGCAAAGATGATGAAAAAGAAAATATCACTAGACATAAAGAGCTCAAGAAACTGAGGATTCAAGGTAATGGTTTGCTTATATCATGGATGTTAACGTCCCCGGGGACAATGAAATAGTGAGTGCAGAAACAAAATCTCTGATTTAAGAACCACAAAATAAAGGAAGATACAAGTGATGAATCTTGAGCGGTTGACTGGTGAACCTGGCAGTTTAAACATAAGAGTCATTACTATTTTTGGATACACTCTTATCGGCATCATGTTGTACTTACAAGCTTAGCTGTGTCTTTCACTCCCAATGATTTTGCTTTCAATGAATTGCACTGTGCTCAGCTGCTCAGTCATGTCCAACTCTGTGAGCTCATGAACTGTAGGCTCCCAGGCTCCTCTGTCCATGGGATTCTCCAGGCAAGAATACTGGAGTGGGTGGCCATGCCCTCCTCCAGAGCATCTTCCCAATCCAGGGATCAAACCCACATCTCCTGCATTGGCAGATGGATTCTTTACCACTGAGCTACCCTGGAAGCCCATCAGATAGATTCAAATTATAGTTTTAGACCATAACTGTACATTTAATAAAAGGCTTTTTTACTTTAATAATTATCCTTAGTTTATACTAAGTTAGCTTGAAAATTGCTGCTATTTTGTAATCCTTAGTATGACAAATACTACATAACTTGTGGAGTCTAGTCCAAGTGAAACTGTAAGACCCCTTTGTTTTTTTTTTTCCCCCTTTGTTCTAAAATAAGTTTGAGACAGTGATAATAGAACATTAAACCAAGTGGGACATCCTTTTGATCACAGGCTCTTTACAATAACACAAGTGGTTGCCTATGAAGTCAGCTAGTTCCAACACATGAATATTTAAGATAATTCACATTGTGTGTTGTTATTTTGATGCTTCAGTGAATTGTCTTTTGTTTGTTTGTTTGCTTGTTTAAAATTACTAATGCTTGTATTCTTAGCCCATGCATCTAACATTAGTCACTTCTACTTAGGGAAAAGTTTTCATGGCAGAATAATAGAAAGAGAAGAAAAGAAAACAATCTGGGAATTTTACTGCTAAATACATGATATGTCTTGAGCTATCACTTCCTCTAACTGTAAAAAATCTGATAAAAACAAACAAATAAACAAACACTCCAGTTGTTGAAAGAGTGAGAGAAAATTAGAGGAAAGAGGAAACAAAAAGGTTGCCACTGGTGAGAATTTCTGAGCAGAAATGTTTCCCCCTGACTACATGAAGTTAGCTTCAAGAGTAATGACATATACAGCAGACATATTTGGGGAAATAGGGCACTAGTGGTAAGAAACCTGCTTGTCAATGCAGGAGACACAGGTTCAATCCCTGGGTCAGGAAGATCACCTAGAGGACGGCATGGCAACCCACTCTACTATTCTTGCTTGGAGAGCCCCATTGATAGAGGAGACTGCTGGGCTATAGTCCATAGAGTTGTGAAGAGTCTGACATGACTGAAGAAACTTAGCACATAAAACAAACAAAGAAAAGACCAGTGCCACAGTTTCCCTTTAAAAGGCCACAGTGTGACTTGAGATTTCTAGAGCAAGGCTGACAACGTGGTAGAGTCCCCTTTAAGGAATGAAAGAAGTGGAGTGAGCATCAAATTCTTCCATAAGGCTAAGGAAAAAAACAAGGGTAAATGAAGCTTCCTAGTCCTACTAAGTGGCCTGAGAACTAGCTAAGTGAGTATACTGCCTAAAGAAGGCTACTTTTGAAGATGGGACACCTCCGTTGAAATTGTTTTAACCATTTATTCAGACATCCCTTCTTAGAGTAGGCCCTTTGACAATTACCAACATGAAGATATGGTGATATCTGAGAAAGACAGGGAGTCTTTAATATTCTAGCATTAGCTTCTTCTGAACATATTAATTTAGAACTAATCCTAGGAAGGAAATGGAAAATGCTTAAAATGCCTGAGTTTTCTGGAGCTTTTATGAATACTTTTTCTTCCTCCTAGAGCAATTAATGCTCATCAAGTTAAAAAACAAAACAAAACAACAACAATAAAACACTTCCTTCTCCATGTTTATTTGAGGGTTTCTTTAAAACCTATATTCAATAAACTAGCATTTGCATCTGTTGGCTGCAAAAATGTTCAGAAATAAATTATTATATATGTAAGAATGACAATATTAATATTTTAATATTAATATGTTAAAGGTATTTCCAACATTATTCATGAAAGAATCATACTTTTATAAAGCTTAATTACTAAATACATTTTAAATTGTTGAGTATAAATGGCTTATCATGACAAATTGGTAGAGTTATTACATAGATAACGTGATTCTATTTTTGAACAACCCAACAGGACATATCAAGAAAAACACTTTTTAACCTCAGGGTAACAAGTTTTCATATTACTTTTTTCATGTTTCACTCTGTTTTGATTCTCTTATGCCAAAGGCAAATAATAGAACATTTGCAATTTTTATTTGTTTTCTGTTTGCCATCTCTATTTTGACAAGACTCAAAGTTTTAATATATGGGACTATCATGTTCTAAAATGGATCTAAATTATTAAAATGTTGTGAAGGAAAAGTGATTCTATGTAATATATGTTCAAATCATCAAGGCACACTAATTTTCTGATTTGTGGCATAAATTCAATAGAAGCAGCTTATGTCTGTCATGGAATCCTTTCACAATTTTGAATTTGACTATATTCCTTAAAGTATTTATTCCAATCACTCATATTTAATATAACTATATTATACATTAATATAAATATTTAGTAATTACAATTACTAATAGTACCTGTATTAGTTTGCTAAAATTGTCATAAAGAAATTTACAAACTGTAGGGCTTAAACAACATCAATTATTTATCATAGGACTGCATGGCTTTCAAACTGCAGAAATAAGCTATGAACACCCCTGTGAAATATGGAATGATGAGTGGGGAAAGAAGAGAAGGCTAAATTGTTCTTATTTTTTATCTCTACCTCCTTTTGCATAGAATTTTATTTTGAAAGCCCAAGTCTCAAGAATGATTAACTGGCATAAACCCTATGTTGACATAAGGAGTAGCCATGACTCTTTCATGTTTTTTAGCCTTAATTTAATCCTTTATTTGATTTTACAGGTAGTGCCAAACACTGAGCTTTAAAGAGAGGAAATTGCTACTGAGAAGGCCTAGTGAACTTAAACATTTCAGTTGTAATTCTTCATTGGCTGAGAAAATAGTATTAAGTGTTCCCCATGTCTACCAGCTATTCTCTACAAGAGATCCTATATGACCTTAATTTTTACTAAACCTGTGCATTCTGCCGAAGGTTGCATGATGCTAACTTAAACAGTACAGAAATTAGCACCCAACAAGGCTATTTTAGGTATGGAAACTTTTGAAAATAAGTTATGTTAAAGTGGGTATGACAAACCTAGACAGTATATTATAAAGCAGAGACATCACTTTGCCACCTAAGGTCTGAATAGTTAAAACTAGGGTTTTTCCAGCAGTCATGCATGGATGTGAGAGTTTAAATATAAAGAAGGCTGAGCACCATAGAATTGATGCTTTTGAACTGGTACTGGGAGAAGACTCTTGAGAGTCCCTTGGACTGCAAGGATATCCAACCATTCAATTCTAAAGGAAATCAGTCCTGAATATTTATTGGAAGGACTGATATTGAAGGTGAAGCTCCAATACTTTGGCCACTTAATGCAAAGATCTGACTCACTGGAAAAGACCCTGACAACTGGGAAAGATTGAGGGTAGGAGATAAAGGGGGCAACATAAGATGAGATGGCTGGATGGCATTACTGACTCAATGGACATGGGTTTGAATGAACTCTGGGAGATGGAGAAGGATAGGAGAGCCTGGTATGCTGCAGTCCATGGGGGTCACAAAGAGTTGGACACAACTTATTGACTGAACAACAACAAAAACTATTAACTTTAACTGAAGGATGAGATGCTCTGACCCAGGTGGTGACAGGAACGTGGAAAGTTGCATAAATTGGAGTGTAGTCAAGGAAGCTCTTGATATGTTCAGGAAACTATATGCAGTTGAGTAACATTAATGCAGGAGATTTGGAGGCTTGGTGCTGCTGAAGAAATTAGTGATTAGGTAATGATCTACCTTGATTATGTGTGACTTAGCACCAAAGTAGTTAGTAACTTATTCAAATTTATAGGTAGGAAGAGAATCAGTTATGAAGTGTTTGAAGAAATAGAAGAAAAAAACCATAATTCTGTTATAAAATACAGACGTGGAAGAGGGATAGAATATATGATGATATTCAATAATTACTAAGAAACAGGATAATGAGAACCTATTGTATAGCATAGGATTTTAAAAAGTACAATCTAATTCTAGGACTTATATTAAGTTAACCTTAAAAATGCATTCCAATATACAATAAGTACAGAAAAATTCTGTTTGACTCCATTTACACAAGGTACCCAAATACAGTCAAATCATAGAGTCAGAAAGTACAGTGGTAGATGCCAGGGCCTGGGGGTGTGGTCAGGAATAGGGACTTAGTTTTTAACAGGGACAAAGTTTCAGTTTTGGAAAATGAAAAACTCAAGAGATGGATGTTGGTGAGAGTTGCAAAACAATGTGAATGCATTTCTTTCCACTGAATTGTGCAGTTAAATATGGCTAAAATAGTATTATTTTATGACCTTTACTACAATAAAAAATGACATTAAAAATTCTGGTTAAAACTGGATTCTCTACAGCATAATAGATTTAGGTTTAAACATTATTATCATTGGTTCCTTCCCTCCTTCCGTGTCTCCTTCCAACAAGTCCCCAAAATTTAAAACGATTTTAATGCAAAGAAATTAAGGTGAAAATCAATAGCAAAGAAATAAGAGACAGTCACAAGTAGGTGAAAACAAGACAATGTTATTTTCAATACACACTGAGAATTTTCAATGAACCAAAGAGAAGTCTCAAAGAAGTTAGAAAATGCTTTGAAAACAAAACATAACAAAGAAAATATTGTGAGATGAAACTAAAATACTACTTGAAGATAAATGTATAGCTATAAATGACTATTTAAAGGGATGGAGGAAGGGGGTGAGAAAATAGATCTCAATTCAATATATCAAAAGTATACTCTAAGACAAAAGGAATTTAAAAGAAAAAGCCTCAGGAAGGAAAATGCTAGTCAACTGCATCTAGCACAAATACATGCATATGTTCTACAACATTACCATATGGACAAAGTCACAAGGAAACAACATTGATTAAACATCAAGCAATGCTGATCCAATAAAAATCAACCAATCTAATACATATAAATGGCAAATAAATAGCATAAAGGACAAAAAAAAAAACCAATATAATGCAGGAAAAATATCTATAAAAAATTCAACACTCTTCTATAACAAGAGCCCTCATTAAACAAGGAACAGAGGGAACTTTCTGAATCTCAAGGGTAATTATAAAATACACACAGCTAATATCATGCTTAATGGTATAAAAGTGAAAATCTTCCCCCTATGATCAGATAAAATAAAAGCAGATAAAATACTGCTTTTATCAATTCTATTCCACATTGAGCTGAAGGTTCTAAGCCAGAGATATTAGAAAGCAATACAAAGGGATCTAGATTGTATAGAACAAATACAAAACTACAACTATTTCCATATGACATGATCTTTTCTATTGGGATCCAAAAAACTTCTAGAACTAGATTCATGCTGGACTTTATAACAATATAATGACTTGGAAGTCTAGAAATAAACTCTGATATATGGTCAGTTAATTTCATCAGAGTTTTCATGACAATTCAATGAAGAAGGAATAGTCTTTTCAACAAATGGTTTTCCCATTCAGAAGACTACAATGTTCCCCTCCATATAATTTCCACACAATTGTCTCAAGACAATTAGAGGCTTTCCTAGGGGCTTAGTGATGAAGAATCCTCCTGCCAATGCAAGAGACAGTTTCGATATCTGGTCCAGGAGGATCCCACGTTCTTTGGAGCAATTAAGCCCCTGGGCCACACCTATTGAGCCTATGCTCTAGGGCTGGGGAACTGTAACTACCGAGTCCATGTGCTTGCAACTGCTGAAGCCTGCACACCCTAGAGCCTGCGCGCCGTCCTAAGAGAGCCGCTGAATGAGAAGCCTGCACGCCGCACCTACGGAGTATCCCCATTCTGCGCAGCGAGAGAAAAGCCTGTGCAGCAACAGAGGCCTAGCACAGCCAAAAATAAATAAATGAAATCATAAAAATAAAAAGACAACTGGAGACTGCAGTGGTCAAGTAGTGATCCCTAGTCTATCACTATTCAGTGGCAGAATCTGCATGCCAGATTCTGTGTCCTTAACTAGAGTCTACTGTTTATAGCCGTCCAAATACCAGTGAATGAAGTAAAAAATGTTGACATAAAAGTCACATGTTGTCTAATAGCTGGAAAGGTACATAATCAAATACAATTATTTAAAAATAAAGTAACAATATCATCTAGAATCTATTTCAATAATAATTGCTCAGTCATTTTCAACTATTCTTACCCATATTAACTTCAGCAAAATATATGTGGATGCCTAATATTTAAAAATAACCCTCATCTATTTTTTTTAAACTAAAGAGAGAATCCAGAGGCTCTTAGCGTTTTATTGCTTCTTCTCTGGTGTGTGTGGGTGTCTGTGTTTGAGTGTCTACATGTGCATGCTCAATCGTGTCTGGCTTTTTGTGACACCATGGATTGTAGTCCATCAGGCTCTTCTGTTATGTGATTTTCCAGATGAAAATATTGAAATGGATTGCCAATTCCTTCTCCACTTTTTTCTGGTACCTTTTTTGGAATCATATAATATTAAAATGAGAGAAATGACCTCTTATGGAACATTCTTTCCCCATGATTCATTTAGTTATATAATGAAGTTAAAAATAGATTTTATTCAAAGAAAGTATTTGGGATTTGAAGTCTAAATAAGCCTTTATCTGGTACCAAAACTAGCATCTAATTAGATCTATTGGATTCAAAGCCATCACATAACATTCTAATTTCTGATTAGAGTATAGAACATTTATAATAGAGAACAGTGTTTTCCCATAATACTAACTTCTTTATATCCCCTTATATTGGCTGATAGCCTAAAATACTAATCTCTCCAAGAAAAAGCTTTTATTATTTGGTTACCTGATATTCTGGGTAGTATTAAAGCAAATATGAAGTGCTATAAATATCAAAATTCACTAGAAACTGCCTTTTATTTTTAGTTGCCCAGTTCTTTATTGGGTTTATTTTTTTTTTAAGTACTTATTTATTTGGCCACATGAGGTCTCAGTTGCTGTATGCAGGATCTTCCGTCTTAGTTGTGACATGCAGGATCTTTCAGTTGTGGCATGTGGGATCCAGTTCCTGGACTAGGCCCAGTTCCTGGGCCCCCTGCATTGGGAACATGGGATGTTAGTCACTGGACCATCAGGGAAGACTCATACTAACTTCTTTGTATTCCTTTATATTGGATGATGGCCTTCCCCAGTGGTCCAGTGGTAAAGAATCTGCCTGTGATACAGAAGACTCAGGAGATGTGGGTTTGATCCCTGGGTCAGGAAGATTCCCTAAAGGAGGGCATGGCAACCTACTCAAGTATTCTTGCCCGGAGAATCCCATGCAGAGAGGAGCCTGGAGAGCTGCAATCCATTGGGTCACAAAGAGTCAGACACACCCCAAGTGACTGAGCAGGCATGCTGGTTGATAATCTAAAAAATTAATCTTTCATAAAAACCTGAGAGGTATTAAAACAAAGTGAATATGAAGTGTCAAAAACATCAAAGTTCATTAGAATCAGTTTCTCTGAGTTCAAATATTAACACCCATACATTGAATATATTTAATTTCAGGCTATACAAGAAAATACTGGTCATGAAATATTCATGCTATTGTATTAACAGTTGACATGATCTTACAGGCCATAAGATTTTAAGTTGAAACCAGTTATAGCCATATAGGCAAAAATGTTCTTAAGGCATTAAGTAAAAGAAGAATATTATGTCATTCCTTTTTAAAAATTAATTAATTAATCTATTTTACTTTACAATATTGTATTGGTTTTGTCATACATTGATTTGAATCCGCCATGGGTGTACATGTGTTCCCATCCTGAATCCCCCTCCCACCTCCCTCCCCATCCCATCGCTCTGGGTCATCCCACTGCACCAGCCCCAATCACCCTGTCTCATGCATTGAACCTGGACTGGCAATTCTTCACTGTCATTCTTCACTGTCTCCAAAACCAAGAGTATGGAGACCAAGATAAAAAGAATTCCTCCAGGCCTATTATGCTTTGGGCATTTTTTTTTTTTTATTTTCATTTTCATAAGTTCAGCTTAGTTCAGTTCAGTCGCTTAGTCGTGTCTGACTCTTTGTGACCCCATGAATTGCAGCATGCCAGGCCTCTCTGTCCATCACAAACAACTGGAGTTTACTCAAACTCATGCCCATTGAGTGGGTGATGCCATCCAGACAATTCATCCTCTGCCATCCCCTTCTCCTCCTGCCCCCAATCCCTCCCAGGATCAGGGTCTTTTCCAATGTGTCATCTCTTTGAATGAGGTGGCCAAAGTATTGGAGTTTCAGCTTCAGCATCAGTCCTTCCAGTGAACACCTAGGACTGGTCTCCTTCAGGATGAACTGGTTGGATCTCCTTGCAGTCCAAGGGACTCTCAAGACTCTTCTCCAACACCACCGTTCAGAAGCATCAATTTTTTGGTGCTCAGCTTTCTTCATAGTCCAACTCTCACATCCATACATGACCACTGGAAAAACCATAGCCTTGACCAGACAGACTTTTGTTGGCGAAGTCATGTCTCTGGTTTTTAATATGCTATCTAGGTTGGCCATAACTTTCCTACCAAGGAGTAAGCATCTTTTAATTTCATGGCTGCAGTCACCATCTGCAGTGATTTTGGAACCCCAAAAAATAAGGTCTGATACTGTTTCCACTGTCTCCCCATCTATTTCCCATGAGGTGATGGGACTAGATGCCATGATCTTAGTTTTCTGAATGTTGAGATTTAAGCCAAATTTTTTGCTCTCCTCTTTCATTTTCATCAAGAGGCTTTTCAGTTCCTCTTCACTCTCTGGCATAAGGATGGTGTCATCTGCATATCTGAGGTTATTTATATTTCTCCCAGCAATTTTGATTCCAGCTTGTGCTTCCTCCAGCCCAGAGTTTCTCATGATGTACCCCACATATAAGTTAAATAAGCAGGGTGACAATATACAGCCTTGACATACTCCCTTTCCTATTTGGAACCAGTCTGTTGTTCCATGTCCAGTTCTAACTGTTGCTTCCTGACCTGCATACAGATTTCTCAAGAGGCAGGTCAGGTGGTGTGGTAGTCCCATCTCTTTCAGAATTTTCCACAGTTTATTGTGATCCACACAGTTAAAGGCTTTGGCATAGACAATAAAGCAGAAATAGATGTCTTTCTGGAACTCTCTTGCTTTGTTGATGATCCAGCAAGTGTTGGCAATTTGATCTTTGGTTCCTCTGCCTTTTCTAAAACCAAACTGAACATCTGGAAGGTCACAGTTCCCGTATTGCTGAAGCCTGGCTTGGAGAAGTTTGAGCATTACTTTTCTAGTGTGTGAGATGAGTGCAATTGTGCGGTAGTTTGAGCATTCTTCGTGATTGCCTTTCTTAGAGATTAGAATGAAAATAGACCTTTTCCAGTCGTGTAGCCACTGCTAAGTTTTCCAAATTTGCTGGCATATTGAGTGTAGCACTTTCACAGCATCATCTTTCAGGATTTGAAATAGCTCAACTGGAATTCCATCACATCCACTAGCTTTGTTCATAGTGATGCTTTCTAAGGCCCACTTGACTTCACATTCCAGGATGTCTGGCTCTAGGTGAGTGATCACACAATTGTGATTATCTAGGTCATGAAGATCTTTTTTGTACAGTACTTCTGTGCATTCTTGCCACCTCTTCTTAATATATTCTACTTCTGTTAGGTCCATACAATTTCTGTCCTTATAGAGCCCATTTTTGCATAAAATGTTCCCTTTGTATCTCTAATTTTCTTGAAGAGATATCTAGTCTTTCCCATTCTGTTGTTTTCCTCCATTTCTTTGCACTGAATACTGAGGAAGGCTTTCTTATCTCTCCTGGCTATTCTGTGGAACTCTGCATTTAAATGGGAGTATCTTTCCTTTTCTCCTTTGCTTTTTGCTTCTCTTCTTTTCACAGTGATTTGTAAGGCCTCCTCAGACAACCATTTTGCCTTTTTGCATTTCTTTTCCATGGGGATGGTCTTGATCCCTGTCTCCTGTACAATGTCATGAACCTCCGTCCATAGTTCATCAGGCTCTCTGTCTATCAGATCTAGTCCCTTAAATCTATTTCTCACTTTCACTGTATATTCATAAGGGATTTGATTTAGGCCATACCTGAATGGTCTAGTGGTAATCCCTACACTCTTCAGTTTAAGTCTGAATTTGGCAATAAGGAGTTCATGATCTGAGCCACAGTCAACTCCAGGTCTTGTTTTTGCTGACTGCATAGAGCTTCTCCATCTTTGGCTCCAAGGAGCAGCTGCTGCGCGGGCACAGAAGGGCCAAGAGGAGCTACTCCACTTTCAAGGTCAGGCGGGGCGGCCTTGAGAAGATCCCCCTCGTCCAAGGTAAGGAGCAGTGGCTGCATTTCTCTGGAGCATCCGTGAAGAGATACCCTATGTCCAAGGTAAGAGAAACCCAAGTAAGACGATAGATGTTGTGAAAGGGCATCAGAGGGTGGAAACACTAAAACCATAATCATAGAAAACTAGCCAATTTGATCACAGGACCACAGTCTTTTCTAACTCAATGAAACTAAGCCATGCCATGTGGGGCCACCCAAGACGTCCAGGTCATGGTGGAGAGGTCTGGAAGAGCTGGAGAAGGAAATAGCAAAGCACTTCAGGATTCCTGCCTTGAGAAACCCATGAACAGTATGAAAAGGCAAAATGATAGGATACTGAAAGAGGAGCTCTCCAGGTCGGTAGGTGCCCAATATGCTACTGGAGATCAGTGGAGAAATAACTCCAGAAAGAATGAAGAGATGGAGCCAAAGCAAAAACAATACCCAGTTGTGGATGTGACTGGTGATAGAAGCAAGGGCCAATGCTGTAAAGAGCAATATTGCATAGGAACCTGGAATGTTAGGTTCATGAATCAAGACAAATTGGAAGTGATCAAACAGGAGATGGCAAGGGTGAATGTTGACATTCTAGGAATCAGCGAACTAAAGTGGACTGGAATGGTTGAATTTAACTCAGATGACCATTATATCTACTACTGTGGGCAGGAATCCCTTAGAAGAAATGGAGTAGCCATCATGGTCAACAAGAGTCTGAAATTCAGTACTTGGATGCAATCTCAAAAACGACAGAACGATCTCTGTTCATTTCCAAGGCAAACCATTCAATATCACGGTAATCTAAGTCTATGCCCCAACCAGTAACACTGAAGAAGCTGAAGTTGAATGGTTCTATGAACACCTACAAGACCTTTTAGAACTAACACCCAAAAAAGATGTCCTTTTCATTATAGGGGACTGGAATGCAAAAGTAGGAAGTCAAGAAACACCTGGAGTAACAGGCAAATTTGGCTTTGGAGTACAGAATGAAGCAGGGCAAAAGCTAATAGACTTTTGCCAAGATAATGCACTGGATATAGCAAACACCCTCTTCCAAGAACACAAGAGAAGAATACACATGGACATCACCAGATGGCCAACACTGAAATCAGATTGATTATATTCTTTCATAAGTTAGTTAATGTAATATCAAAATAGGGGTTTCCCAGGTGGCACTAATCATAAAGAACCCACTTGCCAATGCAGGAGATGTAACAGACTCAGGTTCAATTCCTGAGTCAGGAAGATCCCCTGGAGGAAGGCATGGCAACCCTCTCCAGTATTCTTGACTGGAGAAATCCATAGACAGAGAAGCCTGGTGAGCTGTGGTCCACAGGGTTGCAGAGTAGGACATGACTAAAGCAACTTAGCACACATGCACACAATATCAAAACAATCCTAAAAATATAAAAATATAAAATAATAAAATAAAATAAAATAATAATAAAATAATAAAAATATATTGCTTTTATTTTATATGTAAGACTCTGAAGCATACAGAGAATAGCAACATGCACAAGACTATATAAAACTGATCTTTTTCACAGCTGAGGTGTGAACCAAAAATTCTGGTTTCAAAGGGTGAGATTTTAATCATTATGCCCCTTCAGGAAACAATGGTAAATTATGAGGCTCTGTGAAAGGCAGATGCAACTCATAATACAAAGCAATTCCAATTTTGAAGGAATACTAGCACAAGTAATTTCATTTATTTCTTATGTTTGTCATACATTTCCCATAAGTGAGACTATATAATTAGTTTCATTTGATAAGTGAGACAGGCAGAAGTAAATTCATGTATGCCCCAGAGTTACTGTGTGAATGTAGAAGTGAAAAATTAATGTTTTCATTGTGAATTCAGTGTTATTGAACCACATTACCTTAAAGCCCATACCAATTGCTGTTCAGGCCCAAAGCACAAGCATGCTGTTAATAAGAGAATGTGAGGCAAAAGATTTTATACTTTGTCTTTCCTCTTTACATATAACTCCATGAACTTGACATCTCAAAACTTCTCTCTCACATCTTGATTTCATTTACAACAAAATTTATATTTCAGTGTGTTTTAGGGCTCCAGATTCACGGTTACATTGAGGGAAAACCTCAACTCCATGATTAATTATGCTTATAAAAAACTGTCAGATAATCTTGGCTTTAAAATTATAAGCAGGGTTTTCACAATGAGGTACCATTACACACCAATCAGGATGGCTGCTATCCAAAAGTCTACAAGCAATAAATGCTGGAGAGGGTGTGGAGAAAAGGGAACCCTCTTACACTGTTGGTGGGAATGCAAGCTAGTACAGCCGCTATGGAAAACAGTGTGGAGATTTCTTAAAAAACTGGAAATAGAACTGCCATATGACCCAGCAATCCCACTTCTGGGCATACACACCAAGGAAACCAGATCTGAAAGAGACACGTGCACCCCAATGTTCATCACAGCACTGTTTATCATAGCCAGGACATGGAAGCAATCTAGATGCCCATCAGCAGACGAATGGATAAGGAAGCTGTGGTACATATACACCATGGAATATTACTCAGCCATTAAAAAGAATTCATTTGAATCAATTCTAATGAGATGGATGAAACTGGAGCCCATTATACAGAGTGAAGTAAGCCAGAAAGATAAAGACCATTACAATATACTAACACATATATATGGAATTTAGAAAGATGTCAATGATAACCCTATATGCAGAACAGAAAAAAAAAAAAAAAGACACAGATTTATAGAACAGTCTTTTAGACTCTGTGGGAGAAGGCGAGGATGGGATGCTTCAAGAGAACAGCATTGAAACATGTATATTATCTAAGGTGAAACAGATCACCAGCCCAGGTTTGATTCATGAGACAAGCGCTCGGACCTGGTGCACTGGGAAAACCTAGAGGGAACAGGTGGAGAGGGAGGTGGGAGGGGGGATTGGGATGGGGAACACATGTAAACCCATGGCTGTTTCATTTCAATGTATGACAAAATCCACCACAAATAAAAAAAATAAAAAAATAAAAGAGATGAAACAAGAAAAAGAAAATTAAAAAAATAAAATAAAATAAAAAAATTATAAGCAGGTTTTTATAGCCATCTTTGATCTTTGCAGCAATTTACTAATGAAATTGATAAACTAGAAGAACTGAGATTTTTCCAAAATAATAAAAACTTGTAAATAATTTTAATTGCATTCATTACACTAGCATCAATAATCCATTGTTTCTGTTATGGGTAATTAGCTCATGTTATTTGTTTACAGATGTTAGGTTAAATGCTTACAAAACCCAAGGTTTAATATAACTGTCTTTTGTTATTGATTTCAGAAAAATTTAACTCATATATGAAGACAGATAAAACAGTTTTAAGTGATGATAAAAGTTAATAATAACCACACCTATACATACACACAAAAGATTTGAGCACAGATTTGTGATCTAATCAAACTATCACAATTAAAGTATGTTTTTTTTCCTAGTTCCTAAATAAACTTATTTTCAATTTTATGTTTTTATTGCTTTATCTGAAAGTTAGCCAAGTATAATAATTAAAATTTTGATTTGTATACTTCCCCTTTTCTTGGCAATTTTTTTCAGAAATATGTCTATATTTCCCCATGTTTAAAAAGACATTTTACAAATTTATGTGATTTAGGGAGGTTAATCCAGTGCTCTGTGACAACTTAGAGGGGTGGGCTACGGGGCATGGGAGGTACAAGACAGAGTGGATATATGTATATTAATGGCAGTTTCACACTTTTGAATGGCATAAACCAACACAACATTGTAAAGCAATTATTCTCTAATTAAAAATAAATCATAAAAAATTTAAACAATAACATAAATCAATTAATTGCACAAATTTTATTTTTGTAAACTTTGTCTTCAATCATTTGGAATTAATATTTTATAAAAATGTTAAAGCAATATATCCATTCAAGTTTTAAAAAGTAAAAATATTAATTTTAATTAATAAATTTATAACTTTTTCAGCTAGACTCAAGTCTCTGAAAGTAAACATGTTTTTGAAAATCAATATTTACCACACAGTTTCTCCTAAGTACATTCATACTTATTTACAAAAGCTTGAGAGGTCCACATGCTCCATTTCACTTAATGGCTTCTGTGAAAAGTTTATTTATATCAGGAAAAATCTGCTTCTTCAATCTAGATATTTAAACTAATCAGAAAATAAAAATTAATTTCTACTAAATTGGTTCTCAACAGGATAAGTTAATTGCAAGAGAGTTCAATGCTTGTAGAGAATTTAAGAAGGAAACTGAAACTTAAATGTTTCTTAATTCAAAAAGGCTCATAATTTTGAGTTGTCAGCACAATAACCTAAATATGTCCAAAAAACAATAAAATCATTATCATAGAGCTATGTGCAGATCTGGAAGTAAATATCATATCAGTAAAGCAAATTTCCTACCGTTACTTTCCTTCTTGCCCCAACCATGAATTGAACACTTCTTTTACTTCTACTTAAGGATTAAAAAAGAAAGAAAGAAACTTCTTAGTTTATTGTTTATAAATTCAGAGATCAGACTTATGTAAATTAAGAAC
The DNA here is from genome assembly GCA_020226075.1 of Hydropotes inermis. Lineage (NCBI taxonomy): Eukaryota > Metazoa > Chordata > Mammalia > Artiodactyla > Cervidae > Hydropotes > Hydropotes inermis. The sequence continues at coordinate 39,362,501 of CM035295.1, forward strand.
ATTCTATAGTTATGACAACTAGCACCAGGAGGAACCATCCTAGTTAAAGATATTTTTATGTAAAGTGACATTAGTTTAATTCATTGAGATAGAAATTGTCTTCTATTAGAAATAGACATTAGAAGAATACATTAATTTATGTACATGTTTTTCTAGGTTATTTATGGAAAGAAGAAGTCAAGAGGGTGAGGTGAGAAAGAGTCAGAGTTCAATTCATTTCAGTTCAGTCGCTCAGTCGTGTCTGACTCTTTGCGACCCCAGGAACTGCAGCACGCCAGGCCTATCTATCTATCATGAACTTCCAGAGTTTACCCAAACTCATGTTCATTGAGTCGGTGATGCCATCCAACCATCTCATACTCTGTCGTCCCCATTTCCTCCTGCTCTCAATCTTTCCCAGCATCAAAGTCTTTTCAAATGAGTCAGCACCACATCAGGTGGCTAAAGTATTGGATTTTCAGCTTCAACATCAGTCCTTTCAATGAACACCAAGGACTGATCACCTTTAGTGTCGACTGGTTTGATCTCCTTGCAGTCCAAGGGACTCTCAAGAATATTCTAATAAAAATAAATGAAAAAAAAAAAAGAGAGAATCTTCTCCAATACCACAATTGAAAAGCATCAATTATTCGGCACTTAGCTTTTTTACAGTCCGACTCTCACATCCATACATGAATACTGGAAAAACTATAGATAGCCTTGACTAGAGGGACCTTTGTTGGCAAAGTAATGTTTCTGCTTTTTAATATGCTGTCTCAGTTGGTCATAAGGTTCCTTCCAAGGAGTAAGTGTTTTTTTAATTTCATGGCAGCAGTAACCATCTGAAGTGATTTTGGAGCCCAAAAAAATAAAGTCAGCCACTGTTTCCACTTTTTCGCCATCTATTTGCCATAAAGTGATGGAACTGGATGCCATGATCTTAATTTTCTGAATGTTGAGCTTTAAGCCAAAATTTTCACTCTCCTCTTTCCCTTTCATCAAGAGGCTCTTTAGTTCTTCTTCACTTTATGCCACAAGGGTCGTATCGTCTGCATATCTGAGGTTATTTATATTTCTCCTGGCAATCTTGATTCTGGCTTGTGCTTCCTCCAGCCCAGAATTCTCATAATGTACCCCACATATAAGTTAAATAAGCAGGGTGACAATATACAGCCTTGACATACTCCCTTTCCTATTTGGAACCAGTCTGTTGTTCCATGTCCAGTTCTAACTGTTGCTTCCTGACCTGCATACAGATTTCTCAAGAGGCAGTCAGGTGGTGTGGTAGTCCCATCTCTTTCAGAAATTTCCACAGTTTATTGTGATCCACATAGTTAAAGGCTTTGGCATAGACAATAAAGCAGAAATAGATGTCTTTCTGGAACTCTCTTGCTTTGTTGATGATCCAGCAGATGTTCGCAATTTGATCTCTGGTTTCTCTGCCTTTTCTAAACCAGCTTGAACATCTGGAAGGTCACAGTTCCCGTAATGCTGAAGCCTGGCTTGGAGAAGTTTGAGCATTACTTTGTTAGTGTGTAAGATGCGTGCAATTGTTCAGTAGTTTGAGCATTCTTTGGGATTGCCTTTCTTTGGGATTGGAATGAAAACAGACCTTTTCCAGTCCTTTAGCCTCTGCTGAGTTTTCCAAACTTGCTGGAATATTGAGTGCAGCACTTTCACAGTATCATCTTTTAGGATTTGAAATAGCTCAATTGGAATTCCATCACCTCCATTATCTTTGATTGTAGTGATGCTTCCTAAGGCACATTTAACTTCACATTCCAGGATGTCTGGCTCTAGGTGAGTGATCACACCAATGTGATTATCTGGGTCGTGAAGACCTTTTTTGTATAGTTCTTCTGTGTATTCTTGCCACCTCTTCCTAATATCTTATCTTTCTGTTAGGTCCATACCATTTCTGTCCTTTTTTGTGCTCGTCTTTACATGAAATGTTCCCCTGGCATCTCTAATTTTCTTGAAGGCATCTCTAGTCTTTCTTATTCTATTACTTTCCTCTATTTCTTTGCACTGATCACTGAAGAAGCCTTTCTTCTCTCTCCTTGCTATTCTTTGGAACTCTGCATTCAAATGAATATATCTTTCCTTTTCTCCTTTGTTTTTCACTTCTCTTCTTTTCCCAGCTATTTGTAAGGCCTCCTCAGACAGCCATTTTGCTTTTTTTGCATTTCTCTTTTCTTGCGGATGGTCTTGCTCCCTATCTCCTGTACAATGTCAGTAAACTCCATCCATAGTTCATGAGGCACTTTGTCTATCACATCTAGCAGAAAAAAACAGCAAAAATAATAATAACAATAACAACAAGCATCCCAATTACAAATTTTGCAGACGAACTGCACACAAATTTTTCCGAAGATATACAAATCACCAACAGGTACTTGTGCTCAATATCACTAACCATTAGGGGAATGCCAGTTAAAACCACAATGTCGTATCACTTCACAAACTGAAAAATGGCTATCATCAAAAATAGTATTGCCGAAGATGAAGAGAAAGGATATATTGTGCATTGTTTGTGCGAATGTGCAAGGGTGCACCCAGGATGGAAAACAGCATTGAGCTCTCTCAAAAAATTAAAATATAGAACTACAATATTCCCCAAATTCCATTCTTGGGTATATATCCAAGGGATGTGAAAAGTTTGTCACTAGATTGATTTAAAAAAAAACATAAATGGATGAATATACATAAAATCCTGCCATTTGTGCCAATATGATTAGCTCCTGAGGCCACTGCACTAAGTTAAATAAGGCAGAAAAAGATGAACAATACATGACATCAGTTTTATACAGAATAGAAAAAACAGAAAAGAAAAAAACTCATAAAACAGTAGAAAAGTGGTTGCTGTAAGTCCTGAGAATCTAAAGTAAAACAGTTACTATAGGTGATACTGTATAATTATAGTTTGTTAAGTGAATTAGAACTTCAATACTCTCAACAGCAAAAAATATAAATATGTGAGGTGATGTGTCAGTTCAATACATGAGTTAATTCATTAATAATTTAAATAGATTCAAGGATGAGAATAAAGCAGTTCAACTTCTAGGAAAAACAGAAATTAACAAATGGAAATTTTGTGAAAAAAAACTCAAACACAGAGTATTTCACTTACTTTGAACTTAACTGGTATAAGTGTCCTATTGTTTTCCCATATTCCTCCAAAAATCTTATAAGCAGAAAAGTTTTTCCTACACAGATGACCCTTGAACAATACAAGGGTTAGGGGCAGTAGCACCTGGGCAGAAAAAGCATTTCCTATATAATTCAAGTAAGTGATGGTACCATATATTTGTGTCACTGGAGATACTGACATGACCAATTAGGACACTTTAACTTTTTGGAATGCTTTCCCAAATTGTAACACTGATTAAGGCAAGAGTTGTCAGTTTCATCAGTCCCTACCTACTCTGCCAAAATGACTTGGAATTAAAGAATCTGGGTTATGTGTTTCAGGTTTCTAGATGCCTAGGATGGAAGATAAAAACTTTGAGGCTAATGGTTATATTTTCATCTTCAAGAGGAATAAATTTAAACTAGAAATGAAAAGATAAAATGTCATGAGTGGTGAAGTAATTAAATGGATGATGAAATACATTTCTGGACCAACAGCCTGAATGATGGTGTTTTCAATGTCCTATGAAATCTTGGGAGAATGTGTTTCAGAATGATGACTTACTGAAGAAAGGGAAAAAATAAGAGGAGCAATGGGTTTGACAAAAGAAGAATGCCATCACTGGGAATGAGATTGATAAGATGATTTGTAAGAGATTCTTCTGTAAAGAGTCATTAAACCTTTTTCTTTAAATTTTACACATTTTCAGAACTCAAAAGCAGAAGGGGAAGTAGATAGAAGGTCCCTATTCACATAAACCCCTCTAGACAAGAAAGATAGACCCTGTGCACTGCTGGTTAGGGAGAGGTCTAAGCACCAGCAGTCCCTTTCCCACTGTGGCTCTATCTTCTTAAAATACAAAAGCATGAAAGACCTTGTCATGGGGGCTCAACCTTTGAGAGGTGGTACCCAACTGTGTACACTGAAAATTTTCTGTTCATATTGTTGTAAATGCCTAGAGATTCTGGTGAAAGCTGAGATCAATTACAGCCCTGATGCTCATCACTATATAGCTATCTTAGAAGCAAGCAGACTCTTGACAGTATACATCATAACATTATACATATGCACATATGTGTGCATTTATGGAGATAAATATTTGAAGTTGAATATAATTTAGAAAATCTAAGCACACGTCAAAGAAAAACAAAGCTAGACAATAGTTAAAAAAAAAAACAAATTTTACTCAAGACTACTATAACAGAGGAAAAAGATTTCAATATAGAACCAGGTTCAATTCTAGAAAAGTCAAGCTGGACAATAGTCATAGCAGTAAAAACAAATTTTACTCAAGACCACTACAGTAGAGAAAAAAGATCTCAATATAGAACCAGGTTCGATTCTCAATATAGCATGAGTAAATAGAAATTTATACCCATACAAGAGGACAGAGAACAGGGATGGAAAATTACTAAGAGGCCGCATCTAAGAGGGGGTATGTGAAATTCTGTCTATACCAACCTGACAGGATTATTTGCTGAAGACAGGCCAAGGTGATCAGGCATCACCTGAGGCATGGTGAAAGATGAAGAACAATTAGATATGCAGGGTGATCAGACATCAAGGGTGGATGTTCTAGTTAAGCTGCGTTAGCAGGGGTCTTGCTAAAAGTGAGTTTTATAAGAGAGTGTATAAATGGCTCCAGGAAAATGCTTAGAAGTCTAAGTAAATTTGGTTAAGCAAAGAAGCTCTGTAATATGTTAAAAGAAAGCATTCAGGGGTTTCCCTGGTGTCTCAGTAGTAAAGAATCTGCCCACAAATGCAAAAGATATGGGTTAGATGTCTGATCTGGGATGATCCTACATATCTTGGAGCAACTAAGCCGGTGCACCACAACTACTGAAAGACCCTGATGCTGGGAAAGATTGAAGGGGGGAGGAGAAGGGGATGGCAGAGGATGAGATGGTTGGATGGCATCACCGACTCAATGGACATGAATTTGAGTAAACGCAGGGTGTTGGTGATGGACAGGGAGGCCTGGCGTGCTGCAGTCCATGGGGTCACAAAGAGTTGGATACAACTGAGCGACTGAACTGAACTAAACTGCAACTACTGAGCCTGTGCTCTAGAGCCCAGGAGCTGCAGCTACTGAGCCAAGAGTCCATGCCCTAGAGTCCATAGAGTCTACAGTCTGTGCTCCACCATAGAGTCAACACTCCCTGGAGTCCACGCTCTGCCACCAAAGAAGCCAAGCCAATAAGAAGCCCACACACAGATACTAAGAGTAGCCAGTGCCTGAACGCTTCAACTAGTGAAAAGCTTTTGAAGCAATGAAGAACCACAGACAAAATACATAAAATTATGAAAAAAATAAAATAATAAAAGGAATCATTTCAAAATGTGTACAAACTAATAAATGCAAGTTGTGATTGTTCTATTTTTTTATATTTGAAGAAAATAGTAACCTACACATAAAATATACACTTAGTTATATGCTTGTTTTATTATGCTGTGTGTGTGTTCAGTCAGTTGTGTCTGACTCTCTGCAGCCTCATGGACTGTAGCCTTACAGGCTCCTCTGACGATGGGATTTCCCAGGTAAGAATACTGGAGTGGGTTACCATTTTCTACTCCTGGGGATCTTCTTGACCCACGAACTGAAACTGTGCCTCTCTCGCTTCCTGCAATGGTGCCTTCCCAGGTGATGCAGTGATAAAGAAACGACCTGAAAAGCAGGATATGCAATTAGATCCCTGGGTTGGGAAGATGATTTAGAAAAGGAAATGGCAACCTATTTCAATATTCTTGCCTGGGAAATTCCATGGAGAGAGGAACCTGGTGGGCTACAGTCCATGGGGTCTCTAAGAGTAATTATATATTGGCATCGTTAAATTTAAAGAAGTATATTGAAGTAAAGTAAGAATTGTAGCAATACTGAAAAAAATATGAGTATGGTTTTATATTAAAAATTCATGATTAGGGATTTAGTCATGCATGAAATTCACAGGAATGAAATTTCTTTTGCAAAGCAGTATGACCTTTGGATGTCCAATTCCCTCTCCCATAGCATTCTTCCAGTTAGTAAACTATGGCAGAGAAATATTATTTTAGCTCTTCTTTGTGGATATGTATTTTAGACAGCCCTTTTTGTGAAAAAAAACACACACACACACACATAAATAACCCAAACCAGCTTAGGGACAAGATACCAACTCAGAAGGATTTGGTGATATTGTTATTCACAATACAAATATTTCAGTGGGGGAAACCAACCTGTTTTTTTATTTAATTTAAAACCTTGAAAAATGGTAAATTGTGGTAGGCTCGGTAAGTGGGTGCTAGCAAACACTGGGTCCATTTTTGTAGTGACAAAGTGGTACATCCCATTACCTCCTTGAGGCAAACTAAAGGGATGTTCTGAGAAGACAAGCACTCTAGTCAAAGGACAACATGAGTAGCCTCCAGAATGGCTCACAAAGAATGGCTGCTCTTCAGTCACTCACTCATGTCTGACTCTTTGCTACACCGTGGGCTACAGCATGCCAGGCTTCACTGTCCTTCACCATCTCCCGGAGTTTGCTCAAACTCGTGTCCACTGAGTCAGTGATGCCATCCAACCATCTCATTCTCTGTCGTTCCCTTATCCTCCTGACTTCAATCTTTCCCAACATCAGGGTCTTTTCTAATGAGTCGGTCCTTCACATCAGGTGGTCAAAGTATTGGAGCTTCAGCATCAGTCCATTCAATGAATATTTAGGGTTAATGTCCTTTGGGACTGACTGATCTGATCTCCTTGCCATCCAAGGGACTCTCAAGAGTCTTCTCCAGCACCATTGTTTGAAAGCATCAATTCTTCAGTGCTCTGCTTTTTTATTGTCCAGTTCTCACATCTGTACATGACTATTGGAAAAACCATAGCTTTGAGTATACAGACTTTGGAGGCAAAGTAATGGCTCTGCTTTTTAATACACTGTCTAGGTTTGTCATTGCTTTTCTTCCAAGGGGTAAGTGCCTTTTAATTTCAGTGTTTAAACCAACTCATTTCATTTTTGCACAATTACAAACTTTATTTAAACAAAAAAAGACATTTAGTTTTAAGCAAAGCCTACCAATTAGTCTCAATTCTGTATCTGGAGCTATGCCAGGCAACTGTCCATAACAAGTATTATGTCTTCAAGCATGTGAAGATGTATTCTACATTATGCATCTTATCTTTTCCTCATTGTATTCACATCCCAATATCCTGCTTATTTTCCTCTTGAATGCACTTTGCCTTAATATCATGTCCATTAAAATTGACACAACTGGACTTGAATCAACTCCTCTAGCTATGGAAAGTAAATATGAATCAGAATGGAAAAATGAATCTAATACTTCTGAAATGACACCATTTCTTTTTGCAGTAAGAATTTAGAATTATCTTAGTAGTCATATCAATTTCCATTCCTAAAGTTGTGTTAAATAAGCATGTATCTCCACATTAAAATACAGTCTTTACATTTCTTAAATGAAATAGTAGCAAGCCAAGTCCATATCATGAATTGGATCTACTTTTCCCCAAGTGAAGAATTTTGCATCTATTCATTTTAATTGTTTGTATAAATGCATTACTCAAATTGTTGAGATTTTTATATATTTAAATTTTAATTATATCCCTTTCATCATTTAATCTTTTCCTCTTATATCAAATATATGAATAAGAAATCTGTGAATGCACATCTAAGAGTGTGGCCAAGATCTATACTTGAAATTTACATTCTGCTATGTAATACTTAAGTGTTTTCAGCTAATTTACAATACATCAAGTGCAACTTTAACTTGATCGTATTCACTATAGCACATTCAAAATTTTGAAGTATCCTGTAAAAATAAGATATATTGGTTCATACATATATATATACCTATATAATTTTACAAATGTAACCATTTTACAACAGTATGTGGTAACTATTTGTATATTTTAGTCAATCTTTGCTGGATCTTAGTAATCACCTCTAAGTATTTAAATAATACATTCCATCCTAAACAGTTAAATGTCCAACAACACTGAGGTATAATTTGAAGAATTTGCTGTGTTCTTCACTCTGTGGAATATTTTCCTCTATTTTAGCTAGTTAAGCAGTACTTCTCAATCAATTCACTACAAAGAGGCATTCTGCAAGCATATGTGCTAGATACTTGATATACTGATGTGTGTGCATGCTGAGTCACTTCAATCATATCGACCCTTGATGCTTTGCCACCTATAAGCTGTAGCCCACCAGGCACTTCTGTCCATGGGGATTCTCTAAGCAAGAACACTGAAACAAGTTGCCTCCTCCAGGGATCTTTCTGACCCAGGGATCGAACCCAAGAGTGGCAGTTACTTTGTCACTAGCACCACCTGGGAAGCCCTGTGATAGGCTGAAAGTAGACTTAATTTTAATTTGGAAACATCACCTAAAGTAATTGCTTACTGAATTATTTCTTGAATATTTCTTGAAATCTTAGTTATGATTTTTATGTCATTCTCTTCAGATTTCAAATATTGTCCCATTGTAGGGTAAATGGCCTGAAGAGTGGTTGAGAATTTTTGCCAATAGTATGTCTCTTATGAATACAGAATATTCTACTCAAACATTAGTTACACTAAACAAATTATTCTGCTGAAAGCACTATCTTTATTTCACAAATGCATTAATCCTAATATATTTTGCTGTACCTAGTGTATTTTCTGGTCATTCTTGTTTGAGTTTTTGTTAGAATCACAGTATCATTTATGAACTCATATCAAATAATTTGAACACATCCAATAATTCCTCTTTTAAACTTCTGAGTTCATTAGCCATTTCATTTTGCCATGATGAACTTTAGAGTTTTTCAATACTTAAATAATTAGAGAACCCCTAAACTTAATAACTATTCAAATTTAATCTCTAGTTGGATGGTCATATTTCTATGAAAAGAATCAGGTGTCATATTTCTACAGTACCACTGCTTCAAATCCAGTCCTATATTACAGTTTCAACATATAGTTACTGGAGGATTAAAGAGGGAAAAAAGGGGACATCAACAAAACATACATGTCACATGCACACATCAACTATTGCATCAAATAAGATGACAAATGAGGTAAAAATGTAATTTTATTTTTTAACAAAAATAATGTTTCATCTCTAGGCAAAAATTTTAGAAGTTTCTTATCTATTCAAAAAATGTCATGAAATCTTTAAAGCACTGAAAAGGAAACACAGTGATAGGGATTACTTTCCCCTTGTACTGTTTTTCCATATCTTCAAAGATTTTTTTCCTCAGTCTTTCTCAAGTTCTTTTGATCACTAATGAGGTTCAGACATTGCTGCAGTACATTTTTTAAACTTTCCAAGTAGATTCAGGTTTTAAGCTATCTTTATAATTCAAATAAAATGTGCTATTCTGCCGAGTCTAGCTAAATGTTATTCTTTATTAGTAAAATGCATTTGTAAATTATGTAAAAAAAGCAATCCACCTTATATAATTGCTAAAAGTCCCATTATTAGTAATTTTAATACTCATTTTAGATTCCTTAAGAAGGGGTTCCTATTATATTTTAAATATTCCAAGCCGGTATTTAAAAATTTTATGGAATACCTTATGTACTACTTGAGTAAAATTTATGGAGTAAAAAATTTACTTGATTTGAGGTATGATAAGATGGACATGAGTTTGAATAAACTCTAGGAGTCTGTGATGGATAGGGAGGCCTGGCGTGCTGCGATTCATGGGGTCGCAAAGAGTTGGACATGACTAAGTGACTGAACTGAACTGAACAAGATGTCATTGCCATGTTATGTGTTGTCATAGAATGCCATTATCCTTTACACGGTCTATACACTAAAACCTTGTAATAGATTCATTACAAGAGGTCCACAGTTTTTCAATCTGATGGATGTATGTTCAATTTATGTCTCTACCATTTATTAGCTCTGGTATAGCTATTGATGTAACTGTCAAATGAAATTGAATTTTGCTTACTAAATTATGAGAATTTAATGTGATATGTATTAGAAACTTATTATTTAGTATGCTTTCAATGTAATTTTTTTTTAATTTTCTAGATATATATGGACCAACCTTTCCCTCTCTCTGTTTTGAAGAAGTTAAAATTCATTTACCTTTCTCTACTAATTTTCTAGGGCTGCCATAACAAAATACTACAAACTTGGTTGCTTAAAAAACCCTGAAATTTATTCCCTCAAAGTTCTGGAGCCTAGAAGCCTGAAATCAAGGTATTGACAGGGTCATGCTCCCTCCAAAGTCTCTAGGGGAGAATCTGTTTCATGCCTTTCTCTGTTTAATCCTTGGCTTTCTTTAACTTAGAGCTAGCTAGGTAATGCCAATCTTTGTTTAGGTTTTCACATGGTCATTTCTCCCCCTGCGTTTCTGTTTATATGTGTCTTTCCTTATAGGGAAAATCCATCAGATTGGATTCAGGTTCCTTCTAATGAAATCGTAATTTGATTGCATCTGCAAACCACATTTTTAAGTAAGATCACATTTACAGGTACCAGATAGGTTTGGGTAACATAACCTGTGCATGTGTGCTCAGCTGATGAGTTGTGTCTGACTATTTGCAATTTTCTGGACTACAGCCTGCCAGCAAACAGGTTGACATTTCCTACTTCAGGGGATCTTCCCAACCCAGGAATCAAAGGGGCAGATTCTTTACCACTCTTAACACCTGGGAAGCGCAAATTCAACCTTAACACTATTCCAAGAAAAGTGCCACTATCCCAACTAATACTATAATCTTTCCTTTCCTCAATGTATATATTCTCTGACCTCTGATTTAAAAACAGATAAAGCTCCAAAAATATAGAAATGCTACACTTACCATTACATTATCATGTAGAAATTTTTCCACTTCATTCAAGTACACAATTACTATAGACAGAAAAAAAAAAAAGCATGATATTAATGGAATTAGTTTATTAAGCTTCAAAGTGTATAAGACATATTAAATACTATAGAATCTAAACTCTGGCCATTTCTATCAGTTGTTGATGGGTAAAATAACAAAACATTCTTCCAGTTTTTATATATTGTGTCCTTTGAAGCAACAGTGAAGTGAACCATTAAAAAGTAAATCACTCCACTGAACTGAAAAACAGACTCTGATTGGGAAAACTAATGCCTTAGGAAAAAGCAGGTTTTGTAATCTCTGCATTCATGTCTCTTTTTGTCTTTGATAGAAGATGAAAAAAAGCTACATTCTCAACAAAACTGCTACAGTGACTGCAAAGCCATTACTTTTTGTTTTATATATCAAGAGAAGTTTTAGCACCTCACCCCAGATGCCTACTAAATAGAAAGTGACAGGACAATGAGAAAAACAGCCCTATCAAATTTACCATTTTATAGTTCATTTCCTGATGACAAATGAGAGATCTATTTCACAGGCCTTCAATTTACTTGACAAAATAAAAGGGGGGAAATTTGCTCTTGGATTACTCATAGGTTGTTTTGCAACATAAAATTTTATTATAATTCATATTTAATATATGTATCCATTTTGACTATTTGGTTTACTTCATGTTAATCATAGAAACTTCTATAAGACTCATAGAGGAAAATATATCTTCTGAAGGTTATTTATTAATAAAGCAAAGGTTATTTATTAATAAAGCAAAGGTTATTTATTAATAAAGCAAAGGAGTCTACTTGGAATTTGTTGGCTGGGAAAAGTAGACTCATGGACAAAGTTAACTTTAAAGGCAAATAGTGCTAGACTATATGCATGACCCAAAGTGTGAAACTTACTTAACCATGCAATCAATGAAAGAATTAGAGCAAGGTAAAGGGGACTTAGAAGTTCTAAATAGGGCAGGAGCACGTGGGAATTTTAAGGAAGGTAAGTAGGGCAGACCTGAATGAAGATAAAATCTGAGCACAGGTATAAAGAAAGTTACACAATTGGCCAAAAAGAAATCCAAGGCAAGAGTTTCCCAGAAAGGATAACCAGTTAGAGTAAAGCAGGAGTGCCTAGTCCAAGTGAAGGAAAGCAAAGAGATGGGAAGCAACAGTAAGGAGGAGAGAAGAATAACAGAAATAACAAGACACAGGTATCACAGAGCCTCATAGATTTTTGGCTATCACTTTGCACTAATAGCCCCTGGCAGGGTGTTGTATGGAAGGGAGAGAAGCATATTCTTTTACCTTGCTTAAAGTGGGTAACTGGTCATGATGATGGGAACAGAAAATAGGAAGCATGGGCAAAAAAAAAAAAAAAAAAAACATAGAAACTATTGGATGCAGTTTAAAACATCCTCAAAAGTGTGGATGGTTGATTGTGCCACCAGAGTAAGTGATGAGCAGCAGTAAATTTCTGGAAATATTTTGAAGACAGAATTGGATGATTTTGTGATAGATTAGACATGCAATCAGAGGGAGAAAATTGTGGGTGGCATGGGAGGCAGAGAGAGAAAGGAAAGGGGAGGGTCAATGATAATTTTATTCTAGAATTTGAACCTCATTAGCTGGAAAGATTAAATTATCAATGAAGGGGAATAGGTGTGTGGGTATATTAAATGTGAGCACATGTATGTGATTCAGCAGAGGGACTCTCCAGAGTTCATTTGGAGGTCAATTAAGTTAGAGATATTTATTTGTCACCCTTTTAGCAATACTAAATGATGTCAGAATGTTTTACCTTGCACTTATCTTCTCTCCCAATGTCCTGACAATAGACAACTCAGACTAGGAAGCAGATATATAGAAGTATAAGGTGAGACAAGATAAGAAGGCAGCATCCATCTTCTCTTTCCTACAAGTCAGTCATTAGTCCAATTTAATGTTGAAGAAAGATATAAAGCTTAAATTGGATAAGATATGACATCCAACTGAACTGGATTAAGCAAAAGGAAAAAGATGGTAATAGTAATAAACATGGAGCTCAACTTCCTACACATCAAAGACATATCATACATCTAAAGATGAACCAATTAAAAAAAAAGATAATTCAATTGCCCAGATAAAAAGCAATCTAGAAACAATGAATAGCTGACGAAATGGCAAAGAAGAATGAAAGACTTGTCTGGAAGATAGAATAATGAAAATCACCCAATCAGAATAGCAGACAGAAAGACAAATGAAAAAATATAGTAAAACATTATCAGATCTATGGGATAATACAAAATGTGTCAACCTCTGTATCACAGGGTTTCTGGAATGAGAATGGGGAAGGAGATAAAAATGTACTGAAGAAACTATGTCTGAAAACTTCTCGAACTTAAAGAAGGAAACAGACATGCAAGCACAGAAGGAACAGAGGGTCCCAAACAAGATGAATACAAATGGGCCCATGTAAAGACATATCACAATTAAAATATAAACAGAATTCTACAGGCAACAGAGAAAAAGAGTTAGAAAGGAAGTCCCATAATGTTATCAGCTGATTTCTCTACAGAAACCTGCAGGCAGAAGGTATTAGAATTCTACATTTGGAGTCTTGAAAAAAAAAAATCTATCCAATAATCATTTTGAGTAGAAGTAGAGAAAGAATTTCTCAGACAAGCAAAACATGTAAAGAATTCAGCAATGCTAAACCTATCTTGGAAGAAATATTGAAGTGTCTTCTCCACATACAAAAGCAGCAAGGACCTCTCATAAAGAAGAAATCACAATAGGAAAGACAAATATATAAAAGGGTTGAAGATCATTTAAATAAGCCTGCATTATAAAATATTAATATTTAAAAATGCAAAGAAAAACTATAAAAATAAGCATGAATATGTAAACTGGGACAATGACGTCACAAAATATAGGAGAGTAGAGTATCAGTATTTTAGAATGTGTTTGAACTGGAACAACTATCAAAGTAAGTAAATATAGTTTTGGATCAACATGCATGAACTCCATGGTAATCACAAATCAAAAACATGAAATAAACTCACAAGAATCAGAAAGGAAATCAAACATGTTACAAAATAAAAATCAAACCACCAAGGAAAAGACAAAAGGAGGAAATGACTAAAAAAGAACTTTGCAAACTAGAAAACAAAGTCTAAAATGGCAATAAGTACATACCTATCAATAATCACTGTAAATGTCAACAGAGTGTTTAGATCAAAACACAGAGTGATTGGTTTTTATAATATGGTCACCTTATCTTCAACAAAGGAGGCAAGGATATACAATGGAAAAAAGATAGCCTCTTTAACAAGTGGTGCTGGGAAAATTGGTCAACCACTTGTAAAAGAATGAAATTAGAACACTTTCTAACACCATACACAAAAATAAATTCAAAATGGATTAAAGATATAAATGTAAGACCAGAAACTATAAAACTCCTAGAGGAGAACATGGGCAAAACACTCTCTGACATAAATCACAGCAGGATCCTCTATGACCCACCTCCCAGAATATTGGAAATAAAAGGAAAAATAAACAAATGGGACCTAATGAAACTTAAAAGCTTTTGCACAGCAAAGGAAACTATAAGCAAGGTGAAAAGACAGCCCTCAGATTGGGAGAAAATAATAGCAAATGAAGCAACAGACAAAGGATTAATCTCAAAAATATACAAGCAACTCCTCCAGCTCAACTCCAGAAAAATAAATGATCCAATCAAAAAATGGGCCAAAGAACTAAACAGACACTTCTCCAAGGAAGACATACAGATGGCTAAGAAACACATGAAAAGATGCTCAATATCATTCATTATCAGAGAAATGCAAATCAAAACCACAATGAGGTACCATTACACTCCAGTCAGGATGGCTGCTATCCAAAAGTCTACAAGCAATAAATGCTGGAGAGGGTGTGGAGAAAAGGGAACCCTCTTAAACTGTTGGTGGGAATGCAAACTAGTACAGCTGCTATGGAAAAGAGTGTGGAGATTTCTTAAAAAACTCAAATAGAACTTCCATATGACCCAGCAATCCCACTTCTGGGCATACACACCAAGGAAACCAGATCTGAAAGAGACACGTGCACCCCAATGTTCATCGCAGCACTGTTTATCATAGCCAGGACATGGAAGCAACCTAGATGCCCATCAGCAGATGAATGGATAAGGAAGCTGTGGTACGTATACACCATGGAATATTACGCAGCCATTAAAAAGAATGCATTTGAATCAATTCTAATGAGATGGATGAAACTGGAGCCCATTATACAGAGTGAAGTAAGCCAGAAAGATAAAGAGCATTACAATATACTAACACATATATATGGAATTTCGAAAGATGTTAATGATAACCCTATATGCAGAACAGAAAAAAAAAAAAAAAGACACAGATTTATAGAACAGTCTTTTAGACTCTGTGGGAGAAGGAGAGGGTGGGATGTTTCAAGAGAACAGCATCGAAACATGTATAGTATCTAGGGTGAAACAGATCACCAGCCCAGGTTGGATACATGAGACAAGCGCTCGGGCCTGGTGCACTGGGAAAACCTAGGGGGAGCAGGTGGAGAGGGAGGTGGGAGGGGGGATCGGGATGGGGAACACATGTAAACCCATGGCTGTTTCATTCCAATGTATGACAAAATTCACTACAAATAAATAATAAAAAAAAAAATATAAGAACCTGCAATATGTTGCTTATAAAATACTCACTACAGGGTTAAAGACACAGATCCAAAATGAGGAGATGGAAAAGCATATTTCATGCAAATAGAAATGACAAGAAATTAAGGGTAACAGTACTGTCACCAGACAAAATAGACTACAAAACAGACCATAAAGACAAAGAGTATTATATAATAAAGGGAACAGTATAAGAAGTGGATATTACACTCATTAACATATGCATCCAATAAAAGATCACCTAAATATAAAAAGGAAATGCTGACAAAGGGAAAAATTGACAATTATACAATGATAGAAGATTTTAACACCACATTCACATTAATGAAGGGATCACTAAGACAGAAAAGACAATGGAAGTCCTAAATGCCACAACCAACCAGTTCAACTTAGTTAATATCTATAAACATTATGTTAAAAGAAAGTGCAGAATGCACACTCTTTTCAAGTGCACATGAAAAGTTCTCTAGGATAGACCACATACCAAGTCACAAAACAACCCTCAAGAAGTTTGAGGATAGAAATTTTATCAAGTATTCTTTCTGACCATAGCAGTATGACATTAGAAATCAACTACAGAAAGAAAAGCTAGAAAAGAAAAAAAACATGAGGATTAGACAACAGGCTACTAAAAAACCAACAGGTCATTGATAAAATCAATGAAGGAATTAGAAAAATACCTTGAAACAATTTAAAATAAAAAACACTGCAAAATCTATGGGATACAGCAAATTAAATTTAGAGGGGATTTCATAGAGGCCTTCCTCAAGAAACAAAAAAAATCTTAAATCAATAACCTGACCTAACACCTAAATGAATTAGAAAAAAGAACAAAGTGAAAGTCCTCAGAGTGAAATAAAGATCAGGGATAAAAGAAATAAAATTGAGGTCAAAAATAAAAAATAAAAGAATAATGAAACTAACAGTTGGATTTTTGAGAAGATAAACAAAATAGACAAACCTCTAGCCATGTTCACCAAGAGGAAAAGAGGACCCAAATAAAATAAGAAATCAAAGAAGAGAAATAGC
This sequence comes from Hydropotes inermis, assembly GCA_020226075.1. Taxonomy (NCBI): domain Eukaryota; kingdom Metazoa; phylum Chordata; class Mammalia; order Artiodactyla; family Cervidae; genus Hydropotes; species Hydropotes inermis. The sequence goes on from CM035295.1 coordinate 39,379,123, forward strand.
AATTGATACCCGAGAAATGCAAAAAATCTTAAGATAATACTATGAACAACTATATACTAAAAATGGACAAGCTAGAAGAAAAGGACAAGTTTCTGGAAACATATACCATGCCAAGATTGAGTCAAACAGAAATTTTGACCAAACTGATCACTAGAAGTAAAATAGGATTTGTAATAAAAGAATTCCCTGAAAACTAAAGCCAAAGACAGAAAAGTTCCAATAGAAAATTCTACCTAACCCATAAAGAAGAACTTATATCTATTCTCCTCAAATTATTCCAAAAAACTGAAGATGAGAGTGTACCACCAAACACATTCTATGAAACCACCATCACCCTGATACCAAAATTAGACAAAGGCATGATAAAAAGAAAATTACATGCCAGTATCTCTGATGCATAGAGGCAAAAACTCAGCAAAATATTTGTAAACTAAATCCAGCAGTGCACAAAAAGGACCATACATCACAAATAAGTTGGACTTTCAGAGTTACAAAAATGTTTCAACAAATGCAAATCAGTATGATACACTACATTAGTAAAAGAAGACAAAAGTCACATGAACATCTCAATAGATGCAGAAAAAGCATTTGACAAATTTAGTAAAAACTATAAAAGTAGGTATAGGGGGAACATATTTCAACATAAAAAGGACATTTATGACAAACACAGAGCCAATATAATACTCTATGGTGAAAAACTGAAAACCTTCCTGCTATATTCTGGAACAAGACAAAGATGCCCACTCTCATTTCTTCTATTCAACATGGTATTGGCAGTCCTAACCACAACAATCAGACAAAAAAAAGAAGAAAAAGTATTCAGATTAGAAGAGAAGTAGTACAACTCAGTATGTGCAGATTACATGAAACTTTGTATAGAGAAACCCTGATGTCTCCCCCATGGTAACCATTAGGAAAAACGAATTCAGCAAGGTAGCAGAATATAGGAGTAATATACAGAAATTTGTTGTTTCCTCTATACACTAACAATGAAATATCAAAAAAAAGTAAGAAAAATAATCACGTTTAAACTCACATCAAAACAATAAAATAGCTAGTAATAATCAAGGAGGTAAAAGCCCTATATGCTGCAAATGACAAAACATTGAGAAAAGAAATTAAATATGACTCAAGCAATGGAAAAATAGTCTGTGTTCTTGGATTGGAAGAATTAATATTGTTAACCATACTACCCAAAGTAATCTACAGATTTAATGCAATCAAAATACCTGTGACTTTCTTCACAGAACTAGAAAAAAAAATAATTCTAAAATTTATACAAAACTACAAATGCCCTGAACTGTCAAACATTCCCAAGAAACAAGAATAAAGCAGGAAGTATAATCCTTCCAGTCTTCAGCCTATACTTCAAAGCTATAGTATACAAAACAGCAAGATTCCAGCACAACAACAGATATACAGATTATTTCTATATATTAACAGAATAAAGAGCCCAGAAATAAACCCACACTTATATGGTCAAATAATCTATGACAAAGGAAGCAAGAATATAAAATAGAGAAGAGAGTCTCTTCAACATGTGGTGTTGAAAAAGCTGGGAAGCTTTCATAAATCAATGAAATTATAACATTTTCTCACACCATACACAAAAACTTAAAATGGCTTAAAAACCCAAATATAAGACATGACACCATAAAACTCCAAGGATATAGGTGAAGTATTCTTTGAGATAAGTTGTAGAAGTATTTTCTTAGATCAGTGTCACAAAGCAAAAGAAAAAAAAGCAAAAACAAATCAATGTGTCCCAATCAAATTTAAAAGTTTTTGCACAGCAAAGTAAATGATGGGGAAAAAAAAAAAAAAAAACACCCCCCCCCAAGAAAAAAAAGATTAGAAGACTCAGACATTTTTTCAAAAGAAAACATACTGATTGCGAACAGACACGTGAATAGTTGTTCAGCATCACTAACTATTAAATCAAACGCACAAAGAGGCATTACCTCACACAGGTCAGAAAGGCTATCTTCAAAAATCTACAAATAATAAATGTGGAAGGAGGAACAGAGGAAAAGGAAGCTTCCCACCTACTGGTGAGAATGTAAATTGGTGCAGCCACCTACAGAGCTCCTTTAAAAAAAAAATGAAAAATAGAGCTACAATATGATCTAGCCATCTCACTCTTGGGTATATACCCAGAAAAAATATGAAAAACCTAAACTGAAAAAAATACATGCACCCCAATGTTCATAGCTACACTCTTTATAATAGCAAAACATGGAAGCAATCAAAGTACCCATTGAATGAGTAAAGAAGTGGTATGTATACACATTCTCACACACACAGTGGAGTATTACTCAGGAATAAGGATGAAATACTGTCATTTGCAGCAACACAGGTAGACCTAGAGAATATTGTGCTTAATAAGTCAGACAATGACAAATACTGTATTATATCTCTCATATATAGAATTTTAAAAACACAAATGAAGCTATATACAAAACAGAACTGACTTACCAACATAGAAAGCTAACTTAATGGCTACCAAAGGGGAGAAGGAAGAGGTGAGGGGCAAATTAGGTATCAGATTAACAGATAAAAACTACTGAACAGAAAATAGATAATCAAAATGAATTTATTGTATATAGCACAGGGGATCATACTCAATATCTTATAATAACATATAATGGAATATACTTTATAAAGAAAAACCTAACAAATGACAATGCTACACATTTGAAATTAACCAACTACTGTAAATCAACTATATTGCTGTTATTGAGTCACCCAGTAGTGTCCAACTCTTCGCAACACCACGGACTGCAGCATGCCAGGCCTTCTGTCCCTCACAATCTCTAAAAGTTTGCCCAAGTTCATGCCCATTGCATTGGTGATGCCATCCAGCCATCTCATCTCCTTTGCCCTCTTCTCCTTCGGCCCTCAATTTCTCCCAACATCAGGGACTTTTCCAGTGAGTCAGCTGTTCCTATCAGATGACCAGAATCCTGGAGTGTCAGCTTCAACATCAGTCATTCCAATGAGTATTCAACAAAAACAAATTTAAAAATTCAACTGCATTGCTTTTCTCACATTGTAAAGTACTGGAGGCTTTGCTTTAGATAGTATTAACTATGAGGGCGTCCTTCATAGCTCAGGCAGTAGAGAATCTGCCTGCAATGCAAGAGACCCAGGTTCGATTCCTGGGTTGGGAAGATCCCTTGAAGGAAGAAATGGCAACGAACTACAGTATTCTTGCCTGGAGAATCCCATGGACAGAGGAGCCTGGGAGCCTACAATCCATGGGGTCTACAAGAGTTGGATATGACTTAGCCACTCAACCAACCAACCAACTAACTATGGAGATTGAGAAAACAAAGCTTGCTTAGAGCAATACTACAGTAAAATATTTCCTAGTTTATACACCATCAGTCAAATTCCCAGGTCACTTAAATACTTTTTGCCTTGAGTAAGAAGAAAATCTAAGGCCCTCCTTAGAAATCCTATTTTCAATCCCTATCCTTGATTTGGGGTTGCGCTCAGACTGAAACCTAAATTCATAGACCTATGTGGTTGTTGGGAAGATCCCCTGGAGAAGGGATAGGCTACCTGCTCCAGTGTTCCTGAGCTTCTCTGGTGATGCAGATGGTAAAGAATCCACCTGCAATGAAGGAAGCCTGGGTTCAATCCCTGGGTTGGGAAGATCCCCTGGAGGAGGGCATGGCAACCAACTCCAGTATTCTTGCCTGGAGAATCCTCTAGGTGGGCTACAATCCATGGGGTCACAAACAGCTGGACACGACTGAGGGAGTAGGCACAGTACACTGCACAGCAAGCAGTGTCAAAACTGATTCTGCATATGAAAATATACCATCAGTTGGGTCACCAGAACCCTGGCAGAATCATGTGTAAATCCTCAGAGAAATTTTAGAAGCTATCCTCAAATAGAAGTTATATGTAAATTTTCAAAAAATATAAACTCCTAACTATATATCACTGACAAACATTGAGAAAGCAAGCCAGCATAGATTAAATAGAAGCCTATAGAATCAGACTGAATTTAAATTTGTTTAATAAAAATAAGGAATTTAAATATGAGGGAGAAAGAAGAGATGAATAAAATATACCCAGGACAGTAAGAAAGAGAATGAATCTTTAGAATTTGATACACAGAGAGAGACATACACACTCTGAAATGCAGTTCAATCTAGGCTCTGTTTCAGGTTATAATACAGAAGGATGTTTAAAAAAAAAAAGCCCCTATTTTTACTTAAAAAAAAAAAAAAAGGAAAACAAAAACAGTAGATAAATCGAAACACTGTTTTCTGTAGACTGCTTTTCTCCTCTCAAAATTCATAGGCTGAAACTTAGTATAATGGTATTGAAAAGTGAGGCCTTTAGAAATAGTTAGATCATGATTGTGGAGCCCTTATAAAAGTGACCCCTAAGAGCCCCAGGCCAGAAGGCTGTCCCTGAAACAGGGGACAGGTCCTGATCAGACACGGACTCTCAGCACCTTGATCTTAGAATCTGCAGCCTCCCCATTACTACTTTGATCATCCCATCCTTCACTCACAGTTATATGTTGAGTCCATCGTGGGAGAGGGCAGGGAATTTGGGTAACATCTCTCTTACCATCTTAATCATTTCACGAAGAAGCTACACCCAAGGGTCTCATTCTTATCTGAACTTTTAAGTCAGGATCAGCATTACAATAAGATGAAACTTCGGGGATTTTGGGAAATCCTGAGTTTGCATGTCACTGAAATGTCCAAAGGTTGTAAAAGGTGAATTACTGGGGGCTTCAAATGACAGGATATACTAGCCGTCCCATAGAGAAACCATTTCTTTCCCTTTTACTTGAACCTTGCCTTAACTTGTAATGAGTTTGTCCAGAGTGTCAGCAATCCTTTGCCAGTTCTAGACCTAGGTTTTAAGAGGCATGGCTGTTTGTTTTCACCTTGGACATGTGATGTATCTGTGAAGAGTGTGTCCTTTCCTGAGTGAGAGAACAGAAGAATGTGACTTGGCAAGTCCTCAGGTTTTCCAGTTGAGGCAGCTAGGATACCAACATGCTGACTTGCATTCCAGTTTCATAAGTGCTTTCAGATGACTAACCACATGATGACTCATGCCTCAACCAGTAGCAGTTCAAATGGCAGTTTCAACACTGCCTCTGCAGATATATGAAAGGCTCTAAGCCCTGGGCTTTTAATTTTGAATCATAAAATCTCTGTGGTGTGCCCATCCGTTTCTTATACCTCTGATGTTTCAGCATTATCTTTCTTGGTTTCAAAACCAATTATCTAGAGTCATGAATTTATTTCAGAAATCCCCCCCACCATGATTTTAACGAGAGATGTAATAATTACTAACAAGATGAGGTAAGTTTTGTGTCTGTTACCTCAAAGGTTTCCAGTCTTTGGGATCTAATGCCTTATGATCTGAGGTGGAGCTGATGTAATAACAAGAGAAATAAATAAGTGCATTTATTTTACATTACACAATAAATGAAATATGCTTGAATCATCCTGAAACCATCTCCCCACAACCATCCATGGGGAAAAATGTCTTCCCTGAAATCAGTTTCTGGTGCCAACAAGTTTGGGGTCCATTGTCTACTGGATCAGTTGGATGTTTATCCTAACATCTCAGTAAATCAGAACATAAATCAGACACTGCTTCGGAAGCTGTCCCTCTGGCAAATGTCTCAGTGTTTATCAAAGCAGTATTTTATTCTTCCAAATAGCTGATTTTTCTTTTTACTTTTTAGTTTGTATAATATATGCATATGAATAAATATAAACATTGGATAAATGCACACACTCACACTTATACACACATTTAGATCCACAGATCTCTCCAGAGCATATACCTAATATCTCTTAAGAGCTCTCAGGTCAGAGTAAGAGTAGCATTATTATTGGGATTGTGAGTAGGATTTTAATCTTCCTTTCTTTTATCAACTTTCCTGACATTGGGGAATATATGCCTCCTTAAGTTAAGGGTGATCTGGCTGCAGAATATATTTCCTGTATGGCAATATTCAGTTTCACTTCAGACTTTAGTAGTACTTTATCATACCTCTGAAGTATTTTTGTGTTTCATGGACAAATGTGATAAAGGAATGATATTACCCCTGGCCAAAGAGTTTACTAAAATAGGGCCAATACAGAGTGGGGGATGAGGGGGGCCTGCTGAGTGTTGAAACCAGACAATGTAATGGAGGAAGTTCATCTGATGATAAAGTGTGTGATTTGCTAGTGTCTAACCCACAGTTTTAATATTGGCACAGGTAACACTTCTTCCCAACACTTTCTTCTTATTTCAAGACAACTGGAGAGTAGACAAGAATTTAGATTATTGCAATAAAACCCAACTCAAGTTTGAATTGGCACAATCTAAGCTATGAAAATACAGCCTTGACGTACTCCTTTTCCTATGTGGAAACAGTCTGTTGTTCCATGTCCAGTTTTAACTGTTGCTTCCTGACCTGCATATAGGTTTCTCAAGAGGCAGGTCAGGTGGTGTGGTAATCCCATCTCTTTCAGAATTTTCCACAGTTTATTGTGATCCACACAGTCAAAGGCTTTGGCATAGTCAATAAAGCAGAAATAGATGTTTTTCTGGAACTCTCTTGCTTTTTCAATGATCCAGCAGATGTTGGCAATTTGATCTCTGGTTCCTATGCCTTTTCTAAAGCCAGCTTGAATATCTGGAAGTTCTCAGTTCACGTATTGCTGAAGCCTGGCTTGGAGAATTTTGAGCATTACTTTACTAGCGTGTGAGATGAGTGCAATTGTGTGGTAATTTGAGCATTCTTTGGGATTGCCTTTCTTAGGGAGTGGGATGAAAACAGACCTTTTCCAGTCCCGTGGCCACTGCTGAGTTTTCCAAATTTGCTGGCATATTGATTACAGCACTTTCACAGCATCATCTTTCAGGATCTGAAATAGCTCAACTGGAATTCCATCACTTCCACTAGTTTTGTTTGTAGTGATGCTTCCTAAGGCCCATTTGACTTCACATTCCAGGATGTCTGGCTCTAGGTCAGTGATCACACCATCGTGATTATGTGGGTCATGAAGACCTTTTTTGTACAGTTCTTCTGTGTATTCTTGCCACCTCTTCTTAATATCTTCTGCTTCCGTTATGTCTCTACCATTTCTGTCATTTATTGAACCCATCTTTGCATGAATTGTTCCCTTGGTATCTCTAATTTTCTTAAAGAGATCTCTAGTCTTGCCCATTCTGTTGTTTTTCTCTATTTCTTTGCATTGATCACTGAGGAAGGCTTTCTTATCTTTCCTTGTTATTCTTTGGAACTCTGAGTTCAAATGGGAATATCTTCCCTTATCTCCTTTGCTTTTCCCTTCTCTTCTTTTCACAGCTATTTATAAGGCCTCCTCAGACAACCATTTTGCTTTTTTTGCATTTCTTTTCCATGGGGAGAGTCTTGATCCCTATCTCCTGTACAATGTCATGAACTTCCATCCATAATTCATCAGACACTCTATCAGATCTAGTCCCTTAAATATATTTCTCACTTCCACTCTATAATCATAAGGGATTTGATTTAGGTCATACCGGAATGGTCTAGAGGTTTTCCCTACTTTCTCCAATTTAATTCTGAATTTGGCAATAAGGAGTTCATGATATGAGCCACAGTCAGCTCCTGGTCTTGTTTTTGCTGACTGTATAGAGCTTCTCCATCTTTGGCTGCAAAGAATATAATAAATCTGATATCAGTATTGACCATCTGATTTCGGTGTTGACCATATATTTAACTTATATGCAGAGTACATCATGAGAAATGCTGGGCTGGAATAAGCACATACTGGAATCAAGATTGCCGGGAGAAGTATCAATAACCTCAGATATGCAGATGACACCACCCTTACGGCAGAAAGTGAAGAGGAACTAAAAAGCCTCTTAATGAAAATGAAAGAGGAGAGTCAAAAAGTTGGCTTAAAGTGCAACATTCAGAAAACTAAGATCACAACATCCAGCCCCATCACCTCATGGGAAATAGATGGGGAAACAGTGGAAGCAGTGTCAGACTTTATTTTTCTGGGCTCCAAAATCACTGCAGATGGTGACTGCAGCCATGAAATTAAAAGGCGCTTATTCGTTGGAAGGAAAGTTATGACCAACCTAGATAGCATATTAAAAACCAGAGACATTACTTTGCCAACAAAGGTCTGTCTAGTCAAGGCTATGATTTTTCCAGTGGTCATGTACAGATGTGAGAGTTGGACTGTGAAGAAAGCTGAGCACCAAAAAGTTGATGCTTTTGAACTGTGGTGTTGGAGAAGACGCTTTAGAGTCCCTTGGGCTGTAAGGAGATCCAACCAGTCCATCCTGAAGGAGACCAGTCCTGGGTGTTCATTGGAAGGACTGATGTTGAAGCTGAAACTCCAATACTTTGGCCACCTCATGGGAAGAGTTGACTCATTGGAAAAATCCCTGATGCTGGGAGGGATTGGGGGCAGGAAGAGAAGGGGATGGCAGAGGATGAGATGGCTGGATGGCATGACTGGCTCTATGGATGTGAGTTTGAGTAAACTCCAGGAGTTGGTGATGGACAGGGAGGCCTGGCGTCCTGCGATTCACAGGGTCACGGAGAGTCAGACATGACTGAGTGACTGAACTGAACTGAGGCTGCCATGATACTGTTCAGATTAGCTGTGCATTTAACTATTCAGTATTTCTTCTCTGCATGTTGGTCTTACTTTAAGATCTAAGAGGAAATATACCAAGAGGATCAGTCATAAATCCTAAGTCCTGTGGAACATTACATCTTTCTATGATTTTATTCTCAAGAGACAGAATGTCCTTTGAGGAGAGCTGGCATGGCTGGCCCCTGGGACAGTATTAGAAGATTTAGGAGACTACTGAAGTTCACAAATAAGTTTACAAGCTCCCCAGGGAGGCACTGTAATTCAACTCTCACTTGTACACACTCAGATGCAATTGAATTGAATATTCAGAAGTCTCAAAATCCATAAGCAGACCATGTCATTTGTTTTTTCTCCTTATCAAGATAAAAATACTCATTCACCACCTGAAATGGGAATAATTTCTCTCCATCTAATTTTCTGATTAGCTTCAATCTATTGAAAACACAGTAATTAACATTTTGGTCTTTTTAACTCTTCCTATATATTGTACCAAAATTTCCCTGATGGCTCAATGGTAGAATCCACCTGTCAAATTAGGTGACACAGGTTCAATCCCTGGGTCAAGAAGATCCCCTGGATAAGTAAATGACAACCCATTCTAGTATTCATGCCTGGGAAATCACATGGAGAGGGAGCTTGATGGGGGTGGCAAGAATTGGACAGGATAAGGCAACTAAACCACATATATCACACCACTCTATGTGATGTTGTATGGGGAAAATCAATTTAAAATGAATTCAGGCTAGCAAAAATCATGTTTAAAGTGATTTATTATATTTCTGAAAACCACAGTTAACACTCCATGAATAATACCTTTGTTCAAAAATAGGTGGCAAGAAACCAAGGTATTACGTTGTGGAAAACTGTTGGCCCTGCACCTTCACTTTATCACCAGCAGGGGGCAGGAAATGGGGATTAAAGTGTGCAAAAATTGGAGAGAAATTTTGGAAAATATACATGTTATAAAAAATATTAAGATTAAAATATTCTAGGTATGTGCTTTTTAAAAGGGCATAAAATTTCAAGAAATTATGAATATGATGGAGGATAAGCCTGTGCAAAGTAACATTCTTTCTGATAATCATGTATTATTCATGCAGTTCTTTATAATATAGTCTATAAACTTCTAGAGTGTATAGGTCAGATGCTTGCATAATTTTTCTTAAATAAGCAGAGACAGAATTGCATTTTCCTCAGACTGTTTCTTCAGCATGTTTTGGTAGCTAATAAATCTGTGAATGTTCATTGTTCAGTTAGTTTGCTTTTAGGTCAGTGTGTTACAAATAATTATCTGTTTCCCATCTATAAATAAGGGCATAATTGCTCATTATCTGAATAAATATATCACCTTTAGTCCAGGGATTACTGGAAAAGCTTATCTGAGTCAAGCATCCAGATCAGAATGGCCATTATCAGAATTTTAGGAGGGATAAACAGTGTGAGGCAAAAATATAGCAAAATCTTTCATGGGATTTGAAGCAAGTATTATCTAAATTATTTTGGGTTGCAAATACATATTTACAACTTGAAAGGCAACTGTTAATGTAATCATAACCTTTAATAGAATTAGAAATATTCCAAAAATCTTTCAAACCCATGACAGTTCTATGAATTTGACAGATACAGATCATTTCATTTAGTCATAAATGAAAAAGTGAATGGGGAAAAATGATGTATAAGCCAGTGAAAATTATGAGAGGAATCATTTCAACTATATAAATATAGAATATATTCAACTGCCCCACCCTGATAAAAGATATATGCTCAGTTCATTGTTATTGTTCAGCTGCTAAGTCATGGCCCACTGCTAGCAATCCCATGGACTGTAGCATGCCAGGCTCCTCTGTCCTCCATTATGTCTCCCAGAGTTTACCCAAATTTATGTTGCTAAGTTGATAGTGCTATGTAAGCATCTCATCATCTGCTGCCCCCTTTTCCTTTTACTTTAAATCTTTTCCAGCATCAGGGTCTTTTCCAATGAGCTGCTCTTCACATCAGATGGCCAAAGGATTGGAGCTTCAGCATCAGTCCATCCAATGTATATTCAGGGTTCATTTCCTTCAGGACTGAGTGGTTTGATCTCCTTACAGTCAAAGGGACTCTCAAAAATCTTCTCCAACACCACAGTTCAAAAGCATCAATTCTTCAGCATTCATCCTTCTTTATGGTCCAGCTCTCACATCCATTCATGACTACTGGGAAAACCATAACCCTGACTAGACGGCTCTCCAGCTTTGACTGGAAAAACCACAGCTTTGTCAGCAAAGTGATGTCTCTGTTTTTTCATATGCTGTCTAGGTTTGTCATATCTTTCCAAAGAAAAAGTCTTTTAATTTCATGGCTGCAGTCACATTCTGCAGTGATTTTGGAGCCCAGGAAAAGAAAATCTATCACTACCTCCACTTTTTCCCTTTCTATTTGTGATGAAGTGATGAGAAAATTCTATGAAGACCTAGAACACCTTCTAGAACTTACACCAAAGACAGAGGTCCTTTTCCCCATAGTGGATTGTGTTTAATAGATAGGAAATGCAACATTTAATTTCAAGAACAAGATCATGGCAAATAGATGGGGAAACAGTGGATGACTTTACTTCTTTGGGCTCCAAAATCACTTCAAATGGTGCCTACAGTCATGAAACTAAAAGATGCTTGCTTCTTGCAAGAAAAGATATGATAAACCTAGACAGCATATTAAAAAGCAGAGACCTTACTTTGCCAACAAAGTTCCATCTAATAAAAGCTATGGTCTTTCCTGCAATCAAGTATGGATGGATGTGAGAATTGGACCACAAAGAAGGCTGAATGCCGAAGTATTGATGCTTTTGAACTGTAATGCCGGAGATGATTGAGAGTCCCTTGGACTGCAAGGAGATCAAACCAGTCAGTCCTAAAGGAAATCAGTTCTGAATATTCACTGGAAGGACTGATGCAAAAGCTAAACTTCAAATTTGTCTTCCTGATGCAAAGAACTGACTCATTAGAAAAGTTCCTGATCCTGGGGCAGATTGAAGTCAGTAGGAGAAGGGGACAACAGAAGATAAGATGGTTGGATGGCATCACTGACTCTATGGACATGAGTTTAAGCAAGCTCTGGGAATTGGTGATGGACAGGGAAGCCTGGCGTGCTGCAGTCCATGGGGTTGCAAACGGTCAGACACGACTGAGAGACTGAACTGAACTGATTCCCTATATTGCACAGAATCATGTTAACTGGGGCTTGAACATATTAAAATTGTATCCCCTCGATATCCCCAGGTGGAAAAAAAAATCACATGAATTTTAAAACTAAATATGTGAAAATATAGACCCTGCAAATACTTAGGTAACAATTTTAATTAAAATTAAAACAAAGTAATACTAATACCATCAAAAATAGTATTTTGATCAGATGTCAAATAGAGTTGGTTTAGCTCCAGACTATTTATATCATTTGATAAATATTATAGCATCTGGATAAGCATACCCTAAGATGAGCAAGAAAGAATAGATAAATGCAGTACCATTTGGTCTTTGTAACATAATTTAAGTAATCAGTAATTATATACAGAAACTGAGTGAAATTATCAATAAGTTTGCACTATCAGTTGAAATATGCCTAGACCACTGAACTTTCCATAAACAAAAACATTCAACTAAATTGTCATGTCATTATAACCTTAAAAATCAAGAAAATCATACCATACAATCAAATAATCAAGTTACTAAATCATGAAAGGGCAAAAAAGCTGACATTTTCACCGACAAAAATGTGAAATAATTCAAAACAACATCAATCCACAATTATGTTAAAGAGGGAAATAATTCTTAAAAATCTCTGCAAGTGCTAAGCTTCCTCTCTGCTCAGAACCAAAAATCATAGAGGTAAGTTTAGCATTTACCACTTTAAAATCTAAGAGAAATATAAAGAAGTAGTAAGTTTCAGAATTAACTAAAACAGACAGGATGTTGGTATCAAATTGACAGACAAGATTAATGTGTTACAAAACTATACTTTGTATAACATAGTAAATAAATTCTTAAATTTGGAAGTCTCTAAAATATAATTTTCTTCTGATACACTTTATATATTATATTACCCTTACATAAATTTGTAGGTTAAATGAATTCTCTAAATTTCAAACAGTTGAAGCTTTTACAAGCTGTGACTTTAATTTTGGCAACATCATTCTTGTAACATATATCCAACTTCTGATCATTTCTAGTTAGTTCCATGTACTTATAGTTACACACAAAATTATCTTCTAACCATAAGTGTCAATTCATCTTTATTTCTTCATTCCCCCTGCCATAGAGTGGATATTTGTGCTCCCTCCTCACACAATTCATGTATGGAGACCTAAACACTTAATCTCCAATGTAACAGGGTTTGGAGACACAGGCTTTGGGAAGTGATTAGCTTATGATGGTGGACTCCCCATGAATGAGGTCAGTGTCCTTAATGAAAGGGACCCAGAGACAGCTCATGCAACACATTAGAATACGGAGCAAAGGCGGTAGTCTATGAACGAGGAAGCAGGTCCTTTCGAGACTCTCAAGACACATGCCTTGATCTCAGATTTCACAGTTCCCAGAATGATAACAAAAATTTCCAGTGTTTATAAGCCACTCAATCTGTGGCATTTTGCCACAGCAGTCAAATGGACCCAAACATCCCCTCCCTCCCCTATCTAATGATGGCAATCTTGAAGCATCAGGATAGAACAAGAAGGTTACAATCTTAAAGTTATCTTTGTGGCAGGGGCTGAATATAAATGGGGCTCTGCCATTCAGAAGCTTTTAAAATGGCATTTCTACTACTTGAAGTCTGAACGAAGCCGGCTTTACAAATCCTTTTCATCAAATTTCTTGACATTGTCATTGTTTCTTATTATAAAGAGCCAATTCTTTCCTATTCTTTGCATTCTGAAAACAATACTCTCCCTGTTTTTCAGACTTCAAGTATCTTGACATGCTCTATTGTCTGTCCTTTCAGTTTGCAAATAAACTGATTCTTATTGCCTGAGCTCATTTCTTTCTACTTTAGTTAAAGGCAGTCAGTAATAATCAATCCATATTTCTAACACTCTGCTTTCCAACCCTATTCTCAAATCTGCAAACTTGATAAAAATCTTAGCTGAATATCAAAAGGGATAGTTTTACCAAGTACTTTGCTATTGCATAGCATCAAGTTACTAAGGTTTGTATATTCACATTCTTATAGGAAACACATCTCTGGACCAGATAACAGACCATTAATGGAGCATCTCATGTTGGTTTCCCATGCACATTCCTCCACAAGGTGACATGTACCTATGTGTGCAGTTGTTGTCAATCACTAAGTTGTGTCTAGTTCTTGGTGATTCTGTGGACTGCAATATACCAGGCTTTCCTGTCCTTCCACGTGTATAGCAGTGTCGCACAACAGGGGTGAAAGTGAAAGCCACTCAGTCGTGTCTCTTTGTGACCCCATGGGCTATCCATGCCAGAACTTCTCAAGGCCAGAATACTGGAGTAAGTGTTTCCCTTCTCCAGGGCGTCTGCTCAACTAAGGGATCAAACACAGGTCTTCTGCATTACAGGTGGATTCTTTGCCAGCTGAGCCACAAGGGAAGTGCAGAACAGGAGAGGATCTTTCAAATTATGAGACTCAGTCTCTGTATAGAGCTGGTAGCACAACTGCCCATCTTCCTTTCTGGAAATAGAGACCTTATCTTTTCCTCTGGAAAGTAAGCAAAATATCCCTAGGAGGGAGAAAAAAAATGGCATCATGGGATTTTTTATTCTGGACTATGATCATGGCTCCAGGGGTAAAGATTGAGAGCAGGGTAGAGAAGTTATAGTTATTCTCTATATTTATTATAGTTTGTTTATTTCCTTTGCTCAGAAGGCTCAGACAATGCAGAAATATTGAGAAATAAAGAGAAAATTGTCTCCCCTTAGGTTCTCTAGCTTTCCAGTATATCTTATTATCTTCCTCACGGATCACTATTCTAAACCTCTAAACCAGAGCCTTGAATTTCAGGTTTTATTTATGGCAACAATCAACTTCAGTGCATCACTTTCTATTTGTTCACCTGTCTATAATTCCTTTAACTAAGGAAATAAGAAAAATCTGTAGCTCAATTAAACAGACATTTCTTGTTAATATAAATTCAAATTAGATTGGAATGGGCATAGTGTCTCAATTCTATGAAGTATTCAGGCACCCAGTAAGATGATAGAGTCTGTTATCTTCAACATGAGGATTCACGGATATCCACACAGCAATGTCTTGGGGGAAAACAAAGAATTGTTTATGGAGAAATATTTGGTCTGGGCATGGAAGTACACAAGATATCCAGTACACATAAACCAAACAGAAGTCCTATTACCATACCTAACCAGAAGACAATTTGGAAACATTGAGAATAAGAGGTAGGTTTGCTTATCATCCAGTCTCTGCTGTAGTTATCTCTCTGCTTTCATGTTTGCCTTATCCTAAATGATGTCAACATCATTTCTCATCAAAAATACACAACCAAACTTCCTAGTGGGTGATTTCTGATACCCAAGATCTATTTGTTTTTAATTTCCAATTAAGTTCATTTCATCAAATACAAAGTTTTGACAGATGAGGACACTATAACATTTTTATACAAAATCATGCATTCTAAAGGGATTGTTTTTTCTAGCCTCCATTCACTCATTGTCCTTTGTAATCCAAAGATATTTACATTTAAGTCCCGGGGCTGGTTTTCATAAATGCCAACTCTGTTCTATCAGAGGACTAATAACTAACTGATTTAAACCTGTCAATTTTTCCTCTGGGCTTCTAAAATAGATGTTAATGAAAGTTGGCTAATGGCATAACCCTTCATATTATTGTTGCTCACCTATCAATATAGCGTACTTTCCTATACAAATCAATGTGTCTTGTTCTACCTGTACCAAATTCCACTCTACCTTTTATAAAAATCTTAGTAACTTTAATGTGACAGTTAAAACCTAATTAAGGAATCCTAGAATGACATAATTTGCCTAAATAAAATGAGTTATTACTGTTATTAATTGCTTTGTTGGTGTTACTGCTTAGTTGTTAAGTCATGTCTTTCTCTTTGTAACTCTTCATGGATTGTAGCCCTCCAAGATCCTCTGGCCACAGATATTTTCAGGGAAGAATACTGGAGTGAGTTGTCATTTCCTCCTCCAGGGGGTTTTCCTGACCCAGGAATTGAACCCACATTTCTGGCATTGCAGGGGGGATTATTTACCATTGAGCCATCTGGGAAGCCCACTAACTGTTTTAGTGTTACACTAAAAGAAAGAGTCCTGATAAAAGGGTTAGCATGTGAGTGGAGAAGGAATGTGAAGCAAGAAAAATGTATCACTGATGCAGGCATGTAGGGCAAGCTAATCCAAGCATGGAGTACATTGGTTCTTCAGAATGGGGCAATTAAGGCATAATACCTCTAGGAAACTCTGAAGAACAGTAAACATTTTAGGGTTATTCAATAAGGGCTAGAAAAAAGGAATACTTAATTATGAACACCAGTCCTCACTGTTCACAGGTTATAACAGAAGTCTAGCATGTTTATATCCCCCCATATCATTATTCATGTAATGTCCTTCTTTATCATTGATAATTTTCCTTGTTTGTTGTTCTGTCTGAAATGATGATAGCTTCTCCTGCTTTCAGTTGGTGTTAGCATAATATATTTTTTCTCCTTCCAATTACTTTAAGTTTGTATCTTACTTGAAGTGGGATACTTGTAGGCAACATATCTTTTGATCTCATTTTCTCATCCATCCTCATAAACCTATCTTTTAATGATGATGGTCAAAGTCATTATTGGCATTACTAGACTAGTATCTAACATATTTGTTACTATTTGTTGCCCTTGCTCTTTACTACTATTTTATCTTCCACTGCTTTCCAGCCTTTGTAGTTTTAATTGAGCACTTTGTATGATTTAATTTTCTCTCATTTATTAGAATTTTTAATGGTTGGCCTCGAGTTTGCAATATATATTCACAGCTAATCAAAATCTACATTTCAACACTATAACACTTTATAGTAAATACCTTATATCAAAATTATCCTTGAGACCTCCCTGGTGACCCAGTGGCTAAGACTTCATGTTCTTAATGTAGCACACCAAAGTTTGAATCCTGGTTAGGGAACTATATCCAAAATGCTGCAACTGAACATCCCATTTGCTACAACTAAGACCCAGCTCAGTTAAATAATTTTCAAAAATTATCCTAGTTTTTCCTTCTGTCCCTTGGATCACTGTCATTCATTTATACAAAAAAATAGCTACATATATACACATATAAAAACAGATGAGGATGTGGTTGTTCAGTCCCTAAGCCATGTCTAACTCTTTGGAGCACCATGGAGTATATCATGCCGGCTTCCCTGTCCTTCACTATCTGTGGGAGTTCGCTCAAATTCACATCCATTGTGTTGATGACACTATCTAACCATTTCATCCTCTGTCTCCCAATTTTTGCCTTCAATCTTTGCTAGCATCATGGTCCTTTCCAAAGAGTTTGCTGTTCATATAAGATACATAAACATGATTGAAATCATCATTATTTTTAGTTGTTATCTATTCAGTTCAGTTCAGTCACTCAGTCATGTCTAGCTCTTTGTGACCCCATGGACTGCAGCACCCCACGCCTCCCTGTCCATCACGAACTCCCAGAGTTTACCCAAACTCATGTCCATTCAGTCGGTGATGCCATCCAGCCATCTTATCCTCTGTTGTCCCCTTCTCTTGCTTTCAATCTTTCCCAGCATCAGGGTATTTACCAGTGAGTCAGCTCTTCGCATCAGGTGACCAAAGATTTGGAGTTTCAGCTTCAACATCAGTCCTTCCATTGAACACCCAGGACTGATCTCCTTTAGGATGGACTGGCTGGATCTCCTTGCAGTCCAAGGGACTCTCAGGAGTTTTCTCCAACACCACAGTTCAAAAGCATCAATACT
This sequence comes from Hydropotes inermis, assembly GCA_020226075.1. Taxonomy (NCBI): domain Eukaryota; kingdom Metazoa; phylum Chordata; class Mammalia; order Artiodactyla; family Cervidae; genus Hydropotes; species Hydropotes inermis. The sequence goes on from CM035295.1 coordinate 39,396,711, forward strand.
TCAGCGCTCAGCTTTCTTTAAGTCCCAACTCTCACATCCATACATGGCCACTGGAAAAACCATAGCCTTGACTAGACAGAACTTTGTTGGCAAAGTAATGTCTCTGCTTTTTAATATGCTATCTAGGTTGGCCATAACTTTCCTTCCAAGGAGTAAGCGTCTTTTAATTTCATGGCTGCAATCACCATATGCAGTGATTTTGAAGCTCCCCAAAATAAAATCAACCACTGTTCCCATTGTTTCCCCATATAATTGCCATGAAGTAATGGGACCAGATGCCATGATCTTAGTTTGCTGAATGTTGAGCTTTAAGCCAACTTTTTCACTCTCGTCTATCACGTTCACCAAGAGGCTCTTTAGTTCTTCTTCACTTTGTGCCATAAGGGTGGTGTCATCTGCATATCTGAGGTTATTGATATTTCTCCCAGCAATCTTGATTCCAGCTTGCACTTCATCCAACACCACATTTCTCATGATGTACTCTGCATATAAGTTAAGTAAGCATAGTGACAATACACAGACTTGACGAACACCTTTTCCAATTTGGAACAAGTCTGTTGTTCCATGTCCAGTTCTAACTGTTGGTTCCTGATCAGCACACAAATTTCTCATGAGGTGGGTCAGGTGGTCTGGTATTCCCATCTCTTTCAGAATTTTCCACTGTTTGTTGTAATCCACATAACTAAAGGCTTTGGCATAGTCAGTAAAGCAGAAATAGATCTTTTTCTGGACCACTTTTTCATTTTTGATGATCCCGCAATGTTGGCAATTTGATCTCTGGTTCCTCTGCCTTTTCTAACACCAGCTTGAACATCTGGAAGTTCACAGTTCATGTATTGCTGAAGCCTGGCTTGGAGAATTTTAAGTATCAATTTACTAGCATGTGAGATGAGTGCAATTGTGCGGTAGTTTGAGCACTCTTTGGCATTGCCTTTGGGATTGGAATGAAAACTGACCTTTTCCAGTCCTGTGGCCACTGCTGAGTTTTTCCAAATTTGCTGACATATTGAGTGCAACACTTTCACAGCATCATCTTTCAGGATTTGAAATAGCTCAACTGGAATTCCATCACCTCCACTAGTTTTGTTTGTAGTGATGCTTCCTAAGACCCACATGACTTCACATTTCAGGATGTCTGGCTCTAGGTGAGTGGTCACACAATTGTGATTATTTGGGTCATGAAGATCTTTTTTGTACAGTTCTTCTGTGTATTCTTGCCACCTCTTCTTAATATCTTCTGCTTCTGTTAGGTCCCTACCATGTCTGTCCTTTATTGAGCCCATCTTTTCATGAATTGTTCCCTTGGTATCTCTGATTTTCTTGAAGAGATCTCTAGTCTTTCCCATTCTATTCTTTTCCTCTATTTCTTTGCACTGATCAGTGAGGAAGGCTTTCTTATCTCTCCTTGCTATTCTTTGGAACTCTGCATTCAAATGGGCATATCTTTCCTTTTCTCCTTTGCTTTGGCTTCTCTTCTTTTCTCAGTATTTTTAGGCCTCTTCAGATAGCCTTTTTGCTTTTCTGCATTTCTTTTCCTTGGGGATGATCTTGCTCCATGTCTCCTGTACAATGTCATGAACTTCTGTCCATAGTTCATCAGGCACTCTGTCTATCAGATATAGTCCCTGAAATCTATTCCTCATTTTCACTGTATAATCATTTGATTTAGGTCATACCTGAATGTTCTAGTGGTTTCCTTACTTTATTTAATTTAATCTGAATTTGGCAATGAGGAGTTCATGGTCTAAGCCACAGTCAGCTCCCAATCATTCTTTTTTGCTGACTGTTTAGAGCTTCTCCATCTTTGGCTGAAAAGAATATAGTCAATGTGATTTAAGTGTTGGCCATCTGGTGATGTCCATGTATAGTAGAGTCTTCTCCTGTGTTGTTGGAAGAAGGTTTTTGCTATAACCAGTGCATTCTCTTGGCAAAACTCTATTAGCCTTTGCCTTGCTTCATTCTGTACTCCAAGGCCAAATTTGCCTGTTACTCCAGGTGTTTCTTGACTTCCTACTTTTGCATTCCACTCCCCTCTAATGAAAAGGATATATTTTATGGGTTTTATTTCTAAAAGTTCTTGTAGGTTCTCATAAAACCGTTCAACTTCAGCTTCTTCAGTATTACTGGCTGGGGCATAGGTTTGGATTACTGTGATATTGAATGATTTGCTTTGGAAACAAACAGAGATCATTCTGTCTTTTTGAGATTGCATCCAAGTCCTGCATTTTGGACTCTTTTGTTGACTATGATGGCTACTCCATTTTTTCTAAGGATCCCTGCCCATAGTAGTAAATATAAAGTCATCTGAGTTAAATTCACCCATTCCAGTCCATTTTAGTCCACTGACTCCTAGAATGTCGGCATTCATTCTTGCCATCTCCTGTTTGATCACTTCCAATTTGCTTGATTCATGGACCTAACATTCCAGGTTCCTATGCAATATTGCTCTTTACAGTATCAAACCTTGCTTCTATAACTAGTCACATCCACAAGTGGATATTGTTTTGCTTTGGTTCTGTCCCTTCATTCTTTCTGGAGTTATTTCTCCTCTGATCTCCAGTGGTATATTGGGCACCTAAAGACCTGGGGAGTTCCTCTTTAAGTGTCCTAACTTTTTGCCTTCTCATACTGTTCATGGGGTTCTCAAGGCAAGAATAGTGAAGTGGTTTGCCATTCCCTTCTCCAGTGAACCACATTTTGTTATCTATTAGATCTATTGAAATGAAATTAAAAGACTCTTGGTCCTTGGAAGAAAAGTTATGACCAACCTAGACAGCATATTAAAAGCAGAGCCATTACTTTGCCAACAAATGTCCATATAGTCAATGCTATGTTTTTTCCAGTACTCATGTATGGGTGTGAAAGTTGGACCATAAAGAAGGTTTAGTGATGAAGAACTGATGCTTTTGAACTGTGGTGGTGTTGGTTAAGACTCTTGAGAGTCCCTTGGACTGCAAGGAGACCAAACTAGTCAATCCTAAAAGAAAGCATCTCTGAATATTCTTTGGAAGGACTGATGCTGAAGCTGAAGCTCCAATAATTTGGCCCCTGATGCAAATAGGTGACTCATTAGAAAATACGCTAATGTTGAGAAAGATGGAAGGCAGGAGGAGAAGCAGATGACAGAGGACAAGATGGTTGGATGCATCACTAAGTCAATGGACATGAGTTTGAACAAGTTCCGGGGGTTAGTGAAGGACAGAGAAACTTGATGTACTGCAGTCTGTGGTGTCACAAAGAGTTCAGCATGACTGAGCAACTGGACAACATTAGATTTATAAAGAAAAATAAGTTTTTCTATTCTCTTCACTTACTCTTCTGTCACTGTACGTGACATACTATTGGTCCTTTAATGGGCCGGAACCTGGTGGTTCTGAGAGTAAAAGAGAGAAAGAGGCTGACATCCCCTGGTTTACGTGGAAAGCCAACAGAGCCCTGTTCTTAGGCCTCGCGCTGCTGCACGTAGGCACCGGGCACCCTCTCGAGTGGGTGAAGGTGCAGTGAGCCTTCTCAAAAGGGTCTTAGAAGCCCAGGCAAGAAAATGAGCTCAGCGGGCCTCCGCGCTCCAAGGAATTAGCCAGAAATAGAGAGATAAAGACAGGAAGAATAGAAAGAAAGAAAAACATGGAGACCAAAGCTCTGATGGAGCAAAGGTGTTTTAATCAACATGGCGTGGGCATATATACTGTCTTACAAGGTGTTTATTCTCAGCAAAGATAAAGATTAAAATTCCAGACTTACAAAACATAAGATGATCCCTATCAAAGAGAGAGGTGCAAACAATCACTGTTTCATAAGAAGGAAGAGGGTACTTATCACTGTAATGAGAAACTCCTGGATTCCTCTGCCCCAGGAAAGGCGTGCCTCTCCTCTTAATTCCTGAATATTCAGGAATTAAAAGGGCCAGAGGGTTCCTGACAGATCCAAAACAGCACACAGGAAGCCTCTTGTTAAATGCTTTCTGACAACATACTACAAAAACATAAATAAACAAACTGCTGTAAATAGGCCTTCAGTAAAGTGGAAACAGTGGCAGATTTTATTTTTCTGGGCTCCAAAATCACAGTGGATGGTGACTGCAGCTATGAAATTAAAAGAGGTTTGCTCCTCAGAAGAAAAGTTATGACAAACTTAGTGTACTAAAAAGCAGACATCACTTTGCCAACAAAAGTCTGTATAACCAAAGTCATGGTTTTTCCAGTAGTTATGTATAGATGTGAGCATTGAACCATAAAGAAGACTGAGCACCAGAAAATTGATTGCTTTCAAACTGTGGTGCTGGAGAAGACTCTTGCAAGTCCGTTGGAGAGCAAGGAGATCACAACAGTTAATCCTAAAGGAAATCAACCCTGAATATTTTCGGATGGGCTGATGCTGAAGCTGAGGCTCCAATACATTGGCCACCTGATGTGAAGAGCTGAATGAAAGAGACCCCGATGCTGGGAAAGATTGAAGGCAGGAGAAGGGGACAACAGAGGATGAGATGGTCGGGCGGCATCACCAACTCAATGGACATGAGCTTGAGGCAACTCTGGGAAGTAATGAAGGACAGGGAAACATGGTATGTGTTAGTTCGTGGGGTCACAGATATTCAGATATAACTGAATGACTGAACAACAATAAATAGGAGCCCAATTGAAAGCTGCAGAAGTCATTCAAACAAGAAAGTGGCTAGTGGTAGCAGTGGAGGTAGTGAAGACCGATTTAATGGGATGTCAGTTTTGGAAGTAGGACAAACATGAAAAATGGAGAGAAAGTAAGACCATAAAACTGACCCTGAGTGTTTATATTTTCTCAGTCAATTGAACTAATATTTTTTGGAGTTATTTACTAGTGTGTAGAAGATTGATAAAAAAAGAGGTATATGTGAATGCTGAATTTAAATTTTCCTCTTAGGTCTGTGAAGGATGCTTATTTAACTGACATTCAAGTGCAAATGTTCATGGATAAGTTGTATACAAAAGCAAAGCTTCAGGAGAAATTGAAATTGGAGTTTGCTCTATGAATCCAAGACGAGTCAGTAAATAGATCTTAATTGAAGGAACTTTGATACCATTATGAAATACTGAATACAGGGAGTAAAGAACATTTCTGAGATAAATTCTCAAAGAATATTAGTATTTATAGAGTGGCAAGAAATACTAATAGGAGGATGACAGAAGGAGGTGGTGTATTGATGAAAATGCAGAAAGCATCCTCATCTCAGAGACCAAGGAAAGGAACTGCTTAACACAGGAGGCACTGATCAACTTTTTCAAATTCTGTTGAAGGGCACCAAGTTTACTGTAGGAATTTTAAAAGTGGAAGATTGACAAGCGTGATTTCAGTAATTTGACCCTGATGACTGTTTAACTGCAAAGGTTGGGAGGATGACAGAAGAGTCAGCAGATGATGCGTCTATATGTGTGTATGTCTCAGAGACAGGGACGTACGTACTGCTTACAGTTTTCCTTTAGTAAATAAGGACAAAATTGCAACATACACATTATTTTAAATTGTATTAGGATGAATACCCAGTTAATTAGTGATAGAAAGAATCCAATAAACAAGTGAAATGTTATGGCAGGAAGGATAGGAGATAACTACCAAAACAGGGATTAGGCATGATGGCCTGAGATCCAGTGAACAAACAGGGTAGTGGCTTTAGATGAAAGAGAGCAATGAATCCATTGGAACAGAAGGCAAGAATGGGTGTATCTACACATTCAGATAAACTGGTAAGATGATTAATTTACTTCAAACTGTTTCTATGATAATGTGAGTTTTGAGTGAGTGGGGAACTGAAGAAATTTGAGAAGTTCACCGATTGGCCAGGAGATATAAAAATTTTGTCAACCAATCCCAAGGGCACACCTGATGTCTGTGTTCACAAATTCAAAATGAGACGACTTCCTGTGATTGAAGATACTACATATGTGTGTGTGTGTATGTTAGTCCCATTCAAATGTAGTAATATATTAACCAGCTTCTAGAGAAATACACTTATCCAGGTATGGGGTTTGCTCAGGTCAAGAGCAGAAAATTTGAGGTTATCTGAGAGATAGTAATTATATTAATATACCACAAAATCTAAGCTGAGTAACAAGGGGAGGATAAACAGTAGAAAGGAACTTTCCAGATGGCTCAGTGGTAAAGAATCCACTGCCAGTGCAGGAGATTCAGGAGACACAGTATCAAACCCTGGGTCAGGAAGATCCCTTGGAAGAGGAAATGGCAACCCACACAAGTATTCTTGCCTGAAAAATCCCATGGGCAGAGAAGGTTGGCAGGCTGTAGTCCATGGGGTCACAAAGTCAGACATAACTGAGCAGCAACAGTGGCAAAAGTGGTAGCTAATGCAACCAAATTCAAGACAAGGTTATATTTTGTTCTCTTTCCTTATGCAAGTGGAATAAGCTGGAAATACAGAAACTGTAATTTATAGCAGAAGATCACTATACTTCTAAGGACTGCAACAACTGGCAATGATAAGCACTAATGTATAAGAACACTAGAGTATGGAGTATGGAAGAAGAAAAAATTATCATTGCTGAAAATAAGAATTGAGAAGTCAGGGAGTAGATATGGCAGTTATGAAAGAACCTTGATGTACTGTGATTCCTATCTTCTTTGTGGCTATATGTGCCCACAGAAAAAAATGTGAACAAGAAGTACTGCCTTATTTATTCTTTAATGATAGATTAGAAGAGTACAGATTCATTCTTAAAGAAAGAAGTCGGGTTTCTTTCTCCAATGGTTAATCTGTGATGGCTATGTGATTTTTCAACCAATGTTATTGTTGTTCAGATGCTAAATTATATCCATATGAACTGCAGCACGCCAGGCTTCTCTGTTCACCACTGTCTCCCTGAATTTTCTTAATCTCATCTCCATTGAGTCAATGATGCCAATGGTAGTCAATGATCCTACCAGCCCCTTCTCTTGACCTCAATTTTCCCAGGATCATGTTCTTTTCCAATGAGTCAACACTTCACATCAGATGGCCAAAGTACTGAAGCAACAGCTTCAGCATCAGTCCTTCCAATGAATATTCAGGATATATTTCTTTAGGATTGACTGGTTTGATCTCCTCACTGCTAAGAGACTCTCAAGAGTCTTCTCCAGCACCACAGTTCAAAAGTATCAAATTCTTCAGCACTCAGCCTTTGTTATGGTCCAACTCTCACATCCATACATGACTACTGGAAAAACCATAGCTTTGACTATATGGACCTTTGTCATCAAAGTTGAGTCTCTGCTTTTTAATACACTGTCTAGGTTTGTCATAGCTGTTCTTCCAAGGAGCAAGGGCCTTTTAATTTCATGGCTGCAGTCATCATCTGCCTTGATTTTGGAGTCCAAGAAAATGAAATGGGTATTGTTCCCACATTTTCCCCAACTATTTGCCATGAAGGGACTGTAAAATCCATGCTCAAATTGAAGAAAGTAGGAAAATCCACTAGGCCATTCAGGTATGACCTAAATCAAATCTAGTATGATTATACATTGGAAGTGATGGATGGATTCAAGGGACTAGATCTAGCAGACAGAGTGCCCGAAGAACTTTGGAGGGAGGTTTGTAATATTGTACTGGAGGTGATGACCAGAGCCAATCCTAAGATAAAGAAATGCAAGAAAGCAAGTGGTTGTCTGAGGAGGCCTTACAAATAGCTGAGAAGAGAAGAGAGGCAAAAGACAAAGGATAAATGAAACATATATCCATCTGAATTCAGAATTCCAAATAATAGCAAGCAGAGATAAGAATGCCTTCCTAAGTGATCAGTGCAAAGAAACAAAGGAAAGCAATAGACTGGGAAAGACTAGAGATCTCTACATGAAAATTGGGGATACCAAAGGGAAAAATTCATACAAAGATAAGCACAATAAAGGACAAAAACAGCAAGGACCTAACAGAGGCAGAAGATTAAGAAAAAGTGTCAAGTAAACACAGAACTGTACAGAAAAGCTCTTAATGGCCCAGTTAACCACGATGATGTGGTCACTCACCTAGAGCCAGACATCCTGGAGTCCAAAGTCAAGCCCACCTTAGAAAGCCTTACTATGAACAAAGCTAGTGGAGGTGACTGAATTCCAGCAGAGCTATTTCAAATCTTAAAAGATGATGCTGTTAAAGTGTTGCACTGATTATGCCAGCAAATTTGGGAGACTCAGAAGTGACCACAGGACTGAAAAAGGTCAGTTTTCATTCCAATCCCAAAGAAGGGCAATGCCAAAGAATGTCCAAATTACTAAACAATTGCACTCATTTCACATGCCAGCAGGATTATGTTCAAAATCTTTCAGCCAGTGGTACTGTAGCAAAAATGATAAAATCAAAGACTTGAAAAGTACTTGAGCACTGATTTTTACCCTATTTTCATACTGTTTCTAAATTTTCAACTACCAGAAAAAGCAGCCCTAAATATCCTACCAGATAATAAGAGACACATGGCCTAGCCCCCTCTAATTTGCCAAGAGCCTACAATGTACTGGTCATGTAACCAGTTCATCACAAATTACCCCACTATTAGCTGACTGGCCAGTTGCATAAGCTGCCAAGAGAGAACAGTAAGGCTGGCCCAGTGAAGAAAGCTTTCCCAGCCAAACCACAGAACTAGCTAAATACATGATTACTGTTTTAAGCCACTGACATTTTGGGTGTTTTTATACAGCAATGTATAATTAATAGAAATGTTGTACTTATGTCATTGATCTGGAGAATGAGAGATGGTGATGGCTAGAAAAAAGTGAAGAAACTATTAAGCAAGATTGAAAAATGGTGAATCATCTGTTCATGAAGAATACAAAAATCAATGAGGAAGTTATAGCAAGCTGGAAAAGGATGGCCTGTATTATTTTGTAGTAAAACAACTGGCAAAACTGTCACCTACTCTAATTGGAAGGCTGAAAGCTTAGGTGCAATATGCACATCTAACACATCCTTCTATGTACTATCTGTGGAGGAGCGATGCAAGTAATTTGTCTCTCTAGCCCAGTAGAAACACTACCGATACTGCTTTTAGTATGATATTTAGATCAAGATTTTGTACTTCAATCTTAAAGGTAGAATTTTATGAGATAATTTAAATCTCTGGGACAAGTTTGAGCATATTTTCCATGGGAAAGAAACATACATAAATTATAGCCAGAAGATGGTTGTGCTTGATTTCCAAATGCCCACAAATTTCTTCCTTTCCATGAATATTATGAAACGGTGGGGTGTATTGCTCCATCTCCTGCACCTGGGATAGCCATATAACTTTCTTTGGCCAATTTACTAGTAAATGTGATAAAAGTAAAATCTTAAATACTTGTGTATTAGGGATGTCTTGTGTCACAGCTATTATAACCATTCAATCACTACATGAAGAAATCCAAACTAGATTATATGCTGGATTATAAGAGCAAGTCGGGCACTTCCCTCACCCCCATTCAACAGTTCACAAAAGCTGTACATGTCAAAGAGGGCAGCCTTGTTCAGCCCAGCACAGGCCATCCCCTGAGTTGACAACACAGGCAAGTCCAGCAGCTTCCAGCTGAGCTCTGACCGAACCAGCCAGCAGATTCACAACTATGACCTGATTAAGTGGCTAACATTAAAACTAAACTTATATTCACAAATATGAGCTGATTAAGTGGCTAACATTAAAGCTAAACTAAACCTGAGGATTCTTCCATAAGCCCAAGAGAGAACTAAAATACTTTTCATCTCTAGGAAGCTCTCTGATGCCAGTGAGCTTTAAAGCTGCCACCATATTTAATCCAACTGTAATCATAGAGGACTCTTTTGATAAAGACTTTTTAGTTTGCTACAATCACACATTTAAAAAATAGGCATAAGAATTATAGAAATTTGCAGGTAAGCTTATGAGAAATAAACAAATCCATTCCCACCTTTATCTGTATTATAAAATGTGTAATTTTTTCTGGAAATTGTTTTAAGTATAACTTCTATGATCTGATTATTCACAAAATTATGGTTTTATCTGTACATAGTCTTCTTACTACATTCTCACTCTATCTCTTTAATAAAGATGATTCTTATCCACAAAAATCACCAATACATTTAAGGATTTGTAGTATCATTATCTGTCATAATTAAAAGGGCTTAATACCATTTGAAATGATTATATTTATGGCTAATTTTATTTATATGAAAAAGAAAAACATGTTCATTCAGATGTTGCAAAATATCTAGCTAACAGAACAAATGGTATGGGAAATAGTACAGATAGGCATTGTTTCATCATCCAAAGAATTCCAAAAATCTTTTTAAAAGATTCATTATAACCTACTGATTTAAAATCCTAACAATTAGATTTCAAATGGTCAGGGATACATTATTTCTTCTCCCTTTTCAGAACTGTTCACAAGATGTGTTTCCAAATTTCTGCTACTGTATCTTCCTGGAGGAACTAGTACTTTGGTTTTATATTGAGAATAAAATATTGGAAAATAAACTGACTTATTTTCTTTCTAAAAAAATTCAAACATTAGCAACACAATCTTAAAAGAAAAATTCCCTGTAGAAGGCTGAAGCCTACTACAATCAGTCCAGAATCATTAGCAGCTACAGATATAGAGAAAAAAATAAAAGACTACAAAATACCCCTTTGCTAAACCATGCATGCAATGCATATTGATCTCTCCTGATATTAACTAACTGCATTATAAATAAGATATACAAGTTGTTTAAAGAGACTCTAACACTCTTTTAATTCAACTGACACTATCCAACCAAATTTACTTATACCTTTAAATTAGACCTCAAGCTTCAAAAATCTGACTCAAAATGAAAACTAGAGGAATAAAAAAATAAGCTTTCATTTTATCTCCAACTTCTATATATTTATTAAGCCTGAACACTATTCTGAGCAATGGAGACAATTTTTTTTTCCAATGGAGACAAATTTGATTTTATAATTGACCAAGTAAAAAGAGTGAGGAAATTAATACTGGAAGATGATGATGGAATTTAATATTGATCAAGGAGTGCTCATACTGAACAGGAGAAAGGCAAGGAATTAATATTAGCTAATTGAAATAGAAGTTGAATTATTAAATAGAAAAAGCCAGGGTAACCTAGACCTTGCCAAAGAAGACAAAGAAAGGAGACAAAATAAGAAACCTAGCCTATGCTAGGAATGATGTATATCCTTTTAATCACAGAAATCAATGAGAGCCAAAAGCACTTTATTATTCCTGCTAGCTGGAGATCACTGCCTCAGTCAAAGTTGTAACTGTACATATTCTCTTTCCAATATCCCTGGTGATGGGAACTTGAAATTATAGTGTCAGTTGTTGTTTGCTGTTTATTCGCTAAGTCATGTCTGGTGTTTTGTGACCCCATGGACAATAATGCACAAGGCTTCTCTGCAGTGAATGCATATGAAGTTGAAGTTTAATTCGGATGAGAAATTCATATGAATCAGTTATCCCCACCTTGGAAGAAGTTGTATGGAGTGTCTTTATATTCTTTGTCACAAAGAACAAGAATGGAGCCTCCAAGGGATGGATGTGACTAGACACAAAGAAGGTGGCTAAAGTCTGAATATCCAAGAACTATGTTTTCTGAGTACAATCAATCATCTCATTTCCAACAAAGAATCAGAATCAGTATTAAGTAATGATCACATGGTCTATATCTAATATCTGTAATTGAAATCTACTCCCTAGTTTCTTGTGGATGGCCTGCAGAAACTAGGACTGAGAAAGGAGACACACTTCAGGTCATTTCACTAAGGAATCGCTGAATTATGTAGTCAATCGCTGGGTTTGTTCTCTACCTTTGCTTTATCCCAAAGATGTTAGCACTGCTGCCAACCAAATTTGAGAAGCAGGCTAGCAGCCAAGTTTCTAAACTCCAAGGCAATTTGCAGGTAATGTGAGTTTTAACTCAAATACATTTACCAAAGATTTCAACTTAAGTTTTTAGATCATTTGCTCCCACATACATATAAGGCAAGAGACACTCAAAGGAAGTGAACTTCCCTTTTACATGGGAACCTTATTCTCAGCTCCTATTTACATTTCATATTATGTTTCCAAATCACTGAGGCTTCTCTAAATGGACCACTAAATTTGGAGTAGCCTTCCGAGAACAGGCAAATAACAACTAAAATAGGAATAAGGACTCCAAGAAAACACAAGGAGCATGTTTTTGTTAATCTTCTATTTCTCTTCTAAACAAGAAATTTCTGTGTGATTCTTCCACTTCCAGGACAGTGTAATTTAGTTGTCCCTATGACTATTCTGATTCCTTGATCTCAGAATCTCTGTGTTATTGAGTACCCCAAAACCTTTGACTATGTGGATCACAATTAACTGCCGAAATTTCTTCCAGAGATGGGAATACCAGACCACCTGACCTGCCTCCTGAGAAATCTGTATGCAGGTCAAGAAGCAACAGTTAGAACTGGACATGGAACAACAGACTGGTTCCAAATAAGAAAAGGAGTACAACAAGGCTGTATTGTCATCCTCCTTATTTAACTTATATGCAGAGTACATCATGAGAAACACTGGGCTGGATGAAGCACAAGCTGGAATCACGATTGCTGGAGAAATATCAGTAACGTCAGATATGCAGATGACATGAAGAATTAAAAGAGCCTCTTGATGAAAGTGAAAGAGGAGAGTGAAAAATTTGGCTTAAAGCTCAACATTCAGAAAACTAAGATCATGGCATCTAGTCCCATCACTTCATTGCAAATACATGGAGAAACAGTGGCAACTGACACACATTATTTTTGGGGGCTCCAAAATCACTGCAGATGGTGATTGCTGCCATGAAATAAAAAGATGCTTACTCCTTGGAAGAAAAGTTATGACCAACCTAGACAGAATATTAAAAAGCAGAGACATTCATCTTATTTTGCCAACTAAGGTCCGACTAGTCAAGGCTATTATTTTTCCAGTAGTCATGTATGGATGTGAGAGTTGGATTATAAAGAAAGCTGAGCACCAAAGAGTTGATGCTTTTGAACTGTGGTGTTGGAGAAGACGCTTTAGAGTCCCTTGGACTGTAAGGAGATCCAACCAGTCCATCCTGAAGGAGACCAGTCCTGGGTGTTCATTGGAAGGACTGATGTTGAAGCTGAAACTCCAATACTTTGGCCATCTGATGCAAAGAACCAACTCATTGGAAAAGCCCCTGATGCTGGGAAAGATGGAAGGCAGGAGAAGAAGGGGATGACAGAGGATGAGATGGTTGGATGGCATCATCAACTCAATGGACACAGGTTTGGGTGGACTCCGAGAGTTGATGGACAGGGAGGCCTGGCGTGCTGCGGTCCATGGGGTCGCAAAGAGTTGGACACGACTGAGCAACTGAACTGACTGACTGACTGATCTCAGAACTCCTCTCTACAGTCCCCCTCCAAATTGTGACACAACTGCATTCACAGGGGTGCAAAATACTGAGGTCAGAAGCCATTATTAAAGGTATTACAGAAGGCACATAAGTGGTAATAGAGAGAGCAGTCATAATAAAACACACAGGTGTTGTAAGTAACTTTAAGCCTTAGGGAAAAATAAATAAATAAAAGAAAAAGACAAGTCTTAATAAATTTTAAGAAAATAAAAAATAATTTATTTAAAAAACTATAAATTTTAATATGAAACACTATAAAATATGAAAATATACAAGTCTTAAGGCAAAAAAATCTTATACTACAGAAGTACACAATTGTAGATAGTTTATGTATTCTACTTTGTAAAAATTTCAGCATTAATGGTAATTTCATGACAATCAACAGGATGGTTTACATTAAGGCCAATAATACGATTTACCCATTAGCAAGAAAATGTCATATGCTATTTTTAACAGATATAAAACATTGTGACACAGTGTTTCAATTTATAAAGTAAACCTTTTTACTTTTAAAGGTATTAAATTAACATGTTTCATTAGTAAACATGTTGGATGATGTAAAAACTCCAGGAACATTCGTTAACTCCAGAATTCATCCTATCAAATATTTCCTGGGATAAAAACTGATGAAATAAGGCATAATAAAGGTCCTCAGATAATACAGTGAAAGTCAGATCATTTTAAAGATATATTTCATTTACTCTGATGATAATCACATCTGAGAGGAACAAGGTAAATTTTCTAACACATAAGGATGTACAATCAACTTAGAAAAATTATGGATATATGCTCACTACTGATATAACAATTGAAAAGACTGTCATGCATGCTAAAAGTAAATTCTACAAAATGTAAAACTTTAAAAATCAGGACTCATATGGAAAATAAAACCATAAAGTTTATTTCAGTATATAAAGTAACACTCAGAAATAGAATAAATGTTTCTAGGGGGGAAGATCAGCAAGATAAATTGTATAATACCTATAAGTTGATCTGTTATTCCAACTTAATTCCAATTATTTTGACTTCACAGTTATATAATATATTCTGAAGGCTGAGCCCACTGTTCAGTTCCGTTGCTCAGTCATGTTAACTCTTTGCGACCCCATGGACTGCAGCACACCAGGCCTCCCTGTCCATCACCAACTCCCTGAGCTTATTCAAACTCCTGTCTATCACATGGGTGATGCCATCCAACCATCTCATCCTCTGTCATCCCCTTCTCCTCCTGCCTTCAATCTTTCCAAGCATCAGTGTCTATTCCAATGAGTCAGTTCTTCCCATCAGGTGGCCAAAGTATTGGAGTTTCAGCTTCAACATCAGCCCTTCCAATGAATATTCAGGTATGATTTCCTTTAGGATTGACTGTTTGGAACTCCTTGCAGCCTAAGATACTCTCAAGAGTCTTCTCTGACACCACAGTTCAAAAGCATAAGTTCTTCAGTGCTCAGCTTTCTTTATAGTCCAGCTCTCACATCTCACGTTATCACCAAAAAAACCATAGCTTTGACTAGATGGATGTTTGCTAGCAAAGTAATGTCTCTGCTTTTTAATATACTGTCTAGATTGGTTATAATTTTGCTTCCAAGGAGCAAGTGTCCTTTAATTTCATGGCTGCAGTCACCATCTGCAGGGATTTTGGAGGCCTCCCCATAGTAGTCTCTCACTGTTTCCATCGTTTCCCTATCTATTTGTCATGAAATTATGGGGCCAGACGCCATGATCTTAAGTTTTCTGAATGTTGAAGTTTTAGCCAACTTTTTCACGCTCCTCTTTCACTTTCATCAAGAGGCTCTTTAGTTCTTCTTCACTTTCTACGATATCTGAAAGGGTGATGTCATCTGCATATCTGAGGTTACTGATGCTTCTCCTGGATATCTTGAATCCAGCTTGTGCTTCATCCAGCCCAACATTTCACATGATGTACTCTAAATATAAGTTAAATAAGCAGGGTGAAAATATACAGCCTTGATTTACTCCTTTCCCTATTTGAAACCAGTCTGTTCCATGTCCAGTTCTACATGTTGATTCTTGACCTGCATGCAGATTTCTCTGGAGGCAGGTCAGGTGGTCTGGTATTCCCATCTCTGGAAGAATTTTCCATAGTTTGTTGTGATCCACGCAAAGGCTTTGGCATAGTCAATAAAGCAAAAGTAGATTTTTTTTCTGAAACTCTCTTGCTTTTTTGATAATCCAGTAGACATCAGTAATTTGTTCTCTGGTTCTCCTGGCTTTTCTAAATCCAGATTGAATTTATGGAAGTTCACGGTTCATGTACTGTTGAAGCCTAGCTTGGAGAATTTTGAGCATTACTTTGCTATTGTGTGAGATGAGTGCAATTGTGTGGTAGTTTGAACATTCTTTGACATTGCCTTTCTTTAGGATTGTAATGAAAACTGACATTTTCTAGTCCAGGGGCCACTGCTGAATTTTACAGATTTCCTGGCATACAGAGGGCAGCACTATCACAGCATCATCTTTTAGCATTTGAAATAGGTCAACTGGAATTCCATCACCTCCACCAGCTTTGTTTATAGTGATGCTTCCTAAGGCCCACTTGACTTCACATTCCAGGATGTCTGACTCTAGGTGCGTGATCACACCATCATGATTATCTGGGTCCTGAAGAAATTTTTTTGTACAGTTCTTCTGTGTATTCTGGCCACCTCTTCTTAATATCTTCTGCTTCTTCTAGGTCCATACCATTTCTGTCCTTTATTGAGTGCATCTTTGCATGAAACGTTCCTTTGATATCTCTGATTTTCTTGAAGACATCTCTATTCTTTCCCATTCTATTGTTTTCCTCTATTTCTTTTCATTCATCACCAATGAAGGCTTTCTTATCTCTCCTTGCTATTCTTTGGATCTCTGCATTCAAATGGGAATGTCTTTCCTTTTCTCCTTTTCCTTTCACTTCTCTTCTTTTCTCAGCTATTTGCAAGGCCTCCTCAGGTAACTATTTTGCCTTTTTGCATTTCTTTTCCAAGGGGATGGTCTTGATTCCTGCCTACTGTACAATGTCAGAAACCTCTGTCCATTTTTGTTCAGGCACTCTGTCTATCAGATCTAATCCCTTGAACCTATTTGTCATGTCCACTGTATAATCCTAGTGGATTTAATTTAGGGATTTGATGAATCATGAATGATTCACATGAACTAGATCACATGAATGATCTAGTGGTTTTTCCTACTTTCTTCAATTTAAGTCTGAATTTGGCAATTACAAATGCATGATCTGTGCCATAGTCAGCTCCCAGTCTTGTTTTTGCTGACTCTATAGAGCTTCTTAATCCTTGGCTGAAAAAGAATATTGTCAATATGATTTTGGTATTGACCATCTAGTGATGTCCATGTGTAGAGTCTTCTCGTGTGTTACTGGAAGAGGATGTTTGCTATTACCAGTGTGTCCTCTTGGCAAAACTCTGTTAGTTTCTGACCTGTTTAATTTTGTACTCCAAGGCCAAATTTACCTGTTATTCCGGGTATTTCTTGACTTCCTATTTTTGCATTCCAGTCCTCTATAATGAAGAGGAATCTTTTTTGTGTGTTAGTTCTAGAAGGTCTTTTAGGTCTTCATAGAACACTCCAAGCTCAGATTCTTCAGCATTACTGGTCAGGGTATAGATTTGGATTACTGTGATATTGAACGGTTTGCCTTGGAAATGAACAGAGTTCATTCTATCATTTTTGAGACTGCATCCAAGTAATATAATACCCTTTTAATACCCAAGATAATTTGCTAAAAGAGAATTAAACACTACTCTCCTTTGTGTTATCTAGTTATCTTTTTTCAATTTTAAAGCAACTGCAAACACTGTGGCATAAACACACAAAGAGATTTACACAGATGAATAGGTCAGTAAAGGGGACAGCAAAGAAATAAAATGGCGGTGATATAACAATTGTGCACAATATAAAAGTGGCACTTGTCATTGAGTTGAAGATTTAATATACAGAACCTGGCAGTGAGAATAGTATCCTTTATAGAAACAGTTATAATTAATACTTGTAGCATACAAAAATATCACAGAAAGTTAAATACTACCAAAAAAACCACAAATGCAAATAAGATAATTTTCTTTCCATGAGGGTTTAGAAAGATGAGAATTCTCACCTATCTTTAATAATAATAAATATCCAGAAATTTGTTAATTGACAGTCACTTTTTCTTGTCATTGAAAATCTTTGGTCACACATGAAACTTTCAGAAATAAAATATAATCTACAGAATAAGTAGTGTTTCATAGGTGAGCAAAGTATGTAAAGGATGTCCATGTTTATAAACCTTGTATAGTTGTTGTGATTCAAGGATGAAGAGATAGAGGAACAAGTGTACCAAATGTCAAGTCTTTTGGTACAAAGACAAATCAGATGGACATTCAGCAAATAATGACCTGATGGATCACATTTGATATTAGAGGAGTCTAAAATGAGGCAGGTACACACACAGCCCCACACAAAGAGTCACACAGACAGGCTCATCCAACAGAATATTACTCAGTCATAAAAAATAGTGAAATAATGCTATGTGCAGCAACATGAATGAACCTAGAGATTCTCTAAGTGAAGTAAGTCAAAAGACAAAAGAGAAAGACAAAAATTGTATATTATTTACATGTGCAATTTAAGAAAATTGCTACAAATGATTTTACAAAACAGAAATAGACTCACCACATTAAAAACCAACCTATGTTTAGTGAGCAAAGGGGATTGCAGGGGGCAGGAAAAGAGATAAATAAAGAGTTTGATATTAACCTATACACACTACTATATATGAAATAGGTAAAAATAAAGATCTACTGTATGGAACAGGGAATTCTAGTCAATATTTTGTAATCATTTAAACAGGAAAATAATTTGAAAAATATATATGTATATATGATGTATAACTGAATCACTTTGCTGCATACTTGAAAATAACAACATTATAAATTATACCTCAAAAACCCATGCAGAAACAGTTTGATCATGAAAAAAAGAATTCTTGGTCAAAAGTGTTGTCCTACTAAAATAAAAATGGGAAGATAATTGAAGGACAGTTACATTCTCTGATGTAATTAGTTTATGCTTGTTTCTATTTTATTTTCCCCCAGATTTGTAATATTGAATACTACCTATTTTTTCTTCTCAGGAAACTTTATATAAGTTATTCATTTATCATCAAAAGAATTGCCAGGCTTCGGCAGCAATTAGCTAAATACACTTGATTAAGTCAACAACAATTTCTTCAACAGCCACAACAAATTCTTCAATATTTTTACATAAAAATTCAGTTACATTTTCCCTAAACTCACAAAATATCAGTCTGCCATCATACTTTGGCCACATTCCAAACTCTGATCCTTAAACATCTGTAATGTATCATCACTGAGAAGAAATTATGTAAATGAACAATGCTTTTAAAAGTTTTAGTCTAAAAATAGACTTTATTAACAATATTTTGAAAGTTGAAGAAGCAGATTGAGTTTAATCAAGAGCAGGAGGAGAAGGCCATGGAAGAGGATGAGCTAAGGGGATGGCATCATGGACTGAAGGGGCATGAGTTTGAGCAAAGTCCTTGAGATAAGAAAGACAGGGAAGTCTTATGTGCTGCAGTCCACGAGGTTACAAAGAGCGGATCATGACGGAGTAACTGAATGAAAACAATAACAAAGTCTAGTCAAAATAATTTCATATCCATGTTATGTCAGCAAGGCTTAATATTAGACATTTTCAGAGAAGACAAATTATTTATTATGTCAAAGAAATTTGATGGTAACATGAATTATTAAGGATAACCAGTTTGGATTTATAGCCTCTTGAATGTGTCATATGTTGTGTGTGTGTGTATCTGCATCTATGATTCTATTCAAATATATGAAATGACTTAGTGAAATGTCTTCGTTAGGAGACCTACAAGTAAAAATTTACAAAATGCTTGGTTAAGAAATATTTAAAGAAAATCAGATGATTATTTCTATTGTAGTTTTTAAATGGCAGATATTTCTATGCAAACTAGGATTATGTTAAGCCAATACATTTATCTATAAACAGAAAATGAATTGTGAAGCTGTATCATCTCATGATAAGGGTATGGCTATATAATATCAATATGAAAAACATGCAACTCAACTAACTCTAGTGCAATTTAATAGCCCCAAAATTCTTTTATATCCTTTGTCTCAAATTAAGTATCAACTTTCATACAGTACATAAAATCATCATTGATTATACTTTTAAGTATATTTCAATTTATTATATTCTGCTTCAAAAGATCCTGCCATTTGTGATTACATGAATAAACCTGGAATTCATAAATGAAATATGGCAAATAAAGAAAAATGTTGCGTAATCTCACTTATAGGTGTGCTCTAACAAAAGTCAAGGACATAAAGCAGGAGTTAGTGGAGATGGACAGAGGTGGGTCACAGGTTACAGAATTGCAGTTATGTCAGACAGATGAATAAATTTAGAGATCTAATATACAACATGTTGACTACAACTAATAATGCTCTGCTGTAGACTGGAAAATTTTCTGAGAGGTTAGATTTCATGTGCTTTCACTACACATGCAAACAATGTGAAGATAAATATGTTAACTAGATTAACGGCAGTGATCATCTCAAGACATCTATATATAAAAATACCATGCTGTATACCTTAAGTATGTTCACATTTTTAACAAATTAATAGTGTTTTTCCTAAAAAAGGAATTACTCAAATAATTAAAAGTGTGATAATTTTTGATACCTTTATACTTTAGTAAGATATAAAGTGAAGGTATTTTTGTATATATCAATTTTATTTCCTATTAATACAGACTCCTCTTTCATTTTGTTTTCCCATGGATGTCTGCTGATATACTATTAAATTATATCAACAAGTGGGAAAACAAATCCCACCACCCATGATGCCCAGAAAGGTTTCACCTTCTCCTTGATTTTAATCTCTATTTCACTTATCACTGTATTACTTCATTAGTAATTCAAAATAATATAAAACTAATTCAGAGTTTGATCTATTTTGTTTATCCAAGTCACAGATATATAGTAAATATTCAAATATTAATTGAGGGATTACATAAGTGAACTTGAAGGGAATATCCAAAGTAATCACAGAACTCTCATTACTAAAGGTGCCTAGAGAAACACAGTTCTTTATGAATTAACCATGAAATACTGGTGACTGATATCCTTTAACAACAACAAACCTGGCATAGTAACTGGCTAACTTTAATGCTTGAAAAGAAACAAGCAGTTCCAATAAAATCTTTAAGAAAAATGATTTTTTTAAATTTATGAGGTCCATCAGGAAAGCGAACATTGCAATTCTAATAGGTCTATGCAACCTTTGATAATTTGAAATGTTCTAAAAGTCTAAAGAGGGCAACAAATATCTCACTAGCTATTTTCTATCTCAGCATGAAAGATTATAAAAACTATCTCCTCATAGGTACCAAAAATATTAACATCAAGATAAAGTCAAAACTATTGAAGGTGGATAAAAACAGATTATTCAACCTAATGTACATTTGAAGTATCATTCTATCACATAAAAGTATATATCCTCTGACAGACATTTTACATTATCATCAATAATATTGAATTATTTCAGGAATATGTGCCTAACTTCTGGTTTGAAGAATTCTACTTCATACCCTCTAGTTTCGGAGGTAAACCCAGACAAATGACAGTCAATAAGATTTACTTAGGTAAGGGTTGGAAAAGATAATACACAACAATAACTATAGATATCACTGAAAGTCCATGCCCTAAAGTATTCCTGATTTAAAAAGGATACCCACGGGTGCTTAGTTCTCTCAGCTGGAAGGTTTAACAAAACTGCTATCAAGAAGATTATCCAAACCCTGAAATTAGATTATCCAAACCCTCTATGGCCTGAGGGGTTAAGGGTGGATGTCTTTTTCTTTTTTTCATCACTTGCTGTGACTGGCTTGTAAGTTTTCTTCTCCCCAGTGATCCCCATTCCTCTACCACCTGTGACAGAGTGAAAATCATTCTGTTGTATGTGGGGGGAGGGGAGAGAAAAAAGGTAACAATCCCAAAGGAAAATCCCAACAAAATATACTAAGGTTTAGTGTAGCAACCCAAGAGCACTGAATTATAAACAAGCTAAATATTTCTTGTTAAAATATGATTCTAACTGAGGTAAAGCTATATAAAATACTTGAAAAGCAGAAATAAAATCATCTAAGGGAAAAGCTAAATTTAGAAATAATATTAAAGTTACTTGCAAAAAGATGAATGGGTTTTGTGAAAAGAATGGGTGCTATAAATACAATATTGGATATAGCTGAAGAGTTTTTTCATGGGCAAGGAGTTATATATCTCAGAGATTTATCTAAAATACAAACCAGTAACATAAGTCTATACTGATTCTATGTAAAATGAAATAGTATGCAGCAGAATACCATTCTTGCTAAGATTAAAGAGAAGATGATTTTTTTAAACTTTTAAAACTATAAAGAGATTTCAAGAAACAGTTGGGGCTGAAAGTTACTATGAAGAAAGAGAAGATTGAAGCCTCTAGGAGGAATATTAACATTTATCCAAATTATATATTTTTTATAAAATAAACAATAGTATGTTTGCTTAGGGCTTCTCAGGTGGCTCAGTGGGTAAGGAATCCACCTGCAATGCAGGAGATGTGAGTTTGATACCTGGATGGGAAAGATCCCCTGGAGGAGGGCATGGCAACCCATTGCAGTATTCTTGCCTGGAGAATTCCAAGGACAAAGGAGCCTGGTGGGCTGCAGTTCATGAGGTCGCATAGAAACAGACATGATGGAAGTGACTGAGCACGTGCGCGCACACACACACACACGCATGCACACACATTCATTAAATATTCTGAGTAAACTGAAATCAAGACAAATATTTATGGCCAAAAATCAAGAAAAATACTTTAAAAAACAAGCTATCCAACTACTAGAATAAGTGCAAACATATACATAAAACTTCAAAAACTTCAATTGTAAAAAGACAAATTAAAAATTGCAGTTGATATATTAAATGTAATAAAGCAGTGGTTCTCAAAGTGAGGCGGTTTTTCCCCTTGGGAATATTTGGTAATTTCTGGAAATTTGTATTACTATAATTAAGAGGAGACCTCTATGTTATCCACTGAGCAGAGGTTACAAATTCCGTAAGTATGTTACATTGCAGGGGAAAACTCTCCCACAACAGAGAATAACTCATCCCCAAATACTGTTAGTCCTGAAATTGAGAAACCTTGAAATAAAGGAAATAAAGAAGAAATATTGTTTTTAATGATACAACAAAATGAGGCACATGGAGATGCTAAAGCTGAAAATAAATTAGTTGAAATTAAGCATTTTAGAGCTGAGTTGTGTCTCAGATTCAACAGAAGAATTAGTGAACTGGAAACAGGTCAATAAGATATCCAAATGAAGCATAGAGGCATGTAAGTTTTAACAAATTTAGGATAGCATTGTCAATTTTTATTTAAAAGTCTGTAGAAATGGGGAAGAAGTAACTTTAATGTATACAACAATTTTAAAATAATTAAAATTTAACATCACATCATCTAACCCATAAGCAATGCATGACATTCTATTTTCTTCTTTAATTTTTTCCAGCAACATTTTCTATTTTTCATTGAAGAGTCTTACATCTGTTAATAAGTCTATTCTTGATGCATGCTAAGTTGTTTCAGTCATGTTTGACTCTTTGTGGCCCCATGGACATAGACCATCAGGCTCCTCTGTCCATGGGAATCTCCAGGCGAGAATACTGGTGTGGGTCGCCGTGCTGTCCTCCAGGGGATCTTCCTGACCCAGGGATTGAACTCACATGTTTAATGTCTCCGGCATTGGCAAGTGAGTTCTTTACCACTAGTCCCACCTGGGAAGCCTAGACATAAACTTATTAAACAAGCTAGTTCTTTTGTAGACTTAAGGATTTTCCTCATAAAACATGTTACCTAAATAGTAATAGTTTTATTTATCCCCCTGTAGTCTGTATGGCTTTTTTACTAATCTTATTTGTGTGTGCTAGAAACCATTTCTTCAGAGTTGATTCTCTTTACAAAGGCCTAGCAATCTTCTTATAGAGGTAAAATATGTCAGTGAAGCCTCACAGGACTGGAAGTATCTGCACAGGAAGGATTTTAATGAAGGTTGCTGTCTCATTAATATGTTTAAGATCATATAATGTTAGGCTTTGTTATATTAGAGATTTGTCTTTCCTCTGAATTGTTCAGTTTATCAGTCTAAACTTTTAAAATATTTTAAATAAATGTTTTAATGTTTATAGAATTTCTTGATCTTCCATTTTTTACTCCTGAAATGATAGCTTCAGTTTTGTGTTTCTAGACTAAAATTATATTCAGCGGGTACAAATATTTTCCCTCAGAAGATTCTGAAGGTAAGAAACATTTTGAGTTCTTGAATATATTAAAAATAATTGCCTGAAATTTGTCTCCTAAATCCAACTTCTTGGTCATCCTGTGGTTGCTTTCAATGTTTTTATTCTTGCCAGTGGGTTGCATTTCCATATATTTTATATGCCTAGTAACGGTTGCTCCTGTACTAGATATACATAATACACTGAAGACTGATGCTTATCTTCCTTTAAATAATGTGCTTTATTCTAGTGGACAGTTCATTTTGAGTTAACTCAAATATTTGTCAAACTTTTTCCTAAAGGGAGGTGACAACAGCAGAAACTTTTCTGTTCCTTAATCTTCCCAGCTGTTGTCATTAGCTGGGGCCTTAGACTCTTCTTCCAAGATACACAGTGTGGGGTCATATCAGTAATTTGAAGAGGGTTTATGAAACTTTCCTTCTACGCACCCCCCTTTAATGGGATCTCAGTTTTAATTTTCTCATTCTTCCTTTTGCCTCAAAATTTACCCTTTGACTTCTCAAGTAAGACTGACTTTGATCCTATATACTTCATTCTACATGGTATCCTGTGACTAAAAGTCATGTGTGAATTTTAACTGGTGTGTTTGAATGTAAACTTCTAGTATATGACATGTTACTGCTGTTTTTAAAGTGTCTTAATCTTTTATTAAAGTTTATTGCAGAAAATTAAAGTTGCTCTCTCACTGAAAGATGCAAAATAACATTAAGTTTGAGTCTATTTCATCCTTTTATTTATAAACACCTGAGAGACATAAGCTTTAAAATTTTACATCACCTAGGATGCATGTATATGTTTGAATAGCACTGCGGTAAAGAAAATATATAATGGTACTAAGAACACAGGATTATTATTCTTTTGAAAGGAATGGTTATGTGATTTACTTTTGAAAGAAATAAGTAGAAAACAGAGCATCCCTGTGTTATTAGAGAATATTTTCTGCAATTAAAAAAATCGGAGATCAAATACGATTTCTTCATTTTCTGGTATATTACCTGAAGCAAGTCATTGAACTTCTGACTCCAATTTCCATCTCTATTAAATGAGAATAATAAATATCTGTCATACTTGACTCATAAGCCATTATGAAGGTCAAGTGACATAAGTAAAATAAAAGAACTATGTTCATGTAACAATATATTAAAATAAATCTTTTGCAATTTTCATTTTGGCAGAGCTCCCAAGTCATTGTGTGTCAACTCCTGCAGTTTCCAAATTCACCATGACACCACATTTCCCCTGCAAGAAGGTGAATGAAAGTGAGTCTTCCATACTCTTAACCACAGAATTGTGAAAGGGTCCTCATGGATAGCAGATGCAAAATTTTCAATACAAGTGGACCTTGTATGCCCCGCACTCTCTATTAAGGGTAGCTATTGATGAAAGGTTTTATGCTCACCTCAAAAATCTGGAAAAACGGAATCAGTCTTTAAGGAGACAAGGCAGAGAGAGTCCCTTGCATTTTTTAAAGACTGGGTTGGGGAGGAGTGGACAAAAAGCTTCGGCTCATTCTTAAGGCTAAATCCAAGCACTGTGGTAGAAAAACTCCGCCTGGAGCAGAATCTATTGAGAGCTCTGTTCAGAAAGTGACAACTTCTACAAAGTGATCCAAAGCTGTATTCCCCCTCTCTCAATCACTATGCCCAGATGTGAGAGTTTTGTAAGAGACAGTCTCCATGGGCTTGAATCAGCTACAGCTACCATGGCCTCTGCAGTTTCTTCAGTAATTGTTCAGAGAGGGTTCTACTTAAGCTGCTGATCCTCAAAGTTCCTGGGTCCTCCAGCAAAATCCAAGAAGGAACCTCCACCACTGAAGAATTTAAGTACAGCTGCATTTCTGACTGCTTTTAAGGGTACTGCCCCAAACCTAAATACCTTGCCATCCCTGTATGACTTAAAAATCTTAAAATCATTTTCTGTATGCCTGTCTTTTGAGTTTATGTACATCTTAGCAAAGAACAACCTCATTCTTCTGGTTGAACAGGCCACAAAATTTGAAGTCATATCTCATATTTAATTTGCCAGCATATCCTGTCAGGTCTACAGTTAGAACATATTCAATGACTTCTCCCCACTTCTCCATATCATCTTGATACAACCTTCATCCTCACGTAGAATTCTGCCATAGCCACTTAACTGGTCTCACCATCCTATCCCCGAGTCCCTATAAAGTGAAGTCTTGCTCACTCAGTCAAGCCCAACTCTTTGCGACCCCATGGACTGTCGCCTGCCAAGTGGCTTCTCTCTCATGGAATTCTCCAGACAAGAATACTGGAGTGGGTTGCCATTCCCTTTTCCAGGGCATCATCCTGACCCAGGGATCAAACCTGGGTCTCCTGCATTTCAGGCAGATTCTTCACCACTAAGCCACCAGGGAAGCCCTTGAGTCCCATACTGCTTTTTATCAGAACAGTAGTAGAAAGGAAACTTTAAAAACATAACTGAGATGAGATCACTTGAGTAATCTTTAGTTTTCTCAGAGTTACAGTAGCTGGCAGAATCCTTTAACAGTGGTCCTCACATTTGGCTGTATAGTAAGCTAACTGGAGGTTTAAAACATTTTCAAATGCCAAGCCCTATCCCTAATTAAATCTAAGAATCTCTGGGGGATGTGGCCCACCACTCTTTTTTCTTATGCATCTTGCTTGCAATTTGATCCCTGTTACCTGCTACATCATTTCACTCAAACTGACTCTGTTCCAAACACACTGGCTTCCCCACTGGGTCTAGAACTCATAGGCCCACTTTTGACTGATATCTTGTACTTTTTTTTTTTTTAACTTCAGTATCTCTAGACTCTCAAATAGTTTTCCCTGTCTTCTTACTCCCTCTCTCTCATTCTCCAACTAGAGAAGTCAAATGTTAGGGCTAGAAAAGGTGTGCTGTGGTGGGGTTAAAAGTTAAAGACGAACCATAACATTCATTTTCAACAGTCTATTTGAGCAAACTTTTCTGGGTTTAAGACGAAAAATTCAAAACCTGAAGTTCAGAATTATGATATTACCCTAAAGTGGACATAGCAATCACTAAACTGTTTCTTGGAATTAAGTGGCTAAAGAAAGTTTTATTTTCTTAAAGTGATGATAAGTTCCACAGAGCTTTGGATTTCATCCAGTGGGTCAGAATCAGATAGCAGGAACAGTTAGAATAGCTGTTTTCTGACTCAAACATTCAAGCTCCACTTCAGAAATGGTTTTAATAGTTAATATTATTGATGAAGTTATATTTTAACTTTGTGCTAAAGAGAAATAAGCAGAACATGATTTCTCTAATTAGCCTATTATAATCATTTTCAAAACTAGTTATTTTCTTATTTCTTTACAGTATTGCAAAAATATATACTCATAACATCTGCCTACATATAATCAGTGTAGGTAAATTATTTAATTGTGATTTAACTATTACCAGACATTCATGAAAAGGAGGAATACTGGAGTGGGTCGCCATCTCCTCCAGCGGAATCTTCCCAACGGAGGGAATTGAACCCTTGTCTCTCGTATCTCCTGCATTAGCAGGTGGGTTTTTTACCACCAGGACCAGCTGGGCAATGCCATGACAAGGAAGTAGAGGGGTAGGATGGGGTGGGAGGTGAAAGGGAGGTTCAGAAGGAAGGGTACATATAGTTACCTCTGGAAAACCAACACAGTGTTGTTAACTGTCCTTCAATTAAAAATATTTTTTAAAAAAGGTTTTGCAAAGTTAAAACTGGGAAGCAGAATTTTGAGAAGAGTCACTTCATTATAGCAACTTTTATCAATTTCTGTTTTTTCTTCTTACCCCCAATTTTTACTTTTTCTCACAAAATGGTTTTCTCCATTTTACTTTAATACTGCAAAAGCAATTCCTGGTGTAAAGGTGATTTCATGGCTAAAGTTCTCATCTACTAGCAGTTTCTCCTTTCCTAAAGGCTGAATTCTGTTTCTCTACTTAGCATTTTTTTTTTTTTTTTTTTAGGAAGCAGTAAACCCACTTTTTATATCTTAACTGCTACATGCATAAAGTAACCAAAAGGCTTTCCTGACTGAATGGGACCATTTTGCATTTAGACTCTTCTCTCTTCCCTACTTTAATGGGATTTGTTAAAGTTTCAGTCATACAACCACCGCCAGACAACGTGGCTACTTTTACACTAAGAAAGAATAATCCTTTCCACTACGGGACGTGATGATTCCACAAAACACTGGTGAGGGGAAAAAGCAAGTCAGGACAGTTCCTCTATTTGATTCAGAGAGATATTTTTTTTTTTAATTGGGATATAGTTTTTTTTTTTTTTTTACAATGTTGTGTTGGTTTCTACTGCATAATGAAGTGACTCTGCTATATGTATATGTGTATATATCTCCTCCTTCTTGGACCTCCCTTCCCCTCCACGCCTCCATCTCAGTCGCCACAGAGCACTGAGCTGAGCCCCCTGCTCTATACGGCAGGTTCCCACGAGCCATTTCACACATAGTTGTGTATATATATGTGTATACATACACATATATATGGCATAGTATATATTGGCATATATACATATATGTATGTATTATATATATACAGCCCCCTTCCCCCACACCATGTCCACATATCCATTATCTACGTCACATCTCCTTTCCTGTCCTGCTGATATGTACCATTTTTCTAGCTTCCACATATACATTAATACAAATTTACATCAACAGATGAATGGATAATGAAGTTATGGTGTGTATATATGTATATTTACACACACACACAATGGAATATTAGCCCCCAACATGGAAGAGAATTGGGTCATTTGTAGAGACATGGATGGATCTAGAGTCTGTCACAGAGTAAAGTCAGAAAGAATCTGCTATGACCCCTGTGTGGGTATATATGCATCTCTAACATGTCCAATGGGATTCATATCTTTCTTTCGAGCTAACTTGCTTCAGTAGTGTCCCACTCTTTATGGATGGTAGCCCTCCAGGTGCCTCTGTCCATGGGATTCTCCAGGCGAGAATACTGGAGTAGGTTGCCCTTTCCTTCTCCAGGGGAGCTTCCCAACATAGGGATTGAAGCCAGGACTCCTGTACTGCAAGCAGATTCTTTACCATCTGAGCTTCCAGGCAAGCCCCTTCTTTCTTCACTAGCTATTAAAGAGGAATAAATATTGCCATTAATGCACCTCACAAAGAGTTTTGAAAAAAGCTTAGTTATTGAGGAGCTTTAAGTTCAGCCTGTGACTTTTAAGATAAATGTTCATGACGCTACAGAACCTCATCTCACAGGTCTAGGTAAACACATTACACAATCCGCCATCATGATACTGGGGGGTGGGTACCCACCTCAATTCCTACTAAGACAGAGAGGAAAGTTCCAGAATGTTGTGTAGGACACTGTAGGTGAACTGAATCTTGTTCCATGGTGAGATCACCATTTCTACATATATTGAATATGTAAAGAAGGAGATTGGAATGTATCAAATTTCCCCTAAATTCTCATATAAAAGTGAGTTAAAGTTTCTTGGCATTGGTCATGAATATTAAAATATCTGATATGTCCATCATCTGTGGACAGACTTCAGGTTACAAAGCTGTGATCTCAGCCAATTATATATACATTTAATGGGCCTGGGGTTTGAGATTTCAGGCTGTCTGGGCAGGTTTGCACATTTGCTTTGCTTCCAGTTTCCTTCTTACTGCCAGGTGCATCCCTCCTTGGTTATGCTTGGCAGGCAATCAGGAATTTATAAATTTAACAGATGTCTCTAATCAGAAGCAGAAACATTGTATAGTTAAGATGAGTATGGGTAAACCAATCAGGACATGGGGAATATCCAATTTTGTTTTGTCAAAAAAAAAATAAATTTTATCTATTTTCCTGTGAGAATTTTGCTTTTTATACTCAGGTAAACAATTCAAGTGAAATAAATGGATTTGTTTACAAATGCATTCAACTGAGAAATCTATTTCAAAAATTTAGCTTTTCACATTTATACCCTTTTAGTTCATTTGTATGAACTAATATAGTTTGAGGTAAACACTCTGGAAATGGCTTATTATATCTTTATTCTTACTGTACTTCAAAAAACTCATGAAGCTAAATGACTGCTAGGAAATGGAACATTGGAATGATTAGATATATTTATTTTAAATTATTCTTATTGAAGGGTAACTGCTTTACAATATTGTCTTGGTTTCTGCCACACATCAACATGAATCAGCCATAGGTATACATATACCCCCTCCATCCTGAACCTCCTTCCCACCTCCCATCCCTCTGGGCGGTCATAAAGCACCAATTTGAGTTCCCTGAGTCATAGAGCAAACTCTCACAGGCTATTTCACATAAGGTAATATGTATGTTTCAATGCTACTCTATCCATTCATCACACTCTCTCCTTCACCCACTGTGTCCACTAGCCTGTTCTCTATGTCTGCACCTCCACTGCTGCCCTGCAAATAGCTTCATCAGTACCATCTTTCTAGATTCCATATGAATGCATTAATATATGATATTTCTTGTCTCTTTATGACTTACTTCACTTTGTATAATGGGAATAAGTTCATTCACTTCATTAGAACTGACTCGAAGGTGTTCCTTTTTGTGACTGAATACTAACCTATTGTATATATGTACCCCAGTTTCTTTATCCATTCATCTGTTGACGGACATCTAAGTTGCTTCCATGTCCTAGCTATTGTAAAACAGTGCTGAAATGAACAATGGGGTACATGTGTCTTTTTTATTATAGTTTTCTTGCGGTATATGCCCAGTAGAGGGATTGTTGGGTCATACAATATTTTTATGCCTAGTTTTTAAAGGAGTCTCCACACTGTCCTCCATAGTGGCTGTATGTATTTACATTCCCACCAGTTCTGCAAGAGGGTTCCCTCTTCACCATACCCTCTCTAGCATTTACTGTTTGTAGATTTTTTGATGATGGCCATTCTGACCAGTATGAGGTGATAGTTCATTATAATTTTGATTTGCATTTCTCTAACAATGAGCAATGTTTAGCATCTTTTCATGTGTTTATTAGCCATCTGTATGTCTGTCTACATTAGGTTATCATTCTATGATGATTTAAACATTAATGCCCACATTGGGGCAACTGATACCCAAGCTAAGGATGGAATGGACATTGCAGAAACATTTTCAGTAGTGCTGTTCCCATGTCGATCATACCCATGCATCCCAACATCTTCTCTTTGATTTATACAATTTTAGATGGTCCATCTGCTGCCTGTGCTTGATCCCCAGCTAGAAAGCGCTGACATTTCTCTGTGATGAATACTCCAAACTCCCCACAATGTCATCTCACTTTATACTTGTTCTGTACTTTATTACCTTGTTACTCATCCTATCCCCACATGAAAATTTAATTCATACCTATACTTGCCTCACAAATACACACCTTTGCTTATCATACAGAAATAACATACACACGTACTCAGATATTTGCACAGAAAAAACTGAAGCATTATAATCCATCATTTTAAGAAAGTTTTTTAAACTAGAATTTTATATAATTCACTTGTGTCTCTATTCTTACTGAATCTTAATTCACAGACATCTCCCCATACACAGAAATGAGCACGTATACAGAATAAAAAAAATAGTAATTCCCATGTTAATATGTTTGCATTATATAACAATAATTCCATAATATCTCAATTATATTTTTGATAACAGATATAAGATCACACATGTTTGACTATGCTAGTGTGCAGTATAAGTAGACTTTAGTATCCATTTTACTGTATATTTATCTGTATTTTGCTGTCATCAAAAATACTACCTGAGCACTTGCAATGTGGTGAATTGCTCTAGGCATTGTGGACACAATATGGAATAGAGACCCAAAGAGCTTAAGCTAATGAAAACCTCTCTAAATCATAGAAAAACATTCTTTTAAATTTCTTCCTAAACTGTCCCTCTTATATTGAGAGGAAAACACTCTGTTTAGGTAGATTTGCTTCCAAAATACAGCATCTATTTCCAGATTTGCTTCTCTGAAAGTGTAATTTTCAGCTCTTTATACATCAAGCTGGACACAAAATGAGCAGGTAGAGTTCACTAAATCCTAAAGTATATAGTTATTGCTGCCAGTATTATACTATCATTAGCATATTAATTGCAGTATCGTGGCAAAGGAAATGCAAATGGTTTGGTTTGGCACAACTCCCTAAAGATCAGATGGTCTATACTATTTCCTAAGATCTATGTTTTATTATTTTCTTATTTTTGTCTCAGTTGTTTAACTAAACCACTAAGAAACCTTAAATACTTTTGTCACTCAAAAAATAATACAAAAATCATTTTTGGCATTTTGAGTTTAACTTTAGACCCAAATCCTTGTATATTTAAGTTTAATATTTTATTGGTGTGCATTCTTATCTACTTCTTCAGTTCTCTGTAAAGTTGCAGTCAAATGTATATGTTGAATAAGTCAAAAAGTTAGGGTCATTTTTCTTGAAAATCATGGAATGCTTTTTGAAAATCCAAATTCAGAGTTTTTCTTTTAAACCTACTATAGACTTACTGTGAGCAGTAAGTTAAACTGTGATCCCTGAAACAACCCTCCTTTCTGCGAGTCCTTCAGCCACTTTTCAATTCAGAAAGTGAAATAAAAATGGAGCAACTACCAGTTCAAAATAATAGCTTTTCAAACCTATCTCCAAAAGTAAACAAAAGAGCCAAAATAAACAAATGGAGCCTAATTAAAAGCTTTTGCATAGCAAAGAAAATTATTGACAAAGACAACGTATTGAGTGGGAGGAAAATACTTCCAAATGTTATGACTGATAAGGGGTTAATATTCAAAGTACACAAGCAGCACATATAACAATATGAAAAAAAGAACCAATTTTTTTTTTTTTTTTAATTGGAGGCTAATCACTTTAGGAATATTGTACTGGTTTCGCCATACACTGACATGAATCCACCATGGGTGTACATGTGTTCCCCATCCTGAACCCCCTCCCACCTCCCTCCCCATCCCATCCCCCTGGTTCATCCCATTGCACCAGCCCCAAGCACCCTACCTCATGCATTGAACCTGGACTGGCGATTCATGGAAGAAAAGGATGGACATTTTTCCAAGTAATACAAACAATGCTCCACATGAAAACATGTTCAACATCATGAATCAGAAAAATGCAAATCAAACTCACAATGAGTTATCACCTTACAACTGTCAGAATGCTACTATCAAGAATACCACAAACCACAAATGTTGACAAGGACATAGGAAAAAGGGCACCCATGTACACTGTTGGTAGGAATGTAATTTGGTGCTGTCACCATGGAAATATAAAGGTTCCTCAAAAAACTAAAAATACAACTAAAATACAACCCAGTAAATCCATATCAGTGCAAATATTCAAAGAAAATAAAAACAGTAACTTAAAGATGCATGCACACCAATTTCCATAGCAAAACTATTTTTTACCATAGCCAAGTTATAGAAGCAAACTAAGTTTCCACATACAAATGAACTTATAAAGAAAATGTAGTGTATGCATGCACACACACACACACCACACACTCAGGAGTGCCACTTATTCTTAAAAAAAGAATAAAATTTTGCTATTTGCAGCAAGATGGATGCACTTCGAAGGTATTAATATAGTGAAACAACACAAAGAGAGACAAATGTGTGTTGTCACCAAGATGTAGAATCTAATAAATGAACTTAATGAACATAAGAAAATAAATCGACTCACAGATACAGGGAACAAGTGGTCTCAGTGGAGAAAGGGAGGAGGGGAGGGGCAATATAATGGTAGGAAATTACAGGTTACAAACTATTATGTATAAAATATATATGCTACAAGGGGGTACTGTACAGTATAGGGAACATAGCCAATGCTTCATAATTGTGTATAAACTACAAAAATTTCAAATCACTAAGTTGTACACTTTAAACTAAAATTATAAATTAACATTTCATAAAAAATAAAAAGGAGATCATTATAAACTTACTGCAACTGGTACTTGGGAGTACTTGCTGTGAGTAATACATTATTCTACTATTACCAAAATGTAGCAACACAGTTTTAACTACATTGAGGTGACTCCCCTGAGGAGAAATATCAAAAGACTTGAAAGTCTGATGTGTATTGAAGTGACTTTAAGCAGATCCAAGTAAGAATATGATGCTAGAGAACTGGCTATTTGTATATGCTATGAAAATGCTGTCCTGCTAGTATTGCAGTGATTGCTATCAACTACCATTTATATTTACACATAAATTCTTACTTTTGGAGTTGATTATCTGATAGTCAAAATAACTGAACAAATTGAGACAAACAGGGACTCAGGTCGGAAAATATAGTTTCAAATTAAGGCAATGAGAAAAGATTAGTAACCATATGTGCATACTTGTATTTCATTTTCTCAAGTAATGAGAATCACACAGACTTACAAAATTCTCTAGTATAAGCAATTTAGTTAATAAAAAATTTGAGATTTATAAAACTTAAAGTAGAAAAAACTGAGAACTAATGGATTGACTCAATCTGGAGGAACTAGGTTCCATATGAGTTCAAAGTTAAAGATTTCCAGTTTGAAAGAGATTTAGATAATGCTTTGTACATACATAATTCATTTTCACTAAAATATTTCTGCAGACATAAACTGAAAGCCATATAAAGTGAAACACTTCAATTTTTTACCCAAAACTTAAGATCTCACTGATAGAAAATCTCTCATATTAATAGGTCCCTTGAGAAACTGACACGTATTTACCATTGAGAGACAAATACACAAAATTATGCAAGACTGAAAAAGAGAGTGGTGATGCTTTATATTTACCTGAATATCTATAACTGTAACTATGTTACATGGGTCTTTTTTTCTTCTTTTATTACTAATGTTGTTTTTTTGAACTCTATCCATATCCTTATAATATAAATCACATATAAGACCTATATGAAGCAAATCAAGGAATCAATGGATAGAGATGGGATGTGTACTATATGAAGGGATATACAATTCAAATAATTACTGTATAAGTATAAAGAAGACTCATGTTTAGTAAGGCAAACACCAGTTTTTCAGTAATGATATTTTTTAAAATATATCAGAAAATAGCGCAATAGTTAGAAAAATCCCATCTCACTCTATCAGATAATCCCAGTGAATTCATGCCAGATCCTATATAATAGACAATAATTATATAGATCGATCTGAAATCTCCACCCATTGTTCTGAATATAAACAAGTGATAAAGATCAAAACCATCTACTATAAATATATCTGTAATGAGGTGACATAGATTTTTGTAACTAGTTCTAAAATATAAGTACTATAAGAATATATTCTCTTTTATACATAAGATCTTAAGCCAAATACATTTTAAGTAATACACCTAAGGTCAAATAGTATTGTTGGAGCTTAGGAATAAACTATGAAAAATATAAGTAACTTTATATTAGAAACAGATCTTTAATACAGTTAGGTTCATCATTTAGAGAATAGAAGATCTATAAGAAAAAAAAATGCTGAAAAATTTCCAAAATTAAAAATGAACCACATAAAGTATTCCCAAAATTCCTCAAACAAAAAAATCCTCATTGTTTTGCCCTGCTTGATAGACACCAAGGCACAAAAGAGGAAACATTGAAAGTGGTTTTTAATAAAAAATACTAAATGGGCTTGTGCCTAACAACAGAGCTTTAAAATGCTTTAAGTAATAATTTATCAATAATCATTAAAAAAAAAAGAGAGTTTCAGGTATTTAAAGGCTCTTAGTAGCTTAAACGGCAAGAAAACACACACATACACACACACACACACACACCTCCAGCAATGTGAGAAAAGACCTTTATAAAACTATCAATAAAGTGGCTTTATTGAACATTCACAGAAAATTATACCCTTTAACAACAAAGCATTATTTTTTTAACAAATGATCATAAGGATTCACCATACTTCAAACCACAGTATTTCTGCATTTGGAATCAATAAGAGGTTTAGTTCTATATGCAAAATAAAATACCAGAATAGAGAAATTAGTTCTTTAAATAAAAACTTCATTCTTGAAATACTAAAAATAGACAAGAAGAGAAAAAGGGAGGGAGGGAAAAACAAAGGAAAAGAAAGCTCAAATCTAAGGAGTTAAGTATCTCAGAAACTGGAAAAAATGTAGCAGAATAAAAGCAAATAGAATAGGAAATTTAAAAGCAAAACATTGAATTTAAATATTAAAATATAAAAGCAAAAACACTGAACATTGAAACTTTATGAAGAACATTACATTTCTAAAATTGAGAATAAAATAAGTACATATGATAGGAAATGATATAAACATATATCCACCAGCGTTGTAATGGTTAGATAGATCCAAGAATTTTATCTAAAATTGTAACAGTAATTCTGAGAACCATAGAAGTGAAATGCTAGCAAACAAGAAAACTTAACTAGACTTATTAAAAATGAGTCAATAAAATCTTTTAAAAAATATTCTACACATAAAACTGTCATCAGGCCACTTTGATGTTTTGTGAATGTATCACACATTCACAAAATAATGCCAATTTTACTTTAAAGTTTTCTAGGGAATATGAAGAGATAATATTTCCAGACTAACATATGAACACTAATATTCCACACCAATTTATGAATGTAAGATAGTTTTCTTACAAAAACTAGGTAAGAAAATTAAGGTTCAACTCTATGCATTGTTATGCTTTAAATGATTATTCTAAATAAATTAAAAAATGAATTCAGCATTTTACAGAATTCTTATAAGTATCAAGACCAAATTGATTTATTCTATGTATCAAGACCAAATTGATTTATTCCTTGGATACAGGTTGTCTTAAACTTTAGAAACCATACATAATTTACATTAAGAAATTAAATGATAAAACATAGTTACCTAAATAGATATTGCAAATGTGTTTGATATTATCTAATATATACTAAATGAAGACTCCTTTGTATTCTAAGGATGAAAGGAAACACTTATTGAAAGGTTTCTTAAAAGCTATTATATGTGTTATTTCACTGAGAAATATTGAAATGACTGCTTTTGTATGTCATCTTAATTGTATGTCATTTAAAAAAATACAGTGTTATTAGTTATTCTACTTTGTACTAAAATTATGTATACTTAAGAGCTTCCCTGGTGGCTCAGATGGTAAAGGATCTGCCTGCAATGCAGGAGACCTGGGTTCAACCCCTGGGTCAGGAAGACCCCCTGGAGAAGGGGATGGCCACCCATTCTAGTATTCTTGCCTGGAGAATTCCATGGACAGAGGTACCTGGCAGGGTCCAGTCCATGGGATCACAAAAAGTTGGACACAGTTGAGCAACTAAGAGGGGAATATAACAATAATAAATTTCCCACATAGGTTCATGCTTCCTTGCTCCTCACTACTAATAATGGGACACAATTTAAGATAATAGAGCAGCAGGCTAGATTAAACACATTCACATATACATACACACACCCATACACACAATATGCACAACACATATTTGATAATGTGCAGGCAATTTTCTTTAAATTGACAACAGGATGTTCAAAGATGTAGGTTATTAAAATTGAAACTGACAATTAAAATGTATAAAACATATAGAAAAACTATGAAATATATGTGATCCTTCATTGGAGAAACTGAAAACATATTATATTCTTGGATAAAACAAATCAACATTGTAAAGATATCAAATACTTCCTAATTTGATCTATAGATGTCTATCAAAATCCTTATATAATTCTGAGCTAACATCAATAAACACATTCTTCTTGGAGAACACTTATTTTTTATGAAAAAATTGTGGGCCTTCCCTTATCAGCTAATAAAATACTACTGAAAGCTTAGAGAAATAGAAACAAATTGACTATTAAAAACAAGAAAAAAAATAAAAATAAAAACAACAAGAAATGGGTACAAATATATGGAGATGCATGTTTCCAAGTTGACACTGCCGATCAGAGTAAAATAGTTTTTGATGTTTACACACTACCAAATAAACAAGGATTCCTATCTCACTCAGTACATGAAAATTAACTTTAGGTCAGTTACAGACAGTCACACATTATAAATTATTAGTTTTCATTTAATGTTCTTGTGTTTCACAATCAAATATCTATATGTTATTTAATTGCTTATTTCACTATACCTGTATCTCTTGATATATTCCTTGGTAGAAAATGATTTTTCTTTCATTTTATACTAGTGCCCATATTCCCTTACCTGATCTCCCCCAAAATTTCAACTTAAAGTTTGGCTACTTTTTACATAATGCATCATATTTCCTACAACTCAAGGAGGTCTTCTATGGAAATTAGAGTATAATTATCAAGGGTGAATTTCAAATCAATGTAACTTGTTCTCTTGGAGTCAGAAATGCATTATTAATTCACCCTCTTGGGTACAAAAGTGCAGGAAAACATTCATTTCTATCATCTGTGATATTCCCTGGAGTTAGACTGATGCCTCTGGAGTAAAGATTTCAGGAATAGCAGTGGCTATTCCTACCTGGCTGCAGTAGGAAGTGCCCGGCCATGGCAGCCTTGACCTTCAGTGTGGCTGCATCTCAAAGCCTACTGAAGAACCTCATAGCCACTGACTGCATGGCTACATCAACACCATCTCCTCCCAGTTTATTATTTTCTCAACCACCCATGATGAGTTCCTTATATTTTCCCCACATAAACAAACAATGTATGAGTATGAACAGCTTAGTAAAAAGCTCATCTGAGAAAGCAAGAAAATATTTCATTTTGTTTAAAATGCATTATTTGGTCCAAAACTTTAGGCATTAAAGTACAAATAAATCACACTGATAAAAACCTCACATATATAGCTTGGTTTTAAATTATTTTGTGAATAAGGATTAATTATATGATAATAAAAACTGAAGACTTGTGTTCTAAAGTACCCCTTGCCTTTCAGAAATTAAAAGAGTAGTGTATTTGTGTCTGATAATTAGATAATACTAATTTACTGTATCAGTAGGTAAACTACTGTAAGCATTATTGTTTAGGGTGAGAAAATAATGGGATCACAACTTATAGACTATATTGCTGGATTTGGATCTAAAGATGTATCTTTGGCAGAACTGAATTTTTCATCCCCTAAGCTCATACGCAGACACTAAAGCTTAGCTACAATTATTTTATGTATGGAATGTGTTGTTGATCATATTTAGCAATGTTAGATTACTGGAAATATCAAGAAGTAACAACTGGTTTGAGGCTCAGTTTTTGAAATTCAGTTTGAAACCCATATATTTTTCTAACACCATTCTGATAACATAAAATTCTAATTGTTCCAACATTCCATTTATTCTTCTATTCCAATTATTATTCCAACTATTACTCTATTATCACAGATAATTAAAACAATACTGGTTATTTATTCTGTTTCAACTCACATTGCAAATGAAACTTACTATCTATTTCACCCAGTAAATACAATCACATCAGAATGAAACTATGAAAAACAGTTTCCTCTGATATATAAAGTTATAAGTGAACTAAAAGTGAAGCAGTGATAAAATATCACTATCTCAACACATGAAGGGAAATAGTCATATACAATCAACACTTCAACAGAACACATTTAAATTGCAGGAGTTTACTTACAGGTGTCTCCACCCTCTCCTCCAGCAATAGTAAAAACAACAGTACTACACAATTCACGATTGGCTGTATCAATGAGGAACTGGGGATGTGGAGAACTGTGTATATGAAGGGCTTACTCAAAGGTATACTTAAGTTTTCAACTGAATGGACATTTGGCACCTCTAATCCCAAGCTGCTCTAGGTTCATATATAACTTCCTTCAGAACTTCGAACAAACAAGCAGTTAGTTGGGGAGGACAAATTAGAAAAGCCTTATGACCCACCACTGTTTACCCCCAGAAGATGGATAGGCACATCAGCAAGATCCTGAGAATTACTGGTATTGTCCCCAGATTTTGTGACAATAAGATAAGCTGATTATCATTTTCACTTTAAGACTGAATAGCTTCTACACAGAAACCAGTGAATTAAAAAAAAAAAGTGATGAACAATACATGTTACTTTAAATTACCTATGTAAAGGATCTATGATCATTAAAGTTTTTTTTTTTTTTAAGCTAGAATTCTGGCTGTCATATTAGTTTATTTCAAGAACATTTGATCAAGTTTCATTAAAAGAACAAAGACTGCCTCCTCATAAATCACATTGCCTTATTTTTGTCTTCTTTCTTCATTTAATGTTTCAGCTCAATCAAAAACAAACACAAAGCAAAAAAAAAAACAAAAAAACAAACCCCTCAGTTTTCCGTTGTCAAATATTAACTAGGAAAGAAAGCAAACCAATATCAGAATGCCAAGAAAAACCATCACATATGAACAAAAGAATAAAAATAACATTGTGTGCTTTTTAAAAGTCAGAAGGAAACAAAGAAGAAAATATTTTCAGAGGGGTCTTAATTCTTAAACTAAATAAAAGCAGGAATATGGTGAAACAAAACCATAAAGCTGAATACACAAAATAATCACATGAAAGCAAAACTAAAGACTGAAGGAAATGTTTTAAAACCAAATAACATATTTACTTAACAAATTTGAAATCACAATGAGGAGTGAAACCACTGCTGAATAATAATAATAATTTTTAAAAAGATCTATTGAAAAGGATGGTGATACAGTAAAAGCAAAAAGAATTTCAAGGACTTGGAGGCAATTAATTTAAGCAAACAGAAATCAAATTAATCCACTATCAATCATCAAACTACAAGAAACACATGATTTTAATTATTTTTTTAATTAAGAAAAATTGTTCCATTTAGAAAATCTTGGAACAAACATCTTGAAAAAAAAATCTTGAAACAAAGAAGTTTAGAACTAAACTCTATTCAAGTGTTGGAATACTCTTCAGCTTTGTTTTTTCCAGATATTTGATTATCATTATAAATTTATTTTAAAATAAAGTAAATAAATACATTTAAATTTAAAATAGCACCTAAACAAGCAGTTAATTTATCATGAGTAATTAAAAACTCTAAATGTTTACAACCCTAATGACAAATTCATAAAGAAACAAAACCTGATAGAACTGTACAGAGAAGCAGATAAATTCTGCAACAAAACAAATATTTTATATTTTATTACTTACCTTTAACTATAGAAATATTAGAAATCATTAAGGATATAGAAAACATGGCTACAAATATCAACCAGCTGAACCTAATTAACACTTTTCTAGAATGTACAACAAACAACTGTCGACTAGACTTCTTTCAAGTATATACAGAACATTTGCCAAGATAGACTATATTCTGGGTCATAAGACAAGTCTCATAAATATAACATTGCTCAAGTCATGCAATTAAACTAAAAATCAGAACAAGAAAGAAATATCTGTGCTCAAATAATAATTTAAAAGAAAAAATGAGAGTATTTTGTATGAACAAAAATGTTAAAAGAAAATATTGACATTTATGGAGTGCCACTTAGGCAGTAATTGTGGGAGTTAGGGGTTCATAGCAATAAATAGCCATATTAGAAAGAGGAAAAGCTGGAAATAAATAACCAGAGCTTCTATCTAATAAAATGCAGGAGAAGGGAAATCAAGCACTCCAGTTTTGTTTTGTTTTGTTTTAAAGCAAATATGATTTTTTTCAGGCCCAATCACAGACAATTACAAAAGTTGTACCTGACAATCCTCAGGTCCCAGGGTGGCACTCACACAAACAACGGGTTACAGCTTCTGAAGGGAGTTGCGTTCAAAGACTAAAGCCCCAAGGACTGTGCTCTCATATACAGATGAATTCCTAGCTCAAATGACTCCATTTTAGAGGCCTCTTCATCTGGAGTTTTCTGCCAAGCCTTCCTCAAGAAGCTCTGAGGGAGACCTCTTTATGGGGGAAGAAGAAGGAAACTTGGATGGCAATTTTCCACACTCTAACTTTGTTCCTATAACTTTTCCACTCCAGAATAACTCCTCCCTTCCCTTTCCTCACCCCTAATTCCATAAAACTGCAGCAGCTGTTTAAATTTGGAGGTACTTGGCAGTGAGATGGCCTCCACCTGTGCGCCAGTCCTGGGGTTGGGGTGAAAACTGAGGAAGAAGGAACAGGTGTGGAGCAGGGCTTCCTGCAGTTGAAAACAAAGTGAAAGTTGCTGAGTCATGTCCGCCTCTTTGCAACCCCATGGACTATACGGTTTATGGAATTCTCCAGGCCAGAATATTGGAGTGGGTAGCCTTAGCCCTCCTCCGGGGCATCTTTCCAACCCAGGGATCGAACCCAGGTCTCCTGCGTTGTGGGCAGATTCCTTACCAGCTGAGCCACAAGGGAAGCCCTAGAACACTGGAGTGGGTAGCCTATCCCTTCTCTAGGGGATCTTCCTGACCCAGGAAGAACCAGGGTCTCCTGCTTTGCAAGCAGATTCTTTACCAACTGAGCTACCAGGGAAGCCCAGCCTCTCCCGTATACTCCAAGAGTAAGTGAACACGTGCCTGACTATAACTTGCATTCGGACTCGTTTTAATTAGCTGCCCTACCGCCTTCCAGCTCCCTGCGCTTAGCAGCTCATCCGTGTGGGAATCTTTCCAAGGCTTTGGAATGTAGCCCATCAGACTCCTAGGTTCAAGGGATTTTTTAGCCAAGGATACTGGAGTAGATTGCCATTTCCTCCTCCAGGAAACCTTCCCCACCCAAGGAAGGAACCTGTGCCTTCTCAGTCTCCTGCATCGCAGGTTATTTCTTTACCCACAGAACAGACTGGGGAGCCCTCCAGCTCAGTAACTCCTAGGAAAAATACCATATTAAACCCAAGTAAGTGACAGAAAATAATAAAAATCGAAGTGGAAATCTAGATAATAATAATAA
This sequence comes from Hydropotes inermis, assembly GCA_020226075.1. Lineage (NCBI taxonomy): Eukaryota > Metazoa > Chordata > Mammalia > Artiodactyla > Cervidae > Hydropotes > Hydropotes inermis. The sequence continues at coordinate 39,439,235 of CM035295.1, forward strand.
AAAAATAAGTGTAACCAAAAGCTTCTTTGAAAAGACCACTAAAGTTGATAAACCTCTAACTAGACTGATGGGAGGAAAGAATAAAAAAAGAAAAAGAGGAGAGACAGCAAAAATGACCTAGGTCTGAAATCAGAGAGGTGCTTTCATTACAGATTATATAGGTAACAGAAGAATAACAAAGGGAATATTATAAACAGCTTTTGCCAATAAATTTGATAGCTCATACGACAGGTATAAACTCCTTGAAACACACAGGCTAGAGAAGCAACATCAAGAAGAAATGCATAACATGACAGTATATTTTTGAAATATATTAAACTTGTAGTTAAAATCCTTCATAGCAGGAAACCTCCAGACCCAGATGTTTGCACTAGTGAAAGTAGTAAATCTTATGAAGTATCTAAGGTAGATATGGCACTGATTCTATACAAACTCTTCCAGAAAATTAGAAAGGTAACATATTCCCCATCTCACCCTATGAGGTAACTATCCTCATATTAAAACTAGATCATGACATTATAGAAAGTAAAAAATTTTAAAAGTCATAAAATAGTAGCCTTTATCAAAATACATGCAGATGAACATTTTAGTAAATTGACTTCAACAACATAAAAATAATAATGCATCAAGTGAAGTCAAGGAATGCAAGAAGTGAAGTCATTCAGTCGTGTTTGACTCTTTGTGACCCCATGGACTACGATGCATGGAATTCTCCAGGCAAGAATACTGGAGTGGGTTGCCATTTCCTTCCCCAGGGGATCTTCCCAATCCAGGGATGGATCCTGGGTCTCCCACACTGCATGCAGACTCTTTACTGCCTGAGCCACCAGGAAAGCCTTCAAGGGAAGGAATGCAAGGTTGACTACAAAATAAATCCATGTAATTTATCAAATCAATGAAAAATAAGAAAAAATGATCATTTAAAAATTTAAACAAAGCAGTTGGAAAAATCCAGTGTCTATTCCTTATAAAATGTTTTAGCAATTAGGAATAGAAGGAACTTTTCCAACATGATAAACCATTTACCATGGCTTAGTGGCTAACAAAATAGTTAATGGTGATAGAATCAAGGGTTTGTTGAAGGAGGTCAAGGAGAAAAGTTGACCACAGTTGACCTAAGAACTGGATATGGACAACCAGAAGCACTTCACTCCTCTCCTGTCTTTGGAATGTATGTTTTGCCCGCTACTCCCACATTAGCAGCTATTTCAAAGGCTTGGTCTTGACAGGCAATCTGTTGCTGAGACCATCTGGAAGATTATATGTGAATGAACACAGTTATAGTCTCTGTATAAACTTTTAAGATTCTGGTGGGCATGGACAGACTCTGCTTGCTTTGCATACACCCAAAATAATCCTCATATGTAAGTTTCCTTACTCATTCAACCTGACACTGACCAATCTGGAGTGGACTGCCTCTTTCTTTAGTCTCTCCTGTCTTCTGTATACAAGGATTCCTTTCAGATTTCACAGGGAACTCCAGAAAAATTTGAACCAAGTGTTACTGGTAAGATCAGGAATAAGACAATGATGGTCACTCTGACACTCCTCTTCATTGTATTGGAGAGTCTACCTGTGGAGGCATGGGGGGTGGGGAGCAGGAGAAAAGAAAAAGAACCTGATTACAAAAGGAAGAGGTAAATTTTCTTTAAACGGACACAAAACAAGAAAGAACACAGTTGTGTTTAGTTGCATCTGACTCTTTGTGACCCCATGGACTGCAGCCTCCTATGCTTTGTCCATAGGAATTCTCCAGGCAAGAATACTGGAGTGAGTTGCCATGCCCTCCTCCAGGGGATCTTCCCAACTCAGGGATCAAATCCATGTCTATCAGGGATCTAACCCACTGGGGACAGGGATTCTGTCTCCTTCACTGCAAGCAGATTCTTACCCACTGAGCCACCTGGGATGCCCCATAAAGGGCACTTACATGGCATCAACTATCACTTGATGATTAAAACCAAATTTACAGGAAAATATTTAGATTACCTTTCAATCTGAGGTTAAAAGAAATACAGCTATTTATGTATTTCACTTCAAAAAAATTTTAGTATCTACCAAGCATGTGTGAGATAAGAAACTTGTTCTATTTTTTCATATATTTTCAATATTTATAGTTCTAATTTTCTAACTTCTAAAAATACTACTATATAACATATTACAATAAAATAATTTCAAATATCCAATGACCTGCATTTTTCTATAGTAATATTCTCTATAGGTAGGTTTTATTGTAAAGCAAAGTCAGTTTTGAAGTCAATCTGAATTGAGCAGGATCTTATGTGGCATTCCCAGGACAGTCCCTCTGCTATAGTCTCTCTCTGAAGTGCCCTGATAATAGTACGGAATGCATGTTTCCTGAGTTGCTCAGATGCTAAAAGCCACCACCAAATGGAAGAAGGGCTTCCCTCATAGCTCAGTTTGTAAAGAATCCGCCTGCAATGCGGGAGACCTAGGTTCGATCCCTGGCTTGGGAAGATCCCCTGGAGAAGGGAAAGGCTACCCATTCCAGTATTCTGGCCTGGGGAATTCCATGGACTGTCTAGTCCATGGGGTCACAAAGTGTCGGACAGGAGTGAGCGACTTTCACTTTCAAATGGAAGAAATAAACTGTTTGATGATAATGAGCACAGGGCCCGACATACTGGAGCTTAAGGATTGATAATGTGATACCATTCATTTACCTCAACATCAACCAATCAGAGAACTGAGCACAACAGATCACAGACCCTATGACCCTCCCCTCTTCCCTCCCCTTGTCTTTATGTATGCTTCCCTGAAACCCTTTGGGGTCTTTGGGGTTTTTTGGGCATAAGCTACCCATCTCCATGCATGGCCTTACAATAAACCTTTCTCTGCTCCAGACTTCGACATTTAGTAGCATTTGACCTCAGTGTGAATCAGGCACAGGAACTTTTCCAGTAGATATCAATGAGGATTATATTTAATACAATGAAAAATGTTTTATAGTAATAGATAACCTTTATATATATTTTCAAACTTCGTGGTCTCAGAATGTGATGTATGTATCATTCTTCAAGGGGGAAAAAAAAAAGAGAAAATCTTAAGTGCTCTGTTCACTTAACATTCATTATTTGGATAAACAGCTTTCGTCAGATTGAATCAAGATATTAACCCAGATATTTATAGTACTAAATTAACCCTGTAGTAAGCAATGCACAGAATTATCTTGGGAATATAATTACTATATGACTGAATATCATAAAAGAAGTCATTTTTAAAATTCAGCTTAGAAAACATAAAATAAAATAAAATTCAGCTTAGAAACAAGATTAAGTTTTCCACACTGATTACTTCATAAGACAGAGCTTCCCGGGTGACTCAACAGGTAAAGAATCTTGCTGCAATGTAGGAGATGCAAGAGACGTGGATTTGATTTCTAGGTTGCAAAGATCCCTGGAGGAGGGCGTAGCAACCCACTCCAGTATTCTTGCCTAGAGAATCCCATAGACAGAGGAGCCTGGAGGGCTATAGTCTATCAGGTGGCAGAGTCAGACCTGAATAGGTGAATAGGCATGCGTGCATTATAAGAGTATTCAAAATAATGACTAGAAATGCATACAAAATAATTCATAAAATAAGTGATACACAAACAGTAATATTTTGATATCAATAATTATATTGAAAGATGATTTTTATGTGTGTGTTTTCATACTGATGTTATCTGGTTCTGATGCTTAGGAACACTCCATCACAACAATACCAGCTTTTTGCTCTGATAGTCATCACCTAATTGCAGTTACCAATTTTAATACTTCATCTTTCAAGATGAATTATTATCTCTGAGCATTTAAGGTTTCTATTTCAGGAGAGTAAAGCAAACTATAGTAACCCTCTTTTGTTACCTAAAAGTCCATTTTATTTCCTTTTCTGATTACAAGATTTACATAAGTGAAAATGTTGCCTCATATATAACATTGGTTAAACATGGACACATATAATATATAAGTGTATATAATATATATACACTTATATAATATGGACACTTCAGAATAATTCTAGTTTTAAATATTTGGAAAAGATGCTGTCACCTAGTCCATACACATTTAGCTCAGTCCTGGGAGTTTGTTTCAGATATTTTCTACACACACAAATGGACTCACCTCTGTCTCACTCAGCCTAAATGCATCTTTGGCCACAGGCAATTTCTTTGGTCCATATGCTCAGTGGACTGAAAGTGCCAGAGAGGAAATGACCCAAGAGAGATCTACATTATGAGGGGAAATACTTGGTCAGTATGTACCAAAGTGAGCTTTCCTGGTGGCTCACTTCATAAAGAATCCACTAACAAGGAGGATTGAAATGCAGGAGACCTGGTTTCAATCTCTAGGTGGAGAAGATCCCCTGGAAAAGGAAAAGGCAACCCACTTCAGTATTTTTGCCTGGAAAAATCCCACAAATAGAGGAGCCTGGTGGGCTACAGTCCCTGGGGTCATAGAGACTCGAACATGACTTAGCAACTAAACAACAACATATACCCCAGCATCCTCTGCCCAGCAGCCATAATTTTAAGATATATTTTCTCAGTATTCAGCCAATTCTCACAAATTAAGCCCTATTAGCAGGACTGATGCTGAAGCTGAAGTTCCAATACTTGGCCACCTTATGTGAATAGCCGACTCATTGGAAAAAAACCCTGATGTGAAAGATTGAAGGCAGGAGGAGAATGGGACAGAGGACCAGATGGTTGGATGGCATCATCAACTCAATGGATATGAGTGTGAGCAAACTCTGGGAGATGGTTAAGGACAGGGAAACCTGGTGTGCTGCAGTCCATGGGGGTCACAAATATTTGGAAACTACTGAGCGATTGAACAACAAAAAATCCCCTTGAAAAGATGTACTCACATGTGTATGCTCTGCAATTTTCCTCCTTGTCCATCTCATTTCTATACTTCCCTATGAGAAACAGGTTTACTGGGAGTTCCTTGTAAATATACTACTTGTCTGCCTTCAGGGAAATCTAAACTAAGGCTGCACTATATAAAACAATGGATGGTCAAGAATGTTAAAAGTGCCATAAATTCATGATACAATTATAGCTGAATCTGATTGTTTTAAAATGCAAACTACACATTTTTTAAGCATTCTGTGACCACTTCCTAATTCATCCATTCAGATTAATTTAAATATATTACAGTACACAAAGGAATACAGTATTAAAAAGACAGCTAGTAAAAAAAAAAGGAAACAAAAAATTTTAATGAGCTTGAAGAATAAATCATAAACCACACATGATGGTGATATTTCACAATTCATTTTAAACTCTCTTGATTCAATCTTATTTGTTATTAAATTAGAGTAGATACTTTTAGAGAGAATTTTTTGGAGCAATGTGTCTTAAAAAAATTTAGGAAATTAAAATTTCATTTCACATCTTAAAGGTAAGACTAACCTTACCATGGAGTGCAGTGCATGTTTGGTCTTTAAAGGTAACAGGAAAAGTCCTTTTCCACTGACCTTTCCAGCCACAGGATTATAAAAGATTAGTTTTCATTCCAATCCCAAAGAAAGGCAATTCCAAAGAATGTCCAAGCTACCACACAATTGCCTACATCTCACACAAAGTAATGCTCAATATTCTCCAAGCCAGGCTTCAACAGTGCGTGAACAGGCTGGATTTAGAAAAGGCACAGGAACCAGTGATAAAATTTCCAATATCCATTGGATTATAGAAAAAGCGAAACAGTTCCAGGAAAATGCCTACTTCTACATTATTTAGTATGTCAAAGCCTTTGATTGTGTGGATCATAGCAAACTGTGGAAAATTCTTCAAGAGTTGGGAATAATAAACCACCTTGCATCCTGAGAAATCTGTAGGCAGGTCAAGAAGCAACAGTTAGAACTGGACATGGAACAACAGACTGGTTCCAAATCAGAAAAGGAGTATGTCAAGGCTGCATGTTGTCATCCTGCTTATTCAACTTCTATTCAAAGTACATCATGCAAAATGCCAGACTGGATGAAGCACAAGCTGGAATCAAGATTGCTGGGAGAAATATCAATAATCTCAGATATGCAATGCAGATGATACAACCCTTATGGCAGAAAGTGAAGAAGAACTAAAGAAGCTCTTGATGAAAGTGAAAGAGAAGAGTGAAAAAGTTGGCTTAAAACTCAACATTCAGGAAACAAAAATCCTAGCAGCTGGTCCCATCACTTCATGGCAAATAGATGGGGAAACAGTGGCAACAGTAACAGACTTAATTTTCTTGGGCTCCAAAAATCACTGCAGATTGTGTCTGCCAGTATGAAATTAAAAGATGCCTGCCCCTTGGAAGAAAAGCTATGACCAACCTAGACAGCATATTAAAAAGCAAAGACATTACTTTGCCAGTAAAGATCTGTCTAGTCAAAGATATGGTTTTTCTGGTAGTCATGTATGGGTGTGAGAGTTGGACTATAGAGAAAGCTGAGCACTGAAGAATTGATGCTTTTGAACTGAGGCATTGGAAAAGACTCTTGAGAGTCCCTTGGACTACAAGGAGATCAAACCACTCAATTCTGAAAGAAATCAGTCCTGAATATTCATTGCAAGGACTGATGCTGAAACTGAAACTCCAAAACTTTGGCCACCTAATGCAAAGAACTGACTCATTGTAAAAGACCCCAATGCTGGGAAAGATTGAAGGTGGGAGGAGAAGGGGACAACAGAGGATGAGATGGTTGGATGACAACACTGACCTGGTGGACAGGAGTTTGAGCAAGCTCTGGGTGTTGGATAAAAAACAGGAAGGTAGTAAAAACTCACTATGGAGATATTTTATTTCCACTTCCATATGAAGTCAAGTGAGCCTTAGGAAGCTTCAATAAGAACAAAGCTAGTAGAGGTGATGGAATTCCAGTTGAGCTATTTCAAATCCTGAAAGATGATTCTGTGACAGGCTGCACTCAATATGCCAGCAAATCTGGAAAACTCAGCAGTGACCACATGAGTGGCCAAAGGAGAAGGTCAGTTTTCATTCCAATCCCAAAGTAGGGCAAAGCCAAAGAATGTTCAAGTTACCACACAATTGCATCATCCCACACGCTAACCAAGTAATGCTCAAAATTTTGCAAGCCAGCTTTCAACAGTATGTGAACCGTGAACTTCCAGATGTCCAAGCTGGATTTCAAAAAGGCAGAGGAACCAGAGATAAAATTTACAGCATCGGTTTGATCATCAAAAAAGCAAGAGAGTTTCAGAAAAACATATACTTCTCCTTTATTGACTATGCCAAAGCCTTTTACTCTGTGGATCACAACAAACAGTGGAAAATTCTTAGAGATGGGAATAACAGACCACCTTACCTGCCCCCTGAGAAATCTATATACAGGTCAAGAAGCAGCAGTTAGAACTGGACACGGAACAACAAACTGGTTCCAAATTCGGAAAGGAGTACATCAAGGCTGTATACTGTTACCCAGGTTACTTAACTTATATCCAGAGTGCATCATGCAAAATGAAGGGCTGGATGAAACATAATCTGGAATCAAGATTGCAGGAAGAAATATTAATAATCTCAGATGACTCCACCTTTATGGCAGAAATTGAAGAAAAAATAGCCTCTTGATGAAAGTGAAATTGGAGAGTGAAAAAGTTGGCTTAAAACTCAACATTCAGAAAAATAAGATCATGGTATCTGGTCCTATCACTTCATGGCAGATAGATGGGGCAACAATGGAAACAGTGAGATACTTTAGTTTGGGGAGCTCCAAAATCACTGCAGATGTTGACTGCAGCCTTGAAATTAAAAGATGTTTGCTCCTTGGAAGAAAAGCTATGACCAACCTAGACAGCACATTTAAAAGCAGAGACATCGGTTTCCCGACAAAACTCCATCTAGTCAAGGCTATGGTTTTTCCAGTGGTCATGTATGGATGTGACAGTTGGACTATAAAGAAAGCTGAGTGCCAAAGAATTGGTGCTTTTGAACTGTGGTGTTGGAGAAGACTCTTTAGGGTCCCTTGGACTGCAAAGAGATCAAACCAGTCCATCCTAAAGGAAATCAGAACTGCCTCATTGGAAAAGACACTGATGCTGGGAAAGATTGAAGGCAGGAAGAGAAGGGGATGACAGAAGATGAGATGGTTGATGACATCACCAACTCAATGGACATGAGTTTGAGTAAGCTCCGGTAGTTGGTGATGGACAGGGAAGTCTGGCATGCTGCAATCCATGGCATCGCAAAGAGTAGGACATGACTGAGCAACTGAACTGAACTGAACTTTCTTATCCACTTTCAAAGTTTTCTAAACTTCTCCTTACACTCTATTTGAAAATACATCCATTTCATATAATTATCTTTTTATTTTTCCCTTTTCCCTTTAGACCCACATTTGTTTGCATGTGTGCTCAGTCATGTCCAACCCTTTGTGACCCAATAATTTGTAGCCTATCAGGCTCCTCTGTCCATGGGGTTTTCCAGACAAGAATACTGGAGTGGGTTGCCATTTCCTTTTCTAAGGGATCTTAAGAATATTGGAGTGGGTTGCCATTTCCTTCTCTAAGGGATCTTCCTGACCCAGAAATTGAACCCAAGTTTCTTGAGTCTCCTGCATTAGCACGTGGATTTTTCACACTGTGTCACTTGGAAAACCCTTCTATTACTAATGAGTTGGCTGGCAGCAGCTTACTACAACAGGTTTCCAAGTAGATTGGCACTGATATTGTTTTGGAGATAAGAAAGCCTTTGAACCAACTGAGGAACCAAATAAGGAACTTCATGATCTGAGAGAAACAACAAAAAAGATACTTAAAAACCAATTCTTTAGTCCTCACACTTAGACATAAAAAAGGAATTCCACATAACTCCATGCAAAAACAGAGCACCAGAAATATGTTATAGAAGATAGTAGCCAACCTATGAAGTTTATAACATCTGATGAATAAACACAGACCCAACACACTGGGAGCTAGAGGCATCATAGTTTCCTGAAGCCTGTGTAAAAATATGATTAGCTAATGGCACTCAACATGTCATATTTATTTTGTAAATATAATCTTATATTTTGTATGTAGCTTTCCTCCTCTTGTTTTTACAATTTTTTTTAATTATCACTGAACTTTTATTTTGGTTGATTTGGTTTTCTCGAATGACTGGGCAGAAATTTCCTTTTGCTGTTATTAGTTATTTAATAAGTCAAAACTTTCATGAGAAGAAATGACTATATAGATATTTAAGAGCAACCCTAAATGACTTCAACACTGTTGATGTTTTCTATTAAGTCTAAATGTGACCTTCAAATTATAAAGCAAACTTCCCTGAAGTTTTTAAAATTAGAAATTAAACTCATAAAACTCAGCATATTTAGACAATTGTTGAGTTCTTAAAACTAAATGTCCTTTCGAAGTGTAAAGTCTCACAGTGTTTGAAGTTTCAGACATTTTTGTAGTCCTTTCAAATATATTATTGGCCATTTAAAAGGTTATGCTTTGCCCTCAGTCCAAGCACAGAGAATTCTGATTGATGTCAATGGGAACAGAGTGAGAAGTTTGTGGGTGTCGAGGTTTGAAACTTTATGGGTTTTTCAGAATATCTTTGAAGTCTAGTTTCTGTGGAAAAATATAAAATTTAAAGAGTAGCTCTTCAGGGCTTATGCTTATCCACAGAGAATATGTTTAAATTGCCTGTTTTAAATGCAGAGCGAGGCTGGAATTCCATAAGTGTAATATGCTTATGGAGTGGCTGATTACAAGGATTATTTCCACTGAGTTCAGTTTCTAGACTTGGAGATAACAGTGGCAAACTTTTCCCTGGTGATATACCTTTTTATACAGTGACCATGAGTTTATTTATGCTTTGCTAGGGAAAGTTGGGTTCTCTGGGGGCTCAGATGGTAAAGTATCCATCTGCAATGCAGAAAATCCAGGTTCAATTTAATCCAGGAAGATCCCTGAGAGAAGGAAATGGCAACTCATTCCAGTATTCTTGCCTGGAGAATTCGCTCGACAGAGGAGCTGAGTAGGCTACAGTCCATAGTATCTCACAGGATTGCACATGACTGTGCGATATCTATTCTTAGCCATAATGTAAATGGCAGAGTCTCTAATGGATTTTTAAGATTATTCCACTCATTTTAAGCATAGAAGATGCTTACAGATAAAAATTAATAAGAATAAATCTAATTCTATCATTAACATGACCAGCAAAGTATACCTTTCGCTGTGTGTGTTTTAGCTGCTCAATTGTGTGCAACTCTTTGCGACCCCATAAGATTCTCCAGGTAAGAATACTGGAGTGGGTCTCCATGCCTTTCTTCAGTGGATCTCCTTCAATCAAACCCATGTCTCTAATGTCTCAGGCATTGGCAGGCAGGTTCTTGACCACTAGCACCATCTGGTAAGCCCCTGATATTATTTCATTAGAACTCTCTATTTTAATTAGAGTTTATTTTTACAAGTATGATCAAAAGTATTTAAAGCTAAGTTAAAAAAGAGTAATTTAAGCCCACTTTCCAAAAATAAGAATCCACTGTTGAGTACAGACTTTGGAGTAAAATTCTTATTACTTAGACATAAACACAGCTTTATCAAAATGAAATTATTAATGTTGCAAACATTATCCATGTTCCTATTTCATGATACAATTCTCATTTTATAAAATAAAATGCTCTAAATTATGTTTCTTAGATAACTATGATTTTCATTTGTAATTAATTTGTGCCTAAAATTCCTGAACTTGTGAGTCTTTTTCTGGAGCAATCTTTGTCATTTTGGTGTTTGAGACTTATTTGCACAGTACAGGCTCAATACTGTTGACATCTCATCCAATATGAGCTTGATAATCTATCTTACTGTAACTGGAGAAAAGCACTGAGAATTGTGCTCTTAAAAAATTGTGACTCTTAAAGAAAAGAAAGCAGAGGCAATTCTTCAACTACTAAACAAAACTTCATTGTGATAGAGCTTTTAGACTGACTAGAAGTCAGTATTAAAACTTGAGAATAGGCCAAAGGTTAAACAAGGAAATAAGAAGACAATTTACCTATTGTACTGTGGAACATCCGCTTTTCTGCTATTCTTTGCTTTCAGTTGGTTACTGATAACTGAGGAACATAACTAGTACACAGGACTGCATTTTCAGTTTTTTCTTTGATTCTTCACATGTATTACAAATCCATGTTGCCCACTTCAGATTTTCAGATGAGCAGTCTAGCTTCTCTCCCATGCTCCGATCACCTCCATCAGAACAGCTCTGGAGAACATAATCAGTTTTAACTACTGAGAAAATCTTGGGTATGTTAGCATTTAAGACCATGAGAAACTCTTCTATCACTGTCATGACTCATATAGGCATTTTTTTTCATCTCTTTGTCTAAGGCACCAAGGGAAACTTCATAAAATTTATATTTTTCTTCAATCATATAGGTCCGTTGACTTCAAACTATCTTTTGCTAGTTTCCATAGCATTTCCTTGAATCAAAGAAATATGGAATTCTGGCTATTGTCTTATAATTCAAGGATCTCTGGAGAAAACACAAGAGGAGGACAAAAGCATTTCATGTCAAACAATCCATCCACATGCAACAAAAGTTACTGATTAACCTCAGACATAGAAGAAAGACTAACTTCCTGAATTACTAAATCAATTTCCAGCCCCATATTTTGTTGGTAGCCAGAGTTCTGTTGGGAAGGGAAAATACATATGATGAAATTTAAAAAAAAACTATGAAAGAAAATTAGGTTTCACAAGGAGAAGTAATGAGCAACTCGTGATTTGCTGCTATTTCATTGTGTTTTTAATTGTCTAAGTGTAACTTCAGTGGCACTCTCCCCCAACCAAATCTGTTCCATTTCTATAAAATGCACAACCAGAGACTGTCTTAACAAATGCAGTGTGGCAGTCTGGCCATGGGTCATCATACTGAGTAAGAATAGTATTAACTATAATGTAGTTTGGAGTAACATTATCCAAAGCAAGTAAAGCCAGGTTCAAAATATTATAGGATTGTGAAAATAAAGACTACACAAATAAGAGCAATCAAAAAGCTTGACAAAGAAGTGAGTGAGCTTCTGTCACTTCTGTTTGCCAGAGACTCCAAAGCACAGAGGAACTAGAAAGCTTTGTAAGGAAAAAGAGGAAAGCTTCAGTTATATACTGTGCAGAGGTTTAGGGACAGAGAAGGTTTAGGCAAACTAACTAGAAGAGCAGCATCTTAAATGATTGGTTGGAATACATATTTGGCATCCTCCAGTGGCTCCTAAGTTGGAAACACAGACATAACTCAGGGACTCTGTCAGTCATTGATCAAGTCTTGGACATTTGGGATTGACTGTTGCAGAGGTTACCTGTGCTGGTGACTAGAGACAGCAGTCTGACTTCCTACAAGTGTGACTTATAGACACCCAACCTAATTTCTGGGTTCATCACTTAGATAAAATTGGTTGGTTTATTAGGTTTGTTATTGTAGGTCAAATTTCTAGCTTTAAATGTCCTGGCCATTGTATAGCTGATTATTCAGTCTCTCAGGGTATTTGACATTAATGTTTTAATCCTATACTTTCCTGATCCTATAATATAAAAATTGTCTTTTGAAAAAGAGAGAAGGGTTATATGGTCAGTCATTTTGCTATTAAATTTGAGATCAGACCATTTTTATATAAAAATATAGGTTTCAGCTTAAATATATTATTAGCAAAAGAGGGGCAATCTAGTCTAATGATTAAGCACATGCCTCTGGTTCCTGATTATGACTTTTGATTTAACCTTGGGAAAATTATGTAATATTCAGTCTCATAGGCTATTCATTGGCTATATGAGGATAATCAGTAGCTATTCTATGATGTTGCTATAGAAGGTATATAAATAAACATCTAAGCATTCAGAATAATGCATGGCACACATGTAGTGGTTTTATTTATACACAGAGTTTATAACAGAGAAATGGACCATAGAAAAGGAGTTAAGAAATTTTTGCTATAGTGCAAGGGTTAATGATAATTTTATCCCCGGAAGAGTCACATGAAACTCTCCGTATTGGTTTCATCATATATAGACTAAAAATGCTAAAGTTCTTTGTAACCTTAATATTTTAAATTCTGAGTTTTTCTTCCTGTGTCATCTTTTGCTTATCAAAATTCTAGATCAACAACAAAAAAGAACTGAATTTCAATCACTGATAAAGAGATAGATGTAGCTATAGATAGAGAATATAAATTTTCTTGAAGACTGAAGAAGAACAATGTTCAGGCAGAGATGGACAAGTCTTAAATTCATTAACAAATGACACATTTGCTGTGTTACCTGGTTTCATTTGCCCTAACAACAGTGACAGAGAGTCCATCTTCTCTGGATTTTATTTGAGATACAAATTTAAAAATAAATTTAGTAGTTGAAATTCTCTTCAAATTTTTCATACTTTTTTACTTTAGCAGTTTTTTAGATTTGAACAAGATATAAAAGGAAATGAAGAAGTCTCAATTCTAGAGAAATTTGCTTATAAGTGCAGCACTGACTGGACACAAGATTACCAAGAAAATGTCTGATTTGCAAGATAGTTGATAAATCCTTGAGATAAAAGGGACAAGTAGGGACAAGTATGATCATATCTACCATATATCCACATTAAACAGAGGATGGCTGCCTCCACAATTAATCAAAATGAATAAACACAAAATTCAACCAAGCTGTCTGATGACCTGTCTTCCCATGATGGTGGACATTAATGTATAACTCTTAAATGTCTCTGTTTCTATTCATAAGTTCTTTTTTTTCAATATTGGATTGTCAAATAGACCTAAAACAATCAGATTGTAATACAAGATTGTAAGACTTTTGGAGTACAGAAAATTATTTTAATTTCTCAAATGTTAAACATTACTGAGACACTTTTAATATTTGTTCTGTAATGTTTCTTTGTAAAAACAAAAGAATTAGATAATCACCATATTAAAGAAGATTACAATAGAGACTAGAAAATAATATAAATCCTTCTGTTTTGAGTTCCTCAAGAATTTTGAGAGAAAATAGACTTTGGCTACTTACTCTTTGTTCTTAAATACATTATAACAGCCTTTCCCAGAAACATTTAAGGATATTTTCAGTTCAATTCAGCATCTCAGTCATGTCTGACTCTGCGACCCCGTGGACTACAGTGCACCAAGCTTCCCTGTCCATCACCAGCTCCTGGAGCTGGCTCAAACTCATGTCCATGGAGTTGGTGATGCATTCCAACCATCTCATCCTCTGCCATTGCCTTCTCCTCCCTCCAATCTTTCCCAGCATCAGGGTCTTTTCAAATGAGTCAGTTCTTTGCATCAGGTGGCCAAAGTATTGGAGCTTCAGCTTCAGCATCAGTTCTTCCAATGAATATTCAGGACTGATTTCCTTTAGGATGGACTGGTTTGATCTCCTTGCAGTCCAAGAGACTCTCAAGAGTCTTCTCTGACACCACAGTTCAAAAGCATCAATTCTTTGGCATTCAGCTTTCTTTATAGTCCAATGCTCACATCCATACATGACCACTGGAAAAACAAAAGCTTTGATTAAATGGAAATTTGTTGTCAAAGTAATGTCTCTGCTTTTTAATATGCTGTTTAGGTTGGTCATGGATTTTCTCCCAAGGAGCAAGCATCTTTTAATTTCATGGTTGCCGTCACCATCTGCAGTGGTTTTGGAGGCCCCAAACATAAAGTCTACCACTGTTTTGATTGTTTCCCCATCTATTTGCCATGAAGTGATAGGACCCGATGCCATGATCTTAGTTTTCTGAATGCTGAGTTTCAAGCCAACTTTTTCACTCTCCTTTTTCACTTTCATCACAAGGTTCTTTAGTTCTTCGATTTCTGCCATAAGGGTGGTGTCATCTGCATATCTGAGGTTATTGAGGTTAAGGATATTTTAGTTCTATTTTAATTGCTTCATTTACACAATGTACTTTTTCTCTACATATTTTATGTGTATCATAGTGCACAGGACTTGCACATGTTTTTTTTTTCCCTTAATATATTGCTTGCATGTCATTTGCAATTTTTCTCACATTGTTGTTCTTCTCTGATTTTATAGCTTTCAGGCAACTAGACTTCTTAAGAACTGCAACCTAATGAAAATTTTAATGTTTGTTTGATGACATTTTTATTTTCCTGTAAATATCTGTTTTCTGGTAAAATATGAGTGAAACACTTCTTGACTTTATTTTGATTTCTTTTTAACTTGCACATACCCTTTGTTTTCAATGGATGGTACCAACTTACATATTACTCTACAAACAACTGAACATGAAAGTAAATATGAACTTCACAATCATAGGCATAGCTCCATTCACTCAGAAAGGTCTGTCTTAAATAGAGCAATGGATTCTGTTGTTTACTTGACACTGGATACTATATCTCATCTACTTACTTATTACTTCTCTAAGCTGATAGTTTTAAACAATCTCTGCTTTTTTTTTCCAGAAAAATAATATAAGTTGACAGCAGTCTACTTTGCTTTCTGTTGAGTAGTGTTTTGTTTTTTTTTTTTTACTAAAGCTTTTCTTATCCATCTCTTCTTCTGGTACACACACCTGCTCGAGTGCTAAGTCACTTCAGTTGTATCTGACTCCATGTGACCTTAGGGACTGTAGCCTGCCACTGCTTATTTTATTTTTGTTTGGAGGATAATTGCTTTACAATATTGTGTTGGTCTCTGCCATACATCAACATGAATCAGCCATAGTTATATATATGTTCCCTTCCTCTTGAACCTCCCTCCCACCTCCCACCTATCCGACCCCTGTAGGTTGTCACAGAGCACCTGATTTGAACTCCCTGTGTTGTCTCAGAGGGAAAGGATGTATCTGTCTTTATTTGTATACAATTCAATATTCAATAAGTCAACATTTTGGGCTAAGAACTTGTAGTTCTGATTAAACATACTGATTCATCTACATTCACCCTTATTTAATAGCATTATTAACTAAAAATATAAGTAAACTGGGTCTTACACTTGAAAATACTTCAACAGAAGCTAAAGGCATCCTGCATTAGAAAAATAGGGATGACTGTAGCTTGGCTAAATATTTCTCTGTACCATTTTAATTTATGTTTTAACTTTCAGTCACAATTGGGAGGCGGATGACCTTTTAAGCTTTTCAAGATCATCTAAAAAACAGTGATTTTAAATAAGTTTCATCTGTGATGCTGCCCAGCACAACAATATGGGTAATTGAAAAATTACATTCCATGATAAATCTCCCAGGAATTTCCTCTATTACATTTGCTGACATTTCAACATTACACAGATATATTTATAAGAGAACTTTATATAATAAAATGAACTAGATTAATGGAAGTAAAGAGAAATCCTAATTCCATATAGGCATATTTTGTTGAATCTATTCCTGTGCAAGTTCTTCTTGACAGAAGAAATTATTTAAATGTCATGCTGAAAACTATAAAAGGCAGACTTATCCTAATTCTAATCCTACTCATAAAAGTGCATTCCTCATGTGATCTTTAAAAACATTTACTGATCAGTTGTAGTATATTAAATGCTATTTGAGTGATATCAAATTTAAGATGAATATTAGAAAAATGAACAAAATCAAAATCTATTTTGTCTTATACACTACAATAAACACATTCATGTCTTCTTTTACTAATGAATACTTTTGTCCAAATTGATCATGTTTTTAGAGACAGGATATGTATTATTGAAGAAACAGTTTTCATAGATTAAGAACCTATTAGAGGAGGGAGAAGTGACAACCTCTTTTATAATGCATCTGTGTTTCACTGCTAGTTATGGAAAGGTTAATAATAAATTGCATTTAAATTTTTATATTATCTTATAATATTTTTATACTTATTTATGAAAATGAACTATTTTGCTGAAGTTCAGCACTGTTTAAATATGTTTCTCACTTTCATATAACAAACAACTGATATACATACACATAAAATGAAGATGTCTCACCTTCTAAGTCATTAAAATTAAGATACTAGTAATACTTAACAATAATGGTGCATCTGTTTATGTGAGCTACTATAAACCTTTAAAACACTGACCAACTCATAATAAACACAATAAATGTTAGCTCTGGGCTTATTTTTGTTGTTATTGTTCTTGCTTTTGCTTTTATTACTGTTTAATTGTTACAGCTACTGTTATAGAAAAAGCACCAACTTAGAAATAAGATGACCTTGATCTTAGATCTGACTTAATTAGCACTCAATTATTTGATCTAATATATATATAATATATATTGTACTTCTGTAGGAATCATTTCTCTCATCTACAACATGAAGACAATGGACTAGGTGCATTTGAACAAAATCTCTTATCATAAATACATTTCTTTCCCATAAGTCATTATTTACACAAGTTTTTCTTAGTTTTATCTTGAAAGTAAAGAGCACCTCATTAGGTATAGTTAAGTTCAATTTCAGTGGGGGAAGGAGAGGTTAGGAGAAATAGAGGCAGTGACATTGACATAGATACACTATCCAGTGTAAAACAGAGAGCTAGTGGGAAATGTCTAGCACAGGGAGCCAAGCCTGGTGGTCATGATGACCTACAGGGGTGGGATGGAGAGCAAGGCTCATAAGGGAGGGAATCTATGTGTATGATTATGACTGATTCACAGTGATGTAAGGCAGAGATCACCACAACACTGTAAAGCAATTATCCTCCAATAAAAAAGTTCAATTTCAAATAAAAGCAAATTCCAAAAATATATTTTTTAATCCACATACTAGATAAATACACTAATAAACATATGGTGGCTCAGATGGTAAAGCATCTGCCTAAAGTGTGGGAAACCCAGGTTCAATCCCTGGATTGGGAAGATCTCCTGGAGAAGGAAATGGAAACCCACTCCAGTATTCTTGCTTAGAAAATCCCATGGACAGAGGAGCCTGATAGGTTACTGTCCATGGGGTCGCAAAGAGTCGGGCAGGACTGAGTGACTTCACTTTCACTTTCAAACATATGCTATTAAAAATCAGAGACAAATTTTTAGCTGTTTGAAACTCAAAAACTTCCAAATCGAATAATTTGATAGACTTGTTGAACATAAAAGTAATAGCCATTTTAATTATTCTTTTGAAATTTGTCTCAGTGGGACCTCCTATTTTATATTTTTATAAGAGGAAACAATTTTGAGCAAATAATATTATATGTTAATTCCCTGAAGCTTATTTTTCTTTTAAGTCTTGGTTTAAAAGAGAACACCTGATGTGATGCAAGTTACGCTATCAATATTTTCTAATAATATATCTTTCCTTATCCATGTTCACTATTAAATATTGCTATGTATTTGGAAATTAAAAAGTCATAAAAGTCATATAGTAAATCATAACATAATATTTTTGGTAAGTGGAGATACATGGAAGATTAAAAACATAAATAAAATCTATCTCCAGTGATTTACATACAGAACATGGAGGAAAATTTGGGTGATTCAGAGGTTAAAAAACCCTCCTGCCAATGTAGGAGATGCAGTTCAATCCCTGGGTCAGGAAGATGCCCTTGAGGAGGAAACAGCAACCCACTCTAGTATTCTTGCCTGAGAAAGCCCATGAACAGAGGAGTTTAGCGGGCCAAAGAGTCTGACACAACTTAGCGACTAAACAATAACAACAAAACTTTGTGTAAAGTGCTTCAAATTGTGAAAGAGAAAATGATGTTCCTTTACTGCATATATATATACTGCATATACAGAATGGTACATCACTTGATAGCCCTATATTTAGTTTTCAGCAGATACTAAAACATATGCTAAAAAACAAAAATGCTTTGCTTATCTCCTCCAGGGAAATTTACTCCACGATATCTATTAAAAATAATTTTAACCACAGTATTTTGTTTATTGGTCTCTATATGATAATGACATTTATAAATTTTTATCTTGTTTAAATATTTCCTTGTTTATTGTTGTTGTTCAGTCTCTCAGTTGTGTCTGACTCTTTGCAACCCCATGGGCTACAGTACGGCAGGCTTCCCTGTCCTTCACCACCTCCAGGAGCCTGCTCAAACTAACATCCATTGAGTCAGTGATGCCATCCAGCCATCTCATCCTCTGTCATCCCCTTCTCCTCCTGCCTTCAATCTTTCCAAGCATCAGGGTCTTTTCCAGTGAGTCAGTTCCTTGCGTCAGGTGGCCAGAGTATTGGAGTTTCAGCTTCAGCATCAGATCTTCCAATGAATATTCGGGACTGATTCCCTTTAAGATGGATTGGTTGGATCTCCTTGCAGTCCAAGGGACTCTCAAGAGTCTTCTCCGACACCACAATTCAAAATTATCAGTTCTTCAATGCTCAACTTTATTTATGGTCCAATTCTCACATCCATACATGAGTATTTGAAAAACTATAGCCTTGACTATATAGACCTTTGTAGGTAAAGTAATGTCTCTGTTTTTTAACATGCTGTCTACATTTGTCATTGCTTTACTTCCCAAGGAGAAAGTATCTTTTAATTTCATGGCAGCAGTTACCATCCACAGTGATTTTGGAGCCCAAGAAAATAAAGTCTGTGACTGTTTTCATTGTTTTCTCATCTATTTGTCATGAAGTGAGGGGACTAGATGCTATGAACTTAGTTTTTTGAATGTTAAATTTTAAGCCAGTTTTTTCACTTCCTCCTTGTCAATACTGATAGCTATATTCTTCTTTCCTTATTTAGCAGCAAAAGAAAAACTCTTTGGTATTATTTCTCTCTGTCTTTCCTATACTCCATGCATGTTTTACATTTTCCATATTCATATCAGATAACCTCTTTTCAATTTCTATTTTATAATCATACATAATACATTAAAACCTATGTACCTCTGTCCAAAATTTCCAGAAAAAAACTCTGAACATTGAATACATAGTTTTTTTATTAAAATGTGGTGAATGTACATAAGAAGTTTTAGAAACCCACATTTTCAGACAACAGTTTTAAATGATTCACAGGTAATATGCTGACTACACAGAAAAACTAACAGGGTATTTTTAAATTATTAGATTTTACTCAATTGTATAGGCTTCTCATGTGACACTAGTGATAAAGAACCCTTCTTATTCTAGATTAGAAGGGAAAAAAATAAAGGAAAGAATTTGAGGATGATTTTTTTTCCTTTTATATGAATTAACACAGCTGTCATGCATGCCAAAGCATCCTTAAAAACTTTTTGTCTTCCTAGTTAGATTTCTGGCTTTTTTTCACATGACAATACTTTCTTCCTCAGGACAAATCATCCTGTTGTTAGATAGGAGATACCAAGACTTGAGCCAAAATATAACTCATATAAATATAAATTTATTAGGAAGAAAATGCATGAGATGTTTTTCTTTTTTCTTTCTTTATATTCTCTATCCTGGGGTAGGGAATGGTAACCCATTCCAGTATTCTTACCTAGGAAATTCCATGACAGAGGAGCCTGGCAGGTTACAGTATATGGGGTCACAAAGAGTTGGACATGATTGAATGACTGAGCACACGTAACCTCTATATCAAGATAATTGTCCATTTTTTACAATTAGAAAACAAAATGTAATTATTGTCATCACCGTCAATCTTGATAGGAACAATCTGTGATTAGATTGTATTAAGAAAGTCTGAACCTAAATAGATGAAAACTTTTTCCTAGAGCTGAAGTGCTAAACACACAGGAAGAAAAATATCAATAGTCTCTTCATCCTTCAAAAGAAACTCCAAAAAAGGGATATTTTGAGTTGTTTTGAAAGAGGTTTGAAACTGATATGGGTAATATAACATTAATATCCATTATTAGAGAAAGAAAAAGAAATAAAGGAAGCATTGAATAAACAATTTTCGACTCTATCAGTTTTGAGTATTGCAGTCTTGCCTTTAAAAAGAGTAATTAAATGAAGATTTTAGCAAACAGTTTGCATTCTCTCCTGATGTCTAGCCAAGATGTCCCTTAAAACACAATGATAACGATATAGTAATCTAGTAAGTAAATACCACCATATTTTGATTGCATTCAGTTATATTTCAAAATAATTGTAACCATGGAAATAATATTTCCTCATGGAAAATTATTCAGAGAAATAGAAATGTTAGCTAAATAATTTAGTCATAGTGTCTAACTTCAAATGTGAAAGCAATGTCCCTATGTTTCTATAGCACAGGTTCCAATTTGGTGGGAAGAGAAACATCACAAGTAATAGAAAAAGAAAAAAAAATACTGTACAAAATTAAAAAGCAATTTGAGTTTGTGAATCAAGAGCAGAAAGCTATGAAAAAAAATAAAATTAAGGTAAAATGGGACATTTGGCAAATTACAAATAACAAAATAATTAAACAAAAATTAAGTTTTGTTGACATAGTTTCACACAAATCTCCAGACAGTATAATAAAATGAAGGGAATGATTTTTAAAAAAAAATATGAAATGAAGGTTCATGTAAGGATAGCCAACACCCAACTGATAGTATTAATAGTTCTGAAAATACATTTGTAAGAAAATGTTGATTATGTTGCTGAAATAAATGAAATGAGGTTTCATAATAAACTAGCATTACAAAGATCTCATACATCTGATGAATGAAGAGAATAAAAAAGGTGTATTTCCTAGCATATTACCATAACATTTCAGTAAACTAGGATCAGAGATATGCTTATCAAAACCAACACTAGAATTTGAGGTAAAATGTATCTTACTAATGCTACATTGCCCAGAAAACTAGGCAAATTATAAGAGCATTTTCAGATATGCAAGAGTTTGAATGTTTTTCCTTCCATGGATTTTATCTCAAGAAATTACTGAAGAATAAACTATATTGGTATTGAGTATAGGAATTTGAGTGGAAATTCTACAGTGAGGCACTTTGGTTAGAAACCATGTTTTCCCATGTACAAGATGAAAAATATACATAGATATTTTCTGCTAATCAATGGAGGCTAAATTAAATAAACAAATATGTTTTATTTGTATATGATGTTTATATATAAAATTTCATACTTCATTTACCTATACACACACATATATATGTATAATTATATGAAACATACCTTTCTTAAATTTAATGTGGCTGTTAACCAAGTTAAAAAAAATTAGGGAATATAATAATACTATAACTCCTGGGAAAAGAGAATATTATTGTGATCTTTAAGGCAAAGTCTGATTCACAGAGAACAAGTGAACAACGGATTATGACGCTGACTACAATTTACAGTAGTGTCCATAAGGTTTGAGAGCCTACCCTTAGATTATTTTCCCAGTCAAAGAATGCAGAGTGAAATTGAGGTCAATAGGGGGCAACATCCCCATCTTGATTCTCTGACCTGTGATGTGTGAGCTATTCCCTAGGCAAATAACCACCCCCAAATACCATAACACTGAGAAGAGTGGAGAAGTCAGTGCCTAACTATCAGTCTTGGAGATAAGCTTGGATTCTCACAGGTTCACAGAACATCATGAATGTACTCATAGTTACTACAATTGCAGGTGCTTTTCCAAGGATGGTCTCTTCACCTAACAAAACAAACCATTTTCTGACAATGGGTAGGTATCATTTAATCCTGGAAATTCTTTCCTTTCTATGTGACCACCAGAGCAGTTTAGTCTTCTCCTAAAGCCTAACAGCCTCCAAACAACAACTGAGTCTCCATTGAGGCCTGTGGATGCTCTCCCTTCTGGATCTCCCTGACTCTGCTCAGGAAGCAAGAAGCTTCTGCAGCAGTTCACAGGATTCCACTCTGATCCTGATCTTCCCTTCCTTATCTTAAAAACTTCGCACTGGCTTAGACAGACCCTGCAATTTTGTAAGCCAATCGGTTGTAATAAAGCTTCCCTCTAAATCTAAATGTGCATGTAATTACAAGGATACACACACACATACAATGCACCACTGATTTACTTCTTGAATTTAATCCTAACTGATGGTAGGCTGTTATGTAGAAGAGATAATTCATCAGATTAAGCAGAAGTGTGATATTATCACCTGTGTTTGGAAGTTAGCAGAAATAAAGCAGATGGTATTGATGCTGGGTCGACAAAGAGGTGGCCTGTTCTGGGTTGATAGCTGTCAAATTTGAACTACACTCTCCCACTTTTAAGACATGGCCTGCACTGCAAAGGAGAAGCCAGTTTTCATTTCCTGAACCCCCTTTTCACAGAGTCCTAAGTTAGAGTTTGCGGGTGGAAGAACTTGCCCAGGATTCTGAAGGTGGGCAGGCTGAGAGGTTGTTATTTGGGAAAGTAGCCATCCTACACGGCAGTGAATCAGTCACTCAGTATGTTCTTTCCAGACATTATGGTAGATGTATTGGATCCTGTGACTCCTTTCCGTCACCATATCACCATTTTGGTGGCCAGATAAAATGGCTTTTCAAGCTTATCCTCTACTTTTGTTTTCTTTCATTCTTTTTTTTTTTTTGGATGCCATTGTGATCAAATGAAGTGGTAAACCACTTCCCCCAAGTTCAACATTCCAGACTCTTTCACAGCTCCATCTTCACCTACCCCACCTGCTCCTTCAGGCTAAAGGGTAAATGACTCACTATCCCATATTCTCTTACTTGCATGTAAAACCTGTTTCTTATAATAAGAATACTGTTTCTTATATAAGAATACTTATAATAAGTAAATACTGCAGTATTTCATTTGCCTGACTCAACCAGAACTATCAAATGTATTCATTCTTTGTTGTTAAATATTCTATATCCTTCACTTCTTTGGAATAATGATGGTGTGAAACTCACTTAGTCATGTGCAACTCTTTGCAACTCCATGGTCTACAGTTCACCAAGCTCCTTTATCCACGGAATTCTCTAGACAAGAATACTGGAGTGGGTAGCTGCTCTGTTCTCCAGGGGATCTTCCCAACTCAGGCATCTAATCCAGGTCTTCTGTATTTCAGGCAGATTCTTTTACCATCTGAGCCACCAAGGAAGTCAATAATGATTGAGTAGTCAAAATAATCTGATTTAAAATGCTACAGTTTCATTTTTACTGAACTTACATAAAATATTTTACTCATTCAAGTTACACAAATTCTCAAAAAATATGAAATAAATTTTTCTATTTTATCTAGGAAAGCTTTAATATGCTGTGCAAAGTTCATAAAAGCTACTCAATTCTTATTCAATTATGTGCTCATTAATTAAATATGATTTAGAATTAATTATGAATTAATTATACATTTGTATATCAATTATGCACACAGTTTTATATATTAACATATACAGTCAGTCAGTTCAGTTTCTCAGTCGTGTCTGACTTTTTGCAACCCCGTGGACTGCAGCATTCCAGACTTCCCTGTCCATCATGAACTTCCATAGCCTGTTCAAACTCATGTCCATCAAGTCAGTGATGTCATCCAACCATCTCATCTTCTGCCATCTCCTTCCCCTACTGCCTTAAATCTTTCCAAGCATCAGGGTCTTTTCAAATGAGTCAGTTCTTCACCTCAGGTAGCCAAAGTATTGGAGTTTCAACTTCAGCATCAGTCCTCCCAATGAATATTCAGGACTAACTGCCTTTAGGATTGACTAATTTGATCTCTTTGCAGTCCCAGGGATTCTCAAGGGTCTTCTCCAACACTACAGCTCAAAAGAATCAATTCTTTTTTTTTTTTTTAATTTGTAGTGGATTTTGTCATACATTGAAATGAAACAGCCATGGGTTTACATGTGTTCGCCATCCCGATCCCCCCTCCCACCTCCCTCTCCACTTGCTCCCTCTAGGTTTTTCCCAGTGCACCAGGTCCGAGTGCTTGTCTCATGCATCCAACCTGGGCTGGTGATCTGTTTCACCCTAGATAATATACATGTTTTGATGCTGCTCTCTTGAAACATCCCACCCTCGCCTTCCCCAGAGTCTAAAAGACTGTTCTATAAATCTGTGTCTTTTTTTTTTCTGTTCTGCATATAGGGTTATCATTAACATCTTTCTAAATTCCATATATATGTGTTAGTATATTGTAATGGTCTTTATCTTTCTGGCTTACTTCACTCTGTATAATGGGCTCCAGTTTCATCCATCTCATTAGAATTGATTCAAGTGAATGCTTTTTAATGGCTGAGTAATATTCCATGGTGTATATGTACCACAGCTTCCTTATCCATTCGTCTGCTGATGGGCATCTAGGTTGCTTCCATGTCCTGGCTATGATAAACAGTGCTGCGATGAACATTGGGGTGCACGTGTCTCTTTCAGATCTGGTTTCCTCGGTGTGTATGCCCAGAAGTGGGATTGCTGGGTCATATGACAGTTCTATTTCCAGTTTTTTAAGAAATCTCCACACTGTTTTCCATAGCGGCTGTACGAGTTTGCATTCCCACCAACAGTGTAAGAGGGTTCCCTTTTCTCCACACCCTCTCCAGCATTTATTGCTTGTAGACTTTTGGATAGCAGCCATCCTGATTGGCGTGTAATGGTACCTCATTGTGGTTTTGATTTGCATTTCTCTGATAATGAGTGATGTTGAGCATCTTTTCATGTGTTTCTTAGCCATCTGTATGTCTTCCTTGGAGAAGTGTCTGTTTAGTTCTTTGGCCCATTTTTTGATTGGATCATTTATTTTTCTGGAGTTGAGCTGGAGGAGTTGCTTGTATATTTTTGAGATTAATCCTTTGTCTGTTGCTTCATTTGCTATTATTTTCTCCCAATCTGAGGGCTGTCTTTTCACCTTGCTTATAGTTTCCTTTGCTGTGCAAAAGCTTTTAAGTTTCATTAGGTCCCATTTGTTTATTTTTGCTTTTGTTTCTAATATTCTGGGATGTGGGTCATAGAGGATCCTGCTGTGATTTATGTCGGAGAGTGTTTTGCCTATGTTCTCCTCTAGGAGTTTTATAGTTTCTGGTCTTACATTTAGATCTTTAATCCATTTTGAATTTATTTTTGTGTATGGTGTTAGAAAGTGTTCTAGTTTCATTCTTTTACAAGTGGTTGGCCAATTTTCCCAGCACCACTTTTTAAAGAGGCTATTTTTTTCCATTGTATATCCTTACCTCCTTTGTCGAAGATAAGGTGACCATATGCTCGTGTATTTATCTCTGGGCTTTCTATTCTGATCCATTGATCTATATATCTGTCTTTGTGCCAATACCATACTGTCTTGATGACTGTGGCTTTGTAATATAGTCTGAAGTCAGGCAGGTTGATTCTTCCAGTTCCATTCTTCTTTCTTAAGATTACTTTGGCTATTGGAAGTTTTTTGTATTTCCATACAAATTGTGAAGTTATTTGTTCTAGCTCTGTGAAAAATACCGTTGGTAGCTTAATAGGGATTGCATTGAATCTGTAGATTGCTTTGGGTAGTATGGCCATTTTGACAATGTTGATTCTTCCAATCCATGAACACGGTATATTTCTCCATCTGTTTGTGTCCTCTTTGATTTTTTTCATCAGTGATTTATAGTTTTCTATGTATAAGTCTTTTCTTTCTTTAGGTCGATATATTCCTAAGTATTTTATTCTTTTTGTTGCAATGGTGAATGGTATTGTTTCCTTAATTTCTCTTTCTGTTTTCTCATTGTTAGTGTATAAGAATTAAAGAGATTTCTGCGTGTTAATTTTATATCCTGCAACTTTACTATATTCATTGATTAGCTCTAGTAATTTTCTGGTAGAGTCTTTAGGGTTTTCTATGTAGAGGATCATGTCATCTGCAAACAGTGAGAGTTTCACTTCTTCTTTTCCTATGTGGATTCCTTTTACTTCTTTTTCTGCCCTGATTGCTGTGGCCAACACTTCCAAAACTATGTTGAATAGAAGTGGTGAGAGTGGGCACCCTTGTCTTGTTCCTGATTTTAGGGGAAATGCTTTCAATTTTTCGCCATTGAGGGTAATGCTTGCTGTGGGTTTGTCATATATAGCTTTTATTATGTTGAGGTATGTTCCTTCTATTCCTGCTTTCTGGAGAGTTTTGATCATAAATGGATGTTGAATTTTGTCAAAGGCTTTTTCTGCATCTATTGAGATAATCTTATGGTTTTTATCTTTCAATTTGTTAATGTGGTGTATCAAATTGATTGATTTGCAGATATTAAAGAATCCTTGCATTCCTGGGATAAAGCCAACTTGGTCATGGTGTATGATTTTTTTAATATGTTGTTGGATTCTGTTTGCTAGAATTTTGTTAAGGATTTTTGCATCTATGTTCATCAGTGATATTGGCCTGTAGTTTTCTTTTTTTGTGGCATCTTTGTCTGGTTTTGGAATTAAGGTGATGGTGGCCTCATAGAATGAGGCCTTG
Source organism: Hydropotes inermis (assembly GCA_020226075.1). Lineage (NCBI taxonomy): Eukaryota > Metazoa > Chordata > Mammalia > Artiodactyla > Cervidae > Hydropotes > Hydropotes inermis. The sequence goes on from CM035295.1 coordinate 39,466,367, forward strand.
TTCTGCTATTTTCTGGAAGAGTTTGAGCAAGATAGGTGTTAGCTCTTCTCTAAGTTTTTTGTAGAATTCAGCTGTGAAGCCATCTGGTCCTTGGCTTTTGTTTGCTGGAAGATTTCTGATTACAGTTTGGATTTATTCTGCTATTTTCTGGAAGAGTTTGAGTAAGATAGGTGTTAGCTCTTCTCTAAGTTTTTTGTAGAATTCTGCTGTGAAGCCATCTGGTCCTTGGCTTTTGTTTGCTGGAAGATTTCTGATTACAGTTTGGATTT
>CM035295.1:39466645-39608842 GCA_020226075.1 Hydropotes inermis
CCTTGCTTGTGATGGGTTTGTTAAGATCTTCTATTTCTTCCTGGTTCAGTTTTGGAAAGTTATACTTCTCTAAGAACTTGTCCATTTATTCCAAGTTGTCCATTTTATTGGCATAGAGCTGCTGGTAGTAGTCTCTTATGATCTCAAAAGGATCAATTCTTCAGTACTCAACTTTCTTTATAGTCCAACTCTTACATATATACATGACTACTGGAAAAACCATAGCTTTGACTAGATGGACCTTTGTTGGCAAAGTAATGTCTCTGCTTTTTAATGTGCTGTCTAGGCTGGTCATAGCCTTTCTTCCAAGGAGCAAGTGTCTTTTAATTTCATGGTTGCAGTCACCATCTGCAGTGGTTTTGGAGCCCCCAAAATAAATTCTCTCATTGTTTCCATTGTTTCCCCATCTATTTGGCATGAAGTATTTGATTGGATGCCATATACAGTATAAAACTATGCATAAGCATAGATTTTTATAGATCTTTTTATTTGTTACTTGATATACTATGACCTGCCCAGTGGCTGAGTAATAAGAGATTGATTTCATATCTCTGCAATATGATGTGATAGATTTCATATTTAATCTGAGATTATGATGAGTAGAAAATTAAGACAATTGAGTAGTCTTAAATAGATGTAAATAAAAGAGTAATTTTTCTAGCATTTCCATATTTGGGGGGTATAGTTCATGTAACTTTATGTTGGTATACATTGTTTTGTCTTTTATTTTTATTTCTAAAACTCTCAATTAAGTGGGTTCCTTGAAATATATTCCAAGTCTTACAGAAAATTCTCTGCAAGTTATCACATGGAAAAAAGGTAACTGGAGTGTGTGCAGTCATGAGATAGTGAAGGTGTACCCAGAAAAAGAAAATTCTACTTTCAGATTTTAAAAACTTCTCATGAAACTCTCACAAAATTTCAAAGCATCATCTGTATATCAATTAGGGATATGTAATATCCATTTGCAATGTTCACTAAAATATTGTTGGGGAAATTAATAGAAGTAGTAGTCTTGTTCAAGTATCAGCAGGAGTAATTGTCTAACAAAGATGCTGAAAGGTGTTCTGTACCAAGCAGTTGACCAGCAGAAAGAGTGAAAGTAGGTCTTGGAACCAACAGATAAGAAAGGGAGTAAGTCACCAGGATTTTCCAGGCAAGAATACTGGAGTGTGTTGCTATTTCCTTCTCTAGGGAACTTTCCAACCCAGAGATTGAAATCCCACCACCCAGGCAAGTCACAAGGAGCACTTCCCTGGTGACTCAGTAGTAAAGAATCCTCCTGCAGTCCAGGAGATGCAGATTTGATCCATAGGACAGGAAGACCCCCTGGAAAAGACAATGGCAACACAGTCCAGTATTCTTTCCTGGAAAATCCCATGAACAGAGGAGTCTCGTGGGCTATGGTCCACGAGGTTCCAAAGAGTCAGACACAACTTAATGACTAACGACTAGGGATGCAAGCGTTTAACATAGAGCCAGAGCTTTATTTTCATGAAAGTTGCTGATTATCAGCTTGCAGCTTGGCAATAAATGCAGAACTCCTTTGGGCAGCACTCTGAATTCATTCACCTGTGAGGTGGATGCATAGCCCATGAACTGTTACTTGGGGATTCCAGATTGTTGTTCTAGGGGTCTCCCAGCATTGATTGAATCTCCCTGTAGGTGTTTTCCCCAATTTGGTGATGTATGTGTATATATATGTATATATAATTATCTCTATTGCTTGTATACAGTCAAAGCGATGGTTTTTCCATTATTCATGTATGAATGCAAGAGGGGGACCATAAAGAAGGCTGAGCACCAAAGAATCGATGCTTTCTAACTGTGGTTCTGAGAAGACCCTTGAGAGTCCCTTGGACAGCAAGGAGATCAAAGCAGTCTATCCTAAAGGCAATAAACCTTGAATATTCACTGGAAGGACTGATGCTGAAGCTGAAGCTCCAATACTTTGACCACCTGATGTGAAAGGTCAACTCATTGGAATAGACTCTGAGGCTGGGAAAAATTGAAGGCAAATGGAGAAGTGGGTGGCAGGGGATGAGATTGTTAGAGAGCATCACTGACTCCATGGGCATGGATTTGAGCAAACTTCAGGAGACAGTGAAGGACAAGCAAGCCAGACATGCTTGCAGTCCATGGAGCTACTTACTGACTGAACAATAAAAACAATTACTCGTCCTCATACTGTAACACGCTACGGTTGGGAGGTTCCTGTGCTCAGTCGTGTCTGACTCTGACTACCCACGGACTGTAGCCCACCATGTTCCTCTGTCTATAGAATTTCCCAGGCAGGAATATTAGAATGGGTTGCCATTTCCTGCTCCAAGGGATCTTCTCAACTCAGGGATCAAACTAATATCTCTTGTGTCTCTTCCATTGGCAGGCAGATTCTTTACCACTGCACTCCTGGGAAGCCCCCACTGTTATTTACTACTATTAATAACATAATAAATTTCCTTATTTCTTGCTTATATAAGTGTAGAATGGTTATTTTGCTGGTGAATCCTCTGAACCTGAAGCCAAACTAAGCCTTTCAGCAGACCACATATCTTTTGGCAGAAAAAAAATGTCCCTGAGTATATCACTTAGCTTATATTTTATTTCCTTTAAGTTGGAGATATCTAACACTTTCATAATCTGTATATAATTTGTGTACAGTTACACAATATTTGAATATGTCTAATTAACATTATATACAACCTAGAAATCTGTGGTTGTCTAATTAATATATTTTCAGCCATAACCTTCCTTATATTAGCTACAACCTGACAATTCACTTTTGGAGTGTCACCTTAATAAGCCAGATAAATAATTGAAAATTATACATACATTGTCAAAAACACATTCTTTACATTTTACTTTGCATTTGTATAAATATGAAACTAAAATAAAGGTGTATCAATGGAAAAATTACATTTTAAATCATGTTTTTTTATAATAATAAGGAAAGAATATATTGATTAAAAAAAGGGAAAGCATAAAGCACATTCAATCCAAATAGTTACTATTCATTATCTAAGTACATTCTTTTTTTCAGAAAGCTCTTTAGGCTAGGTCTCCTGAAATGACACTGGTCAGTACTTTTATTTGTTAAAATCAGAGACCAATAGCTAAAATAGAGCAACAGAACTATAAAAATAATTGTACTAAGAAAATTGCTTAATTAGGTAATTTACTTTAGAAATACATTTGCTGTGATGATTGCAATTTTAGTTAGTACCTAGCTCTATGTGATTTGAGAGTTACAGTTATTTTGTTTTACTTACACTATGAATATAAAGTTATACTTACTGAGACTAGCCAAGTAGGAAGAACTATAAGACTCATGGCATTCAAATATACTTAATAAATTTTGCCAAGCATATTAGAAAATACTGAGATAGCAAAATACTTTGTACCTTATTTTAGGGTTCACTTATATAACCCAGAATAAATAAGATAGGACATAATGAGTTTTTCTGTAGTGTAGGTGCTAGAAGAATTTTTATCCGATGCTGCTGGCACTATCATCAAAAAGAATGTTTTTCTGTGTCATCTCCTGAAGTTTACATAAAATGACAGGAATTTAGAAATAAGTAAATGCTACTATACACAGAGAAGGATTCTTCCAGCTTAGAATTTTTCCTAGTAACATACGGGTATCCCATGTAAATAAAAAGTGAAGGGCAAAACTATATGTATTCATGCATATTCAAGTTATTTGATTTTTGAGTTATTAAATGTTATACTCTAAATATAAATCAGTATTTATATCAGGAGATTTTGAGTGAAAGCAGACACTCAGTAATTAATAGTTTCTAGGTGTGTCTTTTATTTTTACTTATTACAAGTAAATTATGAATATTAAACAATGTCATAATTAAAAAAAAAAAACACTGACACACAAATGACAATTGTATAAATAACAAGAGTAATAGGAATGGATCAGGAAAATAGTCTAAGCAATTTTTGATTTCTCTATTTTTCCATCTGTTTGTTCAATGGACTTTGTTCTAATTTTTCCAAAAATATAATAAACAAGTAAACAAAGGTGTCTAAAATATAAGAATATGAAAGGGAATACTAGACAGAATTCTCGAGATGTGCTCATCTGAGTTCTGTCAACTGAAAATGGGGACTAATCTACCATGAGATGAAAAATATACCAAAATAACAACCACTGAGCTAAGAGGGACCAAAGTCTGCATCTTGCAGAAAGAGGTGGAGTATTGATCTCAAATCCTATTTTAATAAAACTTAATAATCCAGCTATTTCTTGCTTGCAAAAAAGGATGACATCAAAGAAAACCAAGTCTTCCCTAGACAAGAATATGAAATTGCTAGTATTTATAACTTTGATTTTACTTATTTCATCTTCACACACATTCAAATGTAGAGACTAGAAGAAAAAGTAGGAAAAAGTATACAGTGAAGGGATAATATTAAAGGACAAGATTAGGGATGGTCAGGGATTCCCTGGTGGCTCACAGAATAAAGAATCTGCCTGCAATGTAGGAAATTTGGGTTTGATTCCAGGATTGGGAAGGTCTCCTGGAGAAGGAAATGGCAACCCACTCCAGTAGTCTTGGCTGGAGAATCCCCATGGACAGAGGAGCCTGGTGGGCTAGAGTCCATGGGGTCACAGAGTCGGAAATGACTGAGTGCCTAAGCACAGCACAGCGCAGGGTGGTATGATAAAAGAGTCGATTGAGGACAAATGGTTGAACACATTACATGACATGCAAAGGAATTTGCATTTTTGTTCTGAAGAGTAGCACCTCTGGGTTCAGGTCAGGGGTGAGAAGGTGTTGAAGACATAGATAAATGACACAAGGAAAAAAAGTAAGTGTTAGCCCTTCAGTTGTGTTTGACCCTTTGTGAGCCCATGGATTGTAGCCTACCAGGCTCCTCTGTCCATGGAATTCTCCAGGCAAGAATATGGGAATGCATAGCCATTCCCTTCTCCAGGGGAATCTTACTGACCTAAGAATTGAATCTGTGTCTCCTGCATTGCAGGTGGATTCTTTGCCATCTGAGCCAACAGGGAAACCCAAATGGAATGTAAAAAAGACTACTAAGAAAACCATTAATTAGTAAGTGACCAACATGATCTATCTAATGATAAGCTGAAATTGTGGGTAGGGCTGATGAATAGAGTGGAGAGAGGTCACAGAGAGGAGCAAAATGAAGATTAAAATGATATTAAGATTACTGATTAATTAGACATGGTAGGTAAGGAAGAAAATGAGTCAAATTAGAACCATATATTTTATAGCCTAGGAGACCTAGAGAAACATATTATCATGATGAAAATTAAGAGGAACATGATGAAGTTCTAGTTAAAACCATAATGTGATTAGGTCAGTTTCATCCATATTAAAATCAAGTTAATACTGGATAATAAGCATAAAAATAGTCAAAGGAAAGTTGAAAAATTGGAGAAAGAGCACAGAAAGAACATCTGGGGTAGATAGGGAAAGTTTTAAGAAATATATTCAGAAGATAAATGCTGACAAAATCTTGGAGAACAGCCACTTGTGAGAACAAGATCTGAGGAATATAGAAAAGAAATGGAAATACAGAAAAGTAATAAACAAATGCAGGTAAAGATCAGGGTACTTTAATATACATGCACGTAGAAGAGGAGAGAATTTCAGAAAACTGTTTTGCTGCTCTAAATGCTCCTGACATGAATAGAAGGAATAAAAAATCATCAATCCAAAATGTGAATTAAACATAATAATGCTGTCTAGAAATAGAGAAAAAAGGAAAGTTATATTTACTTTCATGCTAAAATAGTAATTTTTAAATTAGCACCAATGGCTTTAAAAAAAACCCAATTTCATGTGAGATGTGCCATAATATAAAATTAATGATTCCCTTGAACAAATATAAGAAAAGAATCTGCATCATATTTATATTACATGTCTAAGAAATTGACTCATTCTATTCTTAGTGTCAAATGTCTTTAACTTTTATTCATTAAAACACACACAGAGTAATTGTTGGTTATTTGTTTCTAAAGTATTTCAGATAAAACATACACGTAGACGTAGGTTGATTTGCCTTTAAGTTGTTTTTAATATTTCAGTTCCTCTTCAAGTTCTTTATCTTACCTTGAAAATTATTTGTTGAAGAGTATTTGTGTGTAGGAAAAATGTAATTCAACAGGCCTGGTTTGTTCAAGTCTTGCACAATCTCGACAGGACTGTCTTTACCACAGACCTCGTCTGACTCCTGAGGGATGAGCTCTAAGCCTTTGAAATATTTTGCCTGATAATGTGGTTTTTTTTTTTTTTTTTTTTTTGTCCCCTGTGGCCTTTGGGCTCAGTTTTTGTTGTTCAGTCACTTCAGTCACTTGACCGTTCGCTATGCCATGGACGGTGGCACATCAGGGCCACACCCCTGCCCCCACCCTGCCAACGTTCTCCTACTGTCTCCTGGAGTTTGTTCAAATTCATGTCCATTGTATCAGGGATGCTCTATAACCATCTCATCCTCTGTTGCCCACTTCTCCTTTTGCCTTCTATCTTTCCCAGCATCTGGTCTTTTCCAGTAAGTTGGCTCTTCGCATCAGGTGGACAAGGTATTGAAGTGTCAGCTTCAGCAATAGTCCTTCCAACAAATATTCAAAGTTGATTTCCTTTAGAATTGACTGGTTTGATCTCCTTGAAGTCCAAGGGACTCTCAAGAACCTTCTCCAGCACCACACTTCAAAGGCATTAGTCTTCCACACTCAGCTTTCTTTATGGTCCAACTCACATCCATGCATGACAACTGTAAAAACCATAGCTTTCACCAAACAGACCTTTGTCAATAAAGTGATGTCTCTGCTTTGGAACATCCTGTCTAGGTTTGTCAAAGCTTTCTTCCAAGGAGCAAGCATGTTTTAATGTCATGGCTGCAGTCACCATCCGCAGTGATTTTGGGGCCCCAAAAAATAAAATCTGTCAAAAAAATAAATAAATAAAATTGGTCACTGCTTCCACTTTTACCTCTTCTATTTGCATGAAGTGATGGGAACAGAATCCATGATCTTAGTTTTTAACTAAGTTGAGTTTCAAGTCAGATTTTTCACTTTCCTCTTTCACTCTCATTAAGAGGTTCTATACTAATCTGACCAGAGAGTTTATAGTACATTATCTATGGTGAATGCCTTATTTTTTATTTTATTTTATTTTATTTTGTCCTGGGGGCTACAGTCTAACAAACTGAGATCAGTAATGCACAAGTGATTAACCCCCAATAAATATGTTGGTTACCCAGACTCAGATCAGATTTCCTGGTTAAGAACACTTTACACATGTTATCAGATATCACTGCTGGGAGAAATAAACACAATTCCACTTGGGGAGGGCAAGTGGAAGTTATGTTTGGTTTCCCCCAAACTTTATCCCATGTGCATTTTCTCTTTGTTTATTTAAATCTGTATACTTTTACTGTATTAATATTGTGTTTACTGTATAACAGCTTCTCTGAGTCTTATGAGTTTTAATAAATCATTGAGTCTGAGGGTATTCTTGGGAAGTCTTAACAAACTGCATCATTTATGCTTTAACTTTCTAGCCTGTCTAGGCTACGAAGCTAGAGGAGCATTCAGGCCCTTACAGGGATTATGCTTCCTTGAGTTGTCTCCAAGGCAAACTCATCTCAAAGAAGTTGTTGGTACAGTTTCAAGATTCAAGTTTTTGTGAGAATAAGAAGGCCCTGGTGGAATTCTGCCTACGAGTCCCCTGGACTGCTCCAAATTTGCCTGAATACTCCACTTCCTGTATTGCATTATTTGCCTTTGTTAAATACTCATGTGTGTATGCTCTGAGGAGCACTGTGGATTATTTGAAATATATGAACCAGAGTAACTTTTTATCTATATTACAGAATGAATAATTATTAAAGCATTTACAATATGAAGCTAAGCATTTATGACCTAATAGCCATCATATCAATAAATTCATGAAATGAACTTTGCAGAAATCTAATCAAATATATAAAATTAATACAAAATCAATTCTGTTGTTATCAAAATATTTTCATTTTTAAAGAAGAAAAACATATATTAATAATTGCCCTTTGTAATTATTGTCATCAGGAATGAACTAAGATACCTAAGAAATATCATAGCAATTAAACTCATTGGAAGAAATTCAAAATTTCTTCATCATAGCCTTAAATTGTTGTTGTATAGTCACTAAGTCTTGTCTGACTCTTTTGTGACCCCTTGGACTGTAGGCCACCAGCCTCCTCTGTCCATGGGATTCTCCAACCAAGAATACTGGAGTGGGTTTCCATTCCATTCTCCAGTGGAAGAAGACCCAACCCAGGATCTGAACCTGCATCCCTGGCATTGGCAGGCAAATTCTTTATCACTGAACCACAAGGGAAGCAGTCTTAAATTACATGCATAAAAAAATGAAACATTAAAAATAATAAAACTAAAAAGAATTTGATAAGTATTGAATAATTTCACTATCAGTAGTGTTTTGCTGACCCATATTTTCAGGAGTGATTAAAGAGCACAGGTATAATTTAGTTATTTTTTCTTAAGTTTCTTAATTAGAATTTGTTTTCTAAGATTACCCAAAGTAGTTTTAAATGAAATAGAAAGTAATTAAGGGATTTCTTACTACTCCTGCCCATAGGAGATGAAAGCATCAAAAATTAATTGAATAATAAATATAACAACAGGGAAACAATGTTATTTGAATATCATCATCCTCCTGGCTGGAGTCCCAGAAGCAAGAGAACTCATGGTTGTCAAAGACTGGAAAGTAAGTGGTAGGTTTTCTTTTAATTCTGCATATAAAGAGTATATGTATATAAATTTTAGAACTGGTGTTACAGAAGCATAATAAAGTTTCTAAGATTTAGCACATTTTGAAGTCCTATAAATAAGGTGAAATCAAAGTAGAATGATATGTATTTGTAAAGTATTGTTTACACAAAACTGCTGTAAGGAATTTTTGCAATAATGGCTAAATAGGCCAATGATAACACATTTTGCATATATTTTCATAAAGCCATATTATGACATTTTTTACCATTGCTTTGTTAGCCCATCAGTTGTATTATTTATTTAACTGGTTCCCAAAGGTATGAAAACGTTTCATAGATCTTATGAGAGGCATACCGTCGTTCAATACTTTCATCAATAAAATGGATGATATTATAGCATACTGATTTAGTTTGCAGACACCATTTCTTTTTGAAAACACAGACTTGAAAGATCCGCTTGAAGTTGAGGGTTAGAATCAATTAGAGCTGAACAGGCAAGTACTGAGACCACGACATCAGAGTTTAGCTGGCAGGAATCAATACTGGGGGCAAAATCACAAGACATAGGGAAGGTATACTGAGCATTCCCTTTAAGTGAGAAGCACCTTTAGGTACTTGAAGAAAAGAGAAACCAGCACAGATCCAGCTCTTCAGATTCCATTGGGTCTGGGTCCTGCTTATCTCTATAAGCCTGACCTGACACGACCACCTCAACAAAGCTCGTTGTTCAGCCACAAGGGGTGATTCCACTCTCTCAAAGGGCTGTTAATGATAACTCTTTCCTCACTTGTTGTTGTTTAGTCACTAAGTTGTGTCTGACTCTTTCGGGACTCAATGGACTGTAGCCTGTAGGTTCCTCTGTCCATTGAACTTCCCTGGCAAGAATACGGGAGTCAGTTGTCATTTCTTTCTCCAGAGGATCTTCCCAAAACCCAGGGATCAAACCCAGGTCCCCTGCATTGGCACCTGAGCCACCTGGGAAGCCCTCTTTCCTCGCTGTCCTATTGTGTTCACTCATCCTCGTCACGTCGTAAACTCTTATCAACCTCACAGGCTTCACGCTCACCCTGACAAGACCTTTAAGTCACAGTTTAGTATTAGTATTTCAAAAATGTGTTCAGTGACCAAATGTTCACCTTGTGTCGTTTTTTCAGATGTCTTTTTTCAGTGCTTTTGTAAAACACTTTAATGCCTGCAATTATAGCCTGAAACATGTTTTTATATTTGTTTTGATATATGTCTTTTTATCTTCAAATTAAAACCTTCTGAGTGAAATGAGTGTATTAGTTTTATGTACTTTTCTAAAACTAATATCCAATGCAATGGCTGGTATTAAGCAAGTACTCAATGTTTTTATTTTTGATTAAAATATTTAAATATTTTCACTTTGCTTTATTCCATCCCTTACAGGATTCACCTTATTTTCAGAAATTTCTCCCAAATTGTATAATATATAGTGTATATAGTGTTATATATAGCATGTACTAGGAACATATGCCTTATAATAGTCTTTCTGCATGTCAGAGATAGATTTACAACTTATGAAATATTTATTCTAATTCCCACTTACCTAATATAGCATTAAAATGCTATTCTTTCACATTTTCAGATACTGAAATTATTGTAAATGCCTCCAATGCAAAACAATACATTATAGACTAATTATATTTTTACTATATATGACCTTCCTTTCCACTTGTTTCATGTTTTTCCACAATATTTTATACATGACAAATTATTACAGAACAACCCATAAAATTTATAAAAGTGGAAAAACTTTAACAAAGCCCTATAAATAACAAATAAGACTTCCTTGGAGGTTCAAAAGGTAAAGAATCCACCTACAATGCAGTAGACCTAGTTTTGGCCCCCAGATTGGGAAGATCCCCTGGAGAAGGGAATAGCAACCCACTCCAGTATTTCTGCCTGGAAAATTCCATGGATAGAGGAGCCTGGCCAGCTACAATCCATGGGGTCACAAAGAGTTGGACACGACAGGATGACTAACACATAAATAAAAAAATAACTGATTTCATTAATAATGTTTACCATTTTTTAAAATTTCCTCAGTGACCTAGAGACACCCAGCTAGCACTTTAAACACAGCAGCTTGAAAATGATCTGAGGATACAAAGATCACTTCTGAACGAATCTGAGCCACTTAAATCTGCAGATCATTTTGTCAAAAAACAGAACCTACAAGAATTCTTTCCATTTTCTCTAAGATCCAACCACATCAAAAAGAACACTGTCTACTGGCCCTTTACTGGTGGTTGAGACTCTACATTCCCAAAGTAGGGGATCAGGGTTCAATCCCTGGTCTGAGAACTGGATCTGTGTGATGCCGGTGGCAATAGAGATCTTATGTGCCATAACTAAGACCTGGCACAGTCAAATAAATTCAAACAAACAAACAAATTACTAGAAGCAAACAATACACAGTGGGCAAGAATATTCTCTCGACAGCTATGCTTGTTTCCTCTTTTAAAATTGTATTTCTCATAGGACTGGTTACTACTATGAATTTAAAATGCAGGCAGCCAAACACTTCTGAAGGATCCCCAAAGAGCTACTACTCAAGTGCAGCATTCTCTCCATTTTAATTCCAGAAACATGCCACCCCAGAAAAAAAAGGACTGTGTTCAGCTAACTCTTTTGGCCCAACCAGACCCAAAGCACTCAGTGGTTAGAAAGTCGCATGGTTCTCCCTGAAGCACATTTCTCAAAGAAATTTTAACTAAGTAGCAAATGAAATTACCAACTCCAGGAATTATTCTATGCAACTGAAATATTACAATGTGATATTAATGAAGCATCATTTAATCAACACAAAACCTCTAAAATGAATGCTTTCTCCTATATATTTTATAGCTTTGTGACCATAGCTGTCTACTAGTGAGACAACATTATGAACATTGTGGCTGTGCAAATTCATAAATGTGTCAGGTAAAGACCACTGTCAAGATTTTTATCAACACTGTATACAATTATATATTTTAGGATTAATTTTTTAAAAAGCAATATTCAGCAACAAATGTGTGTGCAGACAACATGACATGGAGTACACAAAGACATCTTTTTGATAAAGTTGAAACATAAAGCTGTAAAAGGCACTCTGAAAATTATACTGTGTGTGCTCAGTCATGTTTGACTCTGCTATCCCATGGACTATAGCCACCAGGCTCCTCTCTCCATAGAATTTTCCAGGCAAGAATATGGAGTGGGTTGCCATTTCTTTCTCCAGGGGGTCTTCCTGACCAAAGGACTGAACCTGCATATCATGTGTCTCCAGCACTGCAGATGGGTTGTTTACCACTATGCCTCTTGAGAAGCTCAAAAATCACTAGGGCACATTGGAATGTGAGAACTAGTAATAAAGTGAATATCTAGAGCCTGAAAGATTGTTATGAAACAGAACATTTTTTAGCTTAGGATAATCATCAAAGGTTTTTCTTTAGTTAACCATCATTCCAATTTATACTAAAAATACTGTGCCCTATGGTTGCTTTGGGAAGAAAAGGCAAAGTGAAAAATTTGAATTTTTATGACAAAAGATCAAATCAAAAGAAGAATTCACAGAGCACTTAAATGTGACTGGAACAATCCAGTATTTAGGCAAACTAATCATAGATACCTAGAATTAAAGGAACATCAGGAGACATTCAGTACAACATATACTTAGTGCAATAAGTATTGCCAGTGTTTCATAATTGAAAGCCTTTTCTAACAAGATGACCCATCTCAATTGACGATTTTTCTCATTATTGCAAAGTTGTTCCTACCTTCAGCAGAAAACTGCTTCCGCAGCGCCATCCCCTTGGTCCTAGGCATGATCTCAGAACAGTAACTCCTCCTTTCTCTTGGGACAATCTTTTAAATATATGAAGATCTCTGTTGGAGGGGGCTTCCCAGGTGATGCTGGTGGTAAAGAATCCACCTGCCAATGCAGGATACACAAGAGACGCAAGTTTGATTTCTGGGTTGGGAAGATTCTGTGAAGTGGAAAATGGCAACCCACTCCAGTATTCTTGCTTGGGAAATCCCATAAGAGGAACCTGGCAGGTTACAGTCCACGGGGCCCCAGAGAGTCAAACACGACTGAGCATCTAAACAGCAGTTTTGTTGGACAAGATCGTGGAGGAGATATGACTGCCAGTTGACCTAAGGGCCAGACTCTTTCTACTGTCCTTACAACATACCTCCCATGTTCTGTTCCCAAACTAGTTCCCAAACTAGTTCTAAGGCCACAACCTTGAGACAGTTAGGTGTTATTGAAAACTAGCTGAATACAGACCTCAGTTAAGGGTTCTACATAAACTCTTTTAAGATTTTGGTCATTTGAGGCAGAGATCTTCTTCAAGGACCCAGATGTGAAAATGCCTTGTGTGTAAATTTTCTTGCTTAAGGAAACAGCTAAGGGCCAATCTGGAGTGGTCTACCTCTTTCTTTGGAGTCTCTTTGCCCTGCCTGGGGCCAGTTGCAAATTTCACCTGAGAAATACTGAGGTCATGAACCAATGGTCTCATTTAATAATTGTAGCTTTCAGATTTGTTTGGTTTTTCTCCCAGTGCTGCAGGATGTTTCATTCCATCTAACACTAAAATTAGATTTTGAATCTTTTACATATGTTTATCTGACAATGTCCAGTTTTGCAAATTAGCTTCAAACACACAGTCAAGATATGATTTCCAGAAATAGTACTTCAGTAGTTATGAATCCCAGACTTCTACTACCTTGCCTAGACTACCCTTACTTTATGATGGCTGCTAAACTTGTGAAATGATGCAGATTGCAGTGAAGTAAAACCCTTGGTAGGCAGTCTGGTATAGGTTTTTTACAGGTTTTTTATTTTTTTTTTACTGAAATATGGTGCTTAATCTTGATCCATACTAAATTTTAATTGTATTTCTTAGCCCCATAATCTTTGCCACGAAAATTCCTTTTTAAATCATGGTTCTGATTTTTATTTTATAGATTATCTCTTAGCATACACAACTCCTATGTTTTATTCCATCATTAAAACACACACATACACAAAAACGGATGAATTAAGAATTGCCTCTCAGAAAACTCTTAACTCCACTTATACTAAGAGAAAAATCTTTGAAAAGAAAAAAGTAAATAACAGAAGAAGTCACACTTATTTTTGGAACTTTTGTCTATTTTTTATAAGAACTTATCTTAAGCAATTACTGAATTATTACATTGTCATGCATTGTTCCCTGATAATATACTCAATACATGTCTTTAATAGTTTAGCATAATAAATTTATTGACTGAAAGCTGGTCAAACAACATACTACACACTAGGAAGCTAAAAAACAGCAAACCAACAAACATAAACCTTTCTAATTTTTCTTCCAATTTTGTCCTTGGATGCTTTTCCTGTAACAGATGCTTAAGAAGTACCCAAGTGTTATTTATTTGTTTAGGGTATTTGTTCACTTAGAACTCTTTTAGTTGGTATTTGAAAATGGGCAGTAGTAAGCACGATGCCTACACAGTTTGGGCTTGGTGAAATTCCAATAGTATCCAATGGATAATTAAATGCACTGCATACAAGCTGAAACTAATACATCCGATGGAGTAATTAAAATTTCCCTAACATCATATCAAAATGCAGTCTTAAGGAAAATAGCAGCTCAGCTGTGCTATTTTTACAGGACTTTTTTTTAGGTTTGTGGCTTGTATTATTACAGAGAAAATCTGTTACTTTTTGTTTTTTAACCTTGTCTCATATGAAAATCAGCATAGACATTGCCTCTCTTTGCTTTCTAGAGCCTTCGTATTATTGATAAAAAGGAATATATATTTGGAGAAATTCACTTAGGTGGGATTTAGTTTTGAATTAACAAAATAGCAACAATAAGGTCACATTATTACCAAAAGGAGTTAGTAGGGGAAAGGGTTATTTTTTAGGATAAAAGCACCTCTGTGTTTTGAGCAAAAGAAGGATAGCCGCTAGGACAGATTGCTTCAATAGCCTTTCCTTTAGTCATACTCTCTTGTAAAATAGATTGTTCTTACAAATGAGACCGATGTTGGTTATTTGTCATGTAAACAGAAGGGTCAAGATGTGCTGACATTAATTGGAAAAAAATACCCAGACCTTCTTCCTGGAGATAAATTTATAAGTTGTCATTTTCCCAGAATAGCAACTTTAATCATCACCTACAGAAAAAAGTCTCCTGCTAATTTCAAAAGATATATTCAACCTAAGCAGTGACTTACAATGCTATATTAAAAACAGGCTGTCATTTTTAGACATATTAATTACATTTATTGATTGTAAGAATTCAAGGTGCACTCAGTTCAGTCGCTCAGTTGTGTCCAACTCTTTGCAGCCTCGTGAACCACAGCACGCCAGGCCTCCTTTTCCATCACCAACTCCCAGAGTTCACCCGAACTCATGTCCATTGAGTCAGTGATACCATCTAACCATCTCATCCTCTGTGGTCCCCTTCTCCTGCCTTCAATCTTTCCCAACATCAGGGTCTTTTTAAATGAGTCAGCTCTTCGCATCATATGGCCAAAATACTGGAGTTTTAGCTTTAACATTAGTCCTTCCAATGAACACCCAGGACCGATTTCCCTTAGGATGGACTGGTTGGATCTTGTGCAGTCCAAGAGATTCTCAAGAGTCTTCTCCAACACCACAGGTCAAAAGCATCAATTCTTTGGTGCTCATCTTTCTTTACAGTCCAACTCTCACATACATACATGACCACTGGAAAAACCATAATCTTGACTAGACAGACCTTTGTTGACAAAGTAATGTCTCTGCTTTTAATATGCTGTTTAGATTGGTCATAAGTTTCCTTCCAAGAAGTAAGTGTCTTTTAATTTCATGGCTACAATCACCATCTGCAGTGATTTTGGAGCCCTCCAAAAATAAAGTCAGCCACTGTTTCCCCATCTATTTGCCATGAAGTGATGGGACCTGATACCATGATCTTAGTTTTCTGAATGTTGAGCTTTAAGCCAACCTTTTCACTCTCCTCTTTCACTTTTATCAAGAGGCTCTTTAGTTCTTCTTCACTTTCTGCCATAAGGGTGGTGTCATCTGCATATCTGAGGTTATTGATATTTCTCCTGGAAATCTTGATTCCAGCTCATGCTTCATCCAGCCCAGCATTTCTCATGATGTACTTTGCATATAAGTTAAATAAACAGGGTGACAATATACAGCCTTGACATACTCCTTTCCCAATTTGGAACCAGTCTCTTGTTCCATGTCCAGTTCTAACTGTTGCTTCCTGACCTGCATATAGGTTTCTCAAGAGGCAGGTCAGGTGGTCTGGTATTCCCATCTCTTTCAGAATTTTCTGCAGTTTATTGTGATCCACACAGTCAAAGGCTTTGGCATAGTCAATAAAGCAGAAATAGATGTTTTTCTGGAACTCTCTTTCTTTTTCAATGATCCAGCAGATGTTGGCAATTTGATCTGGTTCCTCTGCTTTTCTAAAACCAGCATGAATATCAGAAAGTTCACAGTTCACAAATAGCTGAAGCTTGCCTTGGAAAATTTTGAGCATTACTTTACTAGCGTGTGAGATGAGTGCAATTGTGCGGTAGTCTGAGCATTCTTTGGCATTGATTGCAGTTAATGCACACTGTTAAGAAAGGACAAATTAAGATATGGCCTACGTAGGCCATTCTCTGTGAACATTAGTTCACAGCAATGGATCAGGACATGGACATGACAAAATGAAACTGCACTTGAAGGGGAAAAAAAAATCACACATTTGGAGTCAGCATGTGCAAAATTATTTATTGTGTTCACAGAACAGCATGAGCCTAGTAAATATGAAATGTATGTAGTTGTCTGCATGCAAGTATCATTGAGTTTACAAATTCATCATAAAATGTTTTACAACCAACTTTTTAAAGTTGGAAACATTTGGTATATGCTACTTAGTCTAAACAGCTAATCTATGCATATATATGTATACAATAGTTCTAGCTAATGTGTAACTAGACCAGAACAGCTCTAGACAAGAGAATCAGAAGAGATGAAGAGTTTAAGCTATCATGATTATAAGGGGACATGGATAAAGAAAAGAGCAGACAAAATTTTTAAAATTTCTATAATGGTAAGATTTACATGAAAAGTAATAGTATGCACACTTGTACCCTGACAGTTATTTTGGTGACAAGTTAATATAATTGTAATAATTCTGCTCTATATTAATAATGCATAGTATTGTGTATTATTATAATGTGCCAAGTAAATGCATTTTTATTTACTTTGAAATTACTGCCTCTAGTACCAGTTTCTCTTTGTAGAAAGAACATCATAAATATATTTAGGCCCATGTATATGTATGGCTGAAAGTGAAAGTGTTAGTCATGTCCAATTGCTAAATTGTACATATATTTATGAAATATGTAAAATTTTTCTTGTTTACTAAATTTAATTGTAAAAAAAAGTGTTAATCACTCAGTCATGTCCAACTCTTTGCTACCCCTTAGACTGTGGCCTTCCAGGCTCCTCTGTCAATGGAATTCTCCAGGAAAGAATACTGGAGTGGGTAGCCATTCCCTTCTCCCTTTGTGACCCTGGTAATCGAATCCAGGTCTCCTTCATTGTAGTAAGATTCTTTACCATCTAAGCCTTGTAATTTACATAAAAAATCTTCATTCATTATTCCACTGGCCTAATGCTTTGTATGTTTTTTTATATTTTTGAGTATAGTTGATTTACAATGTTGTGTTAGTTTCAGGTGTATAGTAAGTTGAACATCTGTACATATATCCACTCTCTTTTAGATTCTTTTCTCATACAGGTCATTATAGAGCATTGAGTAGAATTCCCTGTGGTATGTAGTCGGTCCTTATTGGTTATCTATTTTATATATTTTCACTGTTTCAATTTCAAATTCCCGATTGTAATGCAAATAATTATATAATATTCTTCTTAGATAAAGTACACTACTAAATAAAATTGAATCCATCATCTAGAACCAGATATACTAAAATATTTTAAATTTCAATTTCTAAAATTTATTTTTGTTAAGATATAGTTGACACACATTATATTAGTTTTAGTTTTGCAACACAGTGATTAGATATTGTGTATGTTGCAAAATGATCACCACAGTCTAGTTAATATCAATCACTTAACATAATTACACATTTTTTCTTGTGATAAGAATTTTTTAAATGTACTCTCCTGGAATCAAAGATACAGTATTATTAATTATAGTTGCCATGCTGTACATTATATCCCCATGACATTTATTTTATAGCTGGAAACTTGTAACTTTGTCTCCCTTCACCTGTTTTTGCCCAGTCTCAAAACCCTAACTCTGGCAACCATCAATAAACTTGAACTGTTTTAAATTCTGCATAAACATAGTTATTTTTATGAATATTAAGTTTTTATTATCTTGATAATTTGTCTTTCATAAATATATGAAGAAGAAATGTCCAAATCTCATATGATAACACTTTGGGACCCAAACTATCTTACCATATTGCTTTCTGTGGTATCCAAGAGTGATGGTCAGTACTAAACTTTTAATAGGATAATGAAACTCCACCGCTAAAGTGAAAGTGACGGTGGCTTAGTCGTGTCCAACTCATTGCGATCGCATGGAATAGTCCATGAAATTCTCCAGGCTAGAATACTGGAGGGGGTAGGGTTACCCTTCACCAGGGGATCTTCCCAAGTCAGGGATCAAACCCAGGTCTCCCACATTGCAGGCAGATTCTTTACCAGCTGAACCACCAGAGAAGCCCAAGAATACTGTAGAGGGTAGCCTATCCCTTCTCCAGGGGATCTTCCTGACCCAGGAATCAAACCAGGATCTCCTGCATCACAGGTAGATGCTTTACCATAGTATATATGAGCTATAACATAGTATCTACTTCTGTTTCCATTTATTTTCTACAATTTCATTTTCTTTTGTTATGATAATAGTATTGTTACCTTTATTTGATTAACAAGAAAATTTACTCTGAATTTCAATAAATATATATATATATATATTAGGTATTTTCAAGTTATTTGTCATATCTAGTGATATGACAATAGTTTTCAACTCTTCTAACTTGCATTTTGATGTATATGATTTCACTGAACAGGAATTTTAAATAGTCCTATGCCTCTACTTGTAAATATTTCTCTGTATCAGAATCTTATTGGTTTAAAAGACAAAATAAATAACCTGGTAGCAAATTTCTGACCAGGAATTTCTGTGCCTTTAAATCTGACATATGGATGTGATGGGCTCAATGGTAAAGAATCTGCCTGCCAATGTAGGAGACCTGGGTTCTACCCCTGGGTTGGGAAGGTTCCCTGAAGAAGGAAATGGCAACCCACTCCAGTATTCTTCTCTGGGAAATTCCACGGACAGAGGAGACTGGTGTACTGCAGTCTATGGGGTCACAAAGGATTTGACACGACTTAGTGACTAAAAAACGATAACAACAAATGGATGTGATGCATAAGTAATGATTACAAATTTGTTGTTCTTTTTCATAAACACTGCTACACTTTCCTTAGTTATATATTGTCTATTTTCAATTAATTACTGATCAGGACTATTATAAAAGTGAGTTTCTCATAATTTATATATGAATGTTACCATGCATATAATATGTACACTTTACTTTAAAAATGCATTAACTACAAAAATAGTTTATTATATAAATGATTATTAAAAATAAAAATTTTAAAGACATGTGTTGACAAAGCAAACCCAATGTCACTTAGCTTGGCATGCTATTCATATGGATTCATATAAACTCATTGGATGTTGAAATGATAGAGCCCTATATTCTCTGTTGGTACATATATTTTTCAGTTGCTTCCTATGGAAAGTCAGAGTATAGATTTTCTATGTAATACACTTTTAGTATGAGGACAAAGAGTTGGAAATTAGAATGTTTTTAGGGTGTGTTCCTTGTTGTTGCTTCATTTGATATTAACTATAATATCTTGGGAACAGGCAAAAAAGGAAATAAGGGAGAGACTACATGAATTCAGGAAATGCAGCACTGCAAGAGACAACTACTTCTTAACTCCAAAGGGAGATAAGCCAGTGTAAGATGTTTAACAACAAGAAAAGTTCAATTCTGCCTTGAGGCAAAGATGAGACTGGCAAAGCTCCTGGGAAATCTCAAAATTCTCAGTGTAAAACCAACTGAGGGTTTGACATCTGTGATGGTTAATCTTATATGACAACCTATCTGGCCCATGAAGTGCCCAGATATTTGATCAAACACGACTCTGGGTATTCTTGTAAGGGTGATTTCTGATAAGATTAATATTTAAAATTTAGACTGAATAAAGAAGATTGCCCTCCTTCATGAGCATGACCCTCATCCAATCAGTTGAATGCCTAAAGGAACAAGAAACTTGACCCTTTCTCAAATAGGAGAGTCCTTCTTACCTGATTACCTTCAAACCGGGTCATCAATTTTTTTCCTTCCTTTGTATTTGAACTGAATTGTGGGGTCTTCTTGCGTCTCGAGCTGCCCACGTTCATATGTGAATTATATCATAGGCTCTCCTGGTTCTGACCTCTGAACCAGTACTGGAACTAAACCACTGGCTGTTCTGGATCCTTAGCTTGTTGGCTGCCAACTCACCTGAAGGTCTTGAGACCTGCCAATACTTCCAGCTTCCATAATCATGTGAACCAATCCCTTATAATAAATCTCTCATTCTCTCTCTCTAGATAGATACAGATAGATAGATCCAGATATACATATATAGATATATCATTACATCCATTCATATATATATATATATAGTGAGACAATATATATCATATGACTAATACACCTAATACACTGCTTAATCACTTCAGTAGGAAATAATTCTCAAAGAAAATAGACTGAAGCTTTTAGTTTCTTCTACTACTTGATAGATTCAAAGTGCAAGCAGTTTATGTTGTTCTTCCATCACCCAGTCATGTCTGACTCTTCGCAATCCCATGGACTGCAGCACACCAAGCAATTTATATGAATAGAGAAGTGTGGATACATGAAACAATGGTTCTAGATGGCACAGTAGAAAGAGATAAAAAATGAAATTTCAATTAGAAAATGGGTCTGTTTCACCTATTTATATCATCCCACCTAGGAACTGATGGCATTTTGACAGTGGAGAAAAAGTAAAAGGGGAAGAAAAAGTGAGTGTGAAGGGAATGACTATAGTTTTCTGATTATCCAAAAGATTTATAAAAAGCTATAAAGCTTTTGGATAATCAGAAAGTTTTTCTTTTAATACCTTGTAGAATGTATTGATAATAAGAGTTTTAAAGGTTTCCAGTTTAAAACATGATTAAAATACAATGCAGGATATTTCTGACTTAGCATGACATGATCTATGTAAAAGGTGAGAAAACTATATAAAGGTGCTGACAATCATGTCTTCCTCATTAATTATCTATGAGACTGTGAAAAGATATTTAATTTTTGTGTGTCTGACTTAGCAGATCTATAAAAGTAAGGAAATGAGATTAATTATTCATGCTTTCTGCTTCTGTTTTATGTATAAATTAATATTTTTATTGCTGGACACTATTTTACTTGTCACTATATCATTAATTGTTTATCCATGTATCCATCTCTTGCTCATGAACTTTTAGATTATTTCTAAATTTTTGTTATTATATTTTATATACATGTGTTTTAAATGTAAAATGTGAATAAATTTTATCACATTTACTGCAATAAGAGAGGATTCTGCACTGACAGAGTTATAATATTGTCTCTAAATGGAAAGCAAGAAAGGATATTTAAAATTTTCTAGGGCCTCAGCTGGTTGATTTTAAATCTGGTTTTGCAAGGCAGAAAAGTAAAAGAGATTATGCAAAGTCTGTGACATAATAACTTTGGAATAATGGGCAGAAGAGAAAGTCTTGAAGCAAGTCCTGATGGACAAAGTCGATCAAGAACATCTAGATGTGCTGACTATTTAATCCAGCAAAACCATATGTTGATCAAACAAAGTACAGTTTATCACACTGACAATAGTAAAGTTGGATAGCAAGTTAACTATCTTACTGGGATCACAAAATGGAAAATGAGGGCAGCAACATGTTGTAAAAGATTTGGAACTTGGCCTAGGTTGTTTTTAGATCTTTGGAGTAATGCAAGACAAAGAAACTGTTATAGCTGAGTAGATTTTATAACATCATAGCTTTGGGTTTGTGCATGAAATAAGGAGAGGAGCTTGAAGCAAGTCATGACTAGCAAATTGTTATTCTTGATAAGTAAGTTATCTAGTAGATTGATGTGTGTTTTCTATATCCCCCCAAAAGGTATATTGGGGGCTTCCCAGGTGGTGCTAGTGGTAAAGATCCTACATGCCAATGCAGGAGACATAAGAGACTAAGGTTTGATCCCTGGGTTGGGAAGATCCCCTGGAAAAGGTTAATAGTAACCCACTCCAGTATTCTTGCCTGGAGAATCCCATGGACAGAGGAGCCTGGTGGGCTAAAGTCCATAGGGTTGCAAACAGTTGGACACAGCTGAAACAACTTAGCACTTTAGCATTAAAAGGTGTATTAAAGTCCTAACACCCAGTATCTGTTAAAGTAAGTTCGTTTGAAAACGGTCTTTACAGATGTAATTAGTTCAAATTAAGTCATATTGGATTAAAGTAGATCTTAATCTAATTACTGGTACTTTTATAGAAAGAAAGAACACAGACACAGACTCCCTGAGAGAGCACCATATGACAAATAAAAGCAGAAATTGGCATGAAATATCTTCAACAAGAAACATCAAGGATTTCCTTCAACCACCAGAAAGATGAGTCAAGGAAGGATCCTTCTCTGGAACCTTCAGAAGTATCATGGTCCTATTTGATTTTGGACTTTGGCCTCCAACACTTTGAGACAATACATTTGTGAGGTTTAAAGTCACTCAGTTTGTGGCACTTCGTTATAGCAGCCCCAGGAAGCTAGCACATTAATTCACAGTCTTGTTTTCTAAGAAGAGCTATATTTTGGAGAAAGTAGTTTTGGAGAAAGTAATTTTTCTCAGTTCCAGCACTTTGTAATACGGGGGTGGAGGAGTATGTCAATGCCCATATTGTTTAACACAGAGGAGAGTTAATTATGTTAGTTTCAATTCTCAGGTACTCTACTTTCTCTTCACAATCAAAATGTAATTTACTTTCTAACAAAATAGTGTGTTCATAAATCAAGCACATAAGGACATATTTACAACATATCTATATGTATATATATACATATATGCATATCCATATATATTTTATATTGCATAATAAGTATATGTAATAGATAGACTTATTTAGATAAAGTTCATTCAAAATCCCAAAATATTTACTTAAAATAGCCAAAATATTAAAAGTAGGTTAGGGTAATGCTATTTGACTGATTTATCTAAGCAGATTTATTTTATTCCCACAGACACAGGATAATTTATTAAAGAAAAATAAACATATGCCACTAGAAAAGAAGGCCTAATTTTTAATATACATTCATTTCTGAAACAATTGGACAGAATATATTTACTGGTTGATAAATATTGTACTTTAAGTATTCACATATAATAACAAACTATTGCTCAGATATAAAACTGAAACAGTGATTGGTACCTGACCCAAAATCAGCCACTGAGAACCTTGAGAGTTCCAAAAATAAAGTCTGTTTTCAACATTCGCTCTAATGGGAGCACTTTCTGGTAGATTCATTGCTAACAGCAAGCACAGAAAGTAAATAGTGTAGATTCCAATGAAGTGCAAGAGAAAATCAGGATGAAGCAACTACGATGTTGGTAAAATTATTATATATTTTTGTCCCGATAAGGAAATAGACAGATGATAAATCACCAATTTGCTGTTAGAGAAGATTACTAGAGTAGGGAAATGAATTGGTGTCTGTCCTTAGGGAGGCAACACAGAGTTATATCTGAAATGTATTATTCTCGTTTCTACATTAGGGACTTAATCTGTGTGGCATAGGAATGTGCTGTTTTGTTCTCTCTCTCCCAAACTGTCTCTCACTTTTGGTTTGTTATGTAATGATTCAGTTACTCAATATATGTGATGATGTTTCTTATGTTTTTGCCAAGGGGGAGGACATTTCTCCTTTTTTTCCTCACTTCTTTTGCTTAGTCTAATAATTAAATTGATACAGCACAGATGAATAGAAGGAAAAATATATGATTCATAGATATGCGGGCCTTACAGAAATGGGACCTAAGAGGTGAAGCTTTAATACCTTTTACACACACACACACAAACACACACAAAGAACTTGTGAGGAATTGATTGAACAAAGAAATTTAGGCTTTGATGCTCAATTAGTGAAGAATCTAAGCAGGGTTTGGGCTTGGGGTAGCAAGTTAGTAACAAAATAGAAAAGCTTACTTGTATAAGCTTCTTGGCCCTGAATTCCCTATTTCTGAGATAAGTACTGTTTTTCTGTGTGGTTTTTTTTTCCCCCTCCTGGTACAGGGAGGGGCTCTTTAACATGGGCCATAGAATGTTCTTTCTGCATAGACTCTTTTCTCAAGTGACCTTAATTCAAGACAGTCACTATGCCACTGTGGAGTATTTTGAAGTGGGCTGCTCTGAACCTCTACCCTTGCAAGTAGAGGAGCCTAATAAGAATGCAGTTGTAAGCAACTGTCAGATTTTGGGGTGTGTGGAAATTTTAGACTGTATGAAAACAGTAAATATAAATCCTTGGACATATAGTGAATTTTAGTGAATCAAATCATGTTTTATCAAATTTCCAGAGGTTTGATGGACTTATTAGAATTGAAGGGTGATTCTAAAAAAGAACAGAGTTATGTACTGGATATAAAGGGAAAAGTGATATTACAGTGGGATTTATATTTCATTTCTATGTATTCTTGAAGAAAACACAACCAAGAAACAAATTAAAAAAAAATATGTAGTTGTATTTCATCTTTGAAGAAATGATGGATGGGAAAAAAAAAGGATGGGATGGCAGATGATGACAGCATGTGAGAGGGTCGATTTATACTAATTTTGGAAATTAAGAGTAAATGAATCTTGCAGTAGTCTTGGCTGGAATAAAGTCTGAATTAAACCTCAAGACTCTTGGGCTTTTAAAATGACTCATTCAAAAAAAATAAAATAAAATGACTCATTCAATGACCCATAGGTCTGTCCTAGCTCTTCTCTCCTCCACAGCCTGGTCCAGCTCCTCTCCTCCTTCTGCACCTTTCATAGTATTCAACAGACTTACCTGTATGAACTTTATCAACAAGATTTCTTTTCTGCTGGCTTTGCATTAATTTTGGCCAATGGAGAGCCCTGAACAGTAATCAGGAAACATGAGTCCACTACATTTCCCTTCATTTTAGTTCTTAGGTTGCCATCAGGAGCTGAATGTATCACCACCCTGGAAAAGGGCCTTTCTACACACTCATTTCTCAAGTTCATTAACCACTCTTTGTTTTGATTTTCCAGACTTAAGGTTAGTGATCTGTGCTATAACTAGCCTTAGGATACTGTAGGGCTCCCCGAGTGGCTCAGACAGTAAAAAATCTGCACAAAATGCAGGAAGCCTGGGTTTGATCCCTGGGTTGGGAAGATCTCCTGGAGAATGGAATAGCAACTTACTCCAGTATTCTTACCTGGAAAATCTCCATGGGCAGAGGGGCCTGGCAGACCACAGTCCATGGGATCATAAAGAGTTGGACACAACTTAGTGACTAACATCCCCCTCCCCACAACATACACACACAAGATACTGTACTGTTTCAGTTCTTCTACATTCTATCCACATAACTGTAAATACTACCTTTCTTAATTTTTTTTAAAATTTGATATCTGTTTTTTTTTATTTTTTAAACTTTTTGTTTTATATTGGATTACAGTTGTTAACAATGTTATGTCTACCTTTCTTAATTTATTTTCTCAACTTTTTTGTTTCCCAAATTACTTGAGTAATAATTGACAAATATATAAGGTTGAAGTAGACAATATGATGGTGCTGTTAAATTGCTCATTCGTGTCCAACTCTTTATAACCTCATGGACTGCAGCATGCCAGGCTTCCCTGTCCTTTACTATCTCCCAGAGTTTTCTCAGACTCATGTCTATTGAGTCAATGATGCCATTCAACTATGTCATCCTCTGTCACCTTCTTCTCCTCCTGCCCTCAATCTTTCCCGCTGTCAGGGTCTTTTCCACTAGGTCCGCTCTTAACATCAGATGGGCAAAGTTTTGGAACTTCAATTTCAGCATCAGGCCTTCCAATAAATATTCAGGGTTGATTTCCTTTAGGATCGACTGGTTTTATTTCCTTGCCATCCAACAGAATCTCAAGAATCTTCTCCAGCACCACAATTTGAAAGTATCAGTTCCTTCTTTATGGCCCAACTTCCAAGATCAAAATAGTGAACACATGTTTCATCACATTTGGTTAACTTTTGTGGGTGTGTGTGTGTGTAGTGAAATGATTAAGTAACTTCTGAGTATACAATATTGCATTAATAGCTAGAGTTACTATGTTGTACATTAGATCATCCAAACTTCAAAATTAGCTGCTTCTTTCTGGATCCTGAGTTAGAGTCTTGAGCCATTTAGTTATAATTTCATGGAAATTTTGGTGTTTTTCCTGAAAGGAATAATAAATTTAAAAGGCAATAAGTTTTTAAGACTGAACTGAAAAAATACAGGAAAACTTCAGATGTCCATGAAACATTTTTGTTGTAAATTTTATTTATAAGAAGTATTATTTCAAATGTAAAGATATCACAAGTGTACATTTGTTTAGAAATAGAACATTATCTTCTCTAATAATCCTAGATTAGGTTGGTGAAAGTTTATTCAGAAATATTTACTTTCCTTCCCAAACTACCTTTCTCTTCCTACCAACTACATTTTTTACCACTGCTTTATGGGCTTAAGAGACACTTCTAGACCCAACCAAGAGGCCCATATATTTTTACACTTTATACATAGATTTTACCTCTGTATACATAGCAAATAAAAAAAATATGATTCCCATTCAGGAAATTAAGATCAGGACACTATGTAAACTGCATAGTATGTTCATTTTATACACACAAGAGCAAATAAATGATTGCAAAATTGAAAAAAAAAAGAAACAAAATAAAGATATCTGAGAACTAGGAATAAAACAAAAGCATTAAACATGGGCTCAACCCTCTTATCTCCTTAGCAGTGGATTTACAAGGGGTCAATGCAGCCAGTAGTCTAACCTTAGTGGGGTGATAAGAACCAAAATCATCTCAAATGAAATGCATGACTAGAGTAAGAATCACTGCAAAAATGTGTAGTTTATTGCTGCTTAACAATATGCTACTGGAAATCAGTGGAGAAATAACTCCAGAAACAATTAAGGAATGGAGCCAAAGCAAAAACAATACCCAGTTGTAGATGTGACTGGTGATAGAAGCAGGGTCTGATGCTGTAAAGAGCTATGGTTTTTCTAGTGGTCATGTACAGATGTGAGAGTTGGACTGTGAAGAAAGTTGAGTGCTGAAAAATTGATGCTTTTGAACTGTGGTGTTGGAGAAGATGCTTTAGAGTCCCTTGTACTGCAAGGAGATCCAAGCAGTCCATCCTAAAGGAGATCAGTCCTGGGTGTTCATTGGAAGGAATGATGCTGAAGCTGAAACTCCAACACTTTGGCCACGTCATGTGAAGAAGAGTTGACTCATTGGAAAAGACCCTAATGCTGGGAGGGATTGGAGGCAGGAGGAGAAAGGGACGACAGAAGATGAGATGGCTGGATGTCATCACCGACTTGATGGACATGAGTTTGAGTAAACTCTGGGAGTTGGTGATGGACAGGGAGGCCTGTCATGCTGTGACTCATGGGGTCGCAAAGAGTTGGACACAACTGAGGGACTGAACTGAACTGAACAAAGGCATGTTTTGATATCCAGACTATGGAACCAACTGGGAGCTGATAACAGCTGGATCATTTTAGTATAATATACACACCAAAGGAAATATTAAGGAAGAATGATAAAATTAAACAATTGATGCCAAATTTTCATTTGTGTTAATGTTGGTAACAATATGCTTTGCTTAATAAATTTAACATACAATGACTTAGATCACATAGTTACAAAATTTCAGAACTAAAAAGGCTATGAGCAATTGTTATGTTATAAATATATTTTCAAGACCTCATAGGTAATTAATAAAGAAGACACAATTGCAAGTGTTTTGCTTCAGTTTTCCCATCTTTTGCGTCAATCATCTTGTGCTTTCTTTAATTAACTCTGTAAGTGTAGATACTTACACGAGATTTTTCTCACTTCCATAGCCCAGCTGTCTTTATTCACCAACACTTTGTGCAGGAAATTTGCCAGATCTGTCCTAAAGTTTTGATAAAGTATAAGTGAAATACATATTTCAAAAGTTTAAACAATCAAGTTTTTCTTTTGAGAATGTAGCATGTAAAAATGGGTCAGCTTAAAAACAGCTCATTAAAAATATTTACTTGTCCATTGCTTATTTACTTATCAAAAATGTGTAAAGTACTTATTATGCACCTGATACAGATCCAGAAGCTATTGACAAAAATATTGAAGAGAGAAATTTAAAAATAAGATAACTTCAGATAGTGATAAGTGAATTAAAGAAATTAAAATGTTAATGAACCTGAGCAAAATCAAAGTCAAGGAATCCTAGTTCCTCAGGTAAAACATCTCTTGTGATATGACAATTGAGTTCTCTGTGTGTTCATTTGTCTCTGACTGTTTGCGACCCCATGTACTATAGCCTGCCAGGCTCCTCTGTTTATGGATTTCTCCACTCAAGAATACTAGAGTCGGGGTACCATTTCCTACTCCAGGGGACATTAGCCACCCAGGGGATTGAGACCACTTCTCTAATGTCTCCTGCATTGGCAGGTGGATTCTTTATCACTAGCACCACCAATAGAGCAGGGATATACTTGGTGAGATAGTCCAAGTCAAAAGATTAAAATAACAATATCTCTTTACTGAGTAAAAAGAAAAGTAAGAACAAGTGTAGGGACAAAAACTTAGTGTATCCTGAGAATAGCAGTACAGACTTTGGGTGTAGCAAAATTGAGAATAAAGATTATTTCATGTAGGAAAGTTTAGACTATGTTAAGGTTATATGGATAGTATTCAAAGTGCTAAATCTTTTAAATTTTATTTTATTGCTTTTTTTTTTAAAGAGTTGAAGAACACGTGACTGGGAGGTTTGAAAGATTGCTCTCTTGCATGTCTTGAAAAAAAATTCAGACAGTACAAGAGAAAGCAATTATCAATAACTTAAATGTTCTGAGGTATACAAATGGCTGAGAAACTCCTGAAAAGTTGAACTGTTGTATTAGTCATCAAGAGGATGCAAATTGTGGTGACTATGGCATGACCAGTATTCAGAAACAAGGCATTTGGGAGTGTAAATGAGTACAATAAGTTTGCAAAATGACTAGTATCCATTTAAAGTTCACATTTGTATATAATCTGCGTGTGTGCATGCTAAGTGGCTTCAGTTGTGGTCAACTCTTTGTGACCCTCTGGGCCATAGCCCACCAGCTCCTCTGTCCATGGGATTGTCCAGGCAAGAATACTGGATTAGGTTGCCATGCTTTCTTCCAGAAGATCTTCCTGATCTAGGTAGTGAACCCACATCTTTTATATCTCCTACATTGGCAGTCAGACTCTTTAGCATTAGCACCACCTGGGAAGACCATGTGTATAATCCACACCTTTGCCAAATAATCCTTCTAGGTAACACTCCACAAGAATAAGCAGATACATATACCAGTGGATATATTCAAGAATGCTCAAAACAGTCCTACTTATAATATTTATAATAGACTTCACTGGAAACTACTTTAGTGTTCATCAATAGAGAACAGACACCTATATTATGCTTTAATGACAAAATGAAAAATGAATAAACTGTTAACACATCTGGCACTTTTGGATGGCTCTCACAAACATAATGTTGAGTGAAAGAAGGCACACGGAATGGCCCCATTGTTTCCATTCACATAAGTTCAAAAAGGGGCAAAGTAGACTTATGCTGATAGACATGGGGGGATCTTTTGGTCACTGGATAATGACTATTTCTGAGGTCATTTTATATTATATTTGTTGATATGGGAGGTTGCTATATGGGGATATACAGTTTAAAAATTCATCAATTTGTGCTCCAATTTTGTGTGTTTTCTTTTCTAATGGCTAAGAAATAATATTAGGATTTCTAGATGGTAATGGACTTTATGTGGAGTCAAAAGAAGACATTGCTGAAATTAGGAATAATAATGATTGCTTACACTAGTAATGGGAGTGGGTGAGATTGTTTCATTCATCGTATATTCTGGAAGGGCAAAATTTTTGTAACAGGTTAATTATAATTATTTGTAAAACTTAGTTCAGGTCTTATTTCTAGATATGTATAAATGATGTCTCAAAAATAAAATAAAGGACATAAGGATAGAAATTAAAGTTACAGCATTTTATTTATGATATGTCAACAAAACACATTTGAATTTTTTTTTTTGAAAAGTCCATCTTTTTAATTATCTATGGTATTAGAAATAACAACATCACACTTCTTAGTTTGGTCCATAATTTCATTTAAAAAATGGTTTCTTTTACACAGTAACCAGCTTAAGAAGATTATCATTCTAAATTATCTCTCCCTTCTTCAATATGGCATTTTAACTGTTCTTAGTATCTTCTTTATGAATTGTCTTCCAAATAGGACTATTTAATAGAGCTCAAAAGTCCAGACATTCCACATTAGGAACAGAGGAGTCAGGAATGATAGTTTAGGTAATGATCTACAGCCCTGCAAAATGTCATGTTGCAGAAAAGCCTGAAACATGGTATTGGAATGTTAACAGAAAGAATCTCAGTGGTTTCCTTTCCCTTCACTCATCTCTGTCCTCATGGAATAAGCCCTTCAGTGTATCTGAGTCAGTTTCTATTCCTAAAACAGACTTACTGCCTTCAAAAAACATAAATTCAGGGGAAGATAATATATGTATAATTATGGCTGATTAGTGCAAAAAGATAGGACATTGAAAGATTAACTCTCCAGATTGGTAGGTGCCCAATATGCTACTGGAGATCAGTGGGGAAATAACTCCAGAAAGAATTAAGAGATGGAGCCAAAGCAAAACCAACACCCAGTTGTGGATGTGACTGGTGATGGAAGTAAAGTCTGATGCTATAAAAAGCATATGAACCTGGAATGTTAGGTCCATGAATCATGGCAAATTGGAAGTGGTCAAACAGGAGGTGGCAAGAGTGAACATTGACATTTTAGGAAGCAGTGACCTAAAATGGACTGGAATGGGTGAATTTAAATCAGAAAACTGCTTTATCTACTACTGTGGACAGGAATCCCTTAGAAGAAATGCAGTAGCCATCATAGTCAACATAAGAGTCCAAAATGCAGTACTTGGATGCCATCTCAAAATTGACAGAATGATCTCTGTTCATTTCCAAGGTAAACCATTCAATATCAGAACAATTCAAGTCTACGGTCTGACCAGTAATGCTGAAGAAGCTGAAGCTGAAGTTCATAGGTTCTATGAAAACCTACAAGACCTTCTACAACTAACACACAAAAAATATGTCCTTTTCATTAGAGGAGACTGGAATGTGAAAGTAGAAAGTCAAGAAATACCTGGAATAACAGGCAAATTTGTCCTTGAAGTACAGAATAAAGCAGAGCAAAGGCTAATAGAGTTTTGCCAAGAGAATGCACTGGTCATAGAAAACACCCACTTCCAACAACAGAAGAGAAGAATCTACACATGGACATCACCAGATGGTCAATACTGTCATCAGACTGATTATATTATTTGCAGCCAAATATGGAGAAGCTCTATACAGGGAGCAAAAACAAGGCTGGGGGCTTACTGTGGCTCAGATCATGAACTCCTTATTGCCAAATTCAGACTTAAAGACAGTAGGAAAAACCATTAGACCATTCAGGTATGACCTAAATCAAATATCTTATGATTATATAGTGAAAGGGGCAATTAGCTTCAAGGGATTAGATCTGAAAGACAGAGTGCCTGAAGAGCTATAGATGATTTATGAAATTGTACACGAGGCAGTGATCAAGACCATCCTCAAGAAAAAGAAATGCAAAAAGGTTGAATGGTTGTCTGAGAAGGCTTTAAAAGTAGCTAAGAAAAGAAGAGAAGCTAAAGACAAAGGAGAAAAGGAAAGATATACCCATTTGAATGCAGAACTCCAAAGAATAGCAAGGAGAGATAAGAAAGGCTTCTTCAGTGATCAATGCAAAGAAATAGAGGAAAACTATAGAATGGAAAAGGCTAGAAATTTCTTCAAGAAAATTAGAGGTACCAAGGGAATATTTCATGCCAAGACAGGCTCAATAAAGGACAGAAATGGTATGGGCCTAACAGAAGCAAAAGATATTAGGAAGAGGTGACAAGAACACACAGAAGATCTGTATAAAGAAAATTGTCACAACCCAGAAAACCATGATGGTGTGATCACTCACCTAGGGCCAGACATCCTGGAATGTGAAGTCAAGTGGACCTTAGGAAGCATCTCTATGAACAAAGCTAGTGGATGTGATGGAATTCCAGTTGAGCTGTTTCAAATCCTAAAAGATAATTCTGTGAAAATGCTGCACTCAATATGTCAGCAAATTTGGAAAACTCAGCAGTGACCACAGGACCGGAAAAGGTCAGGTTTCATTCCAATCTCAAAGGAAAGCAATGCCAAAAAATGCTAAAGCTACTGCACAATTGCACTCATCTCACCTGCTAGCAAAGTAATGTCAAAATTCTTCAAGCCAGGCTTCAACAGTTATGTGTACTGTGGACTTCCACAAGTTCAAGATGGATTTAGAAAAAGCAGAGGAACCAGGGTTCAAATTGCCAACATCCTTTGGATCATTGATAAAGCAAGAGAGTTCCATAAAAATATCTACTTCTGTTTTATTGACTATGCCAAAGCCTTTGACTGTGTGAATCACAACAAACTCTGGAAAATTTTTCAAGAGATGGGAATTCCAGACCACCTGACCTGCCTCCTGAGAAATCTGTATGCACGTTAAGAAGCAACAGTTAGAATTGGACATGGAACAACAGATGGGTTCCAAATCGGGGAAGGATTACTCCAAGCCTGTATATTGTTACCCTGCTTATTGAACTTATATGCAGAGTACATCTTGAGAAACGCTGGGCTGGGTGAAGCACAAGCTGGAATCAAGATTGCCAGGAGAAATATCAATAACCTCAGATATGCAGATAACATGACCCTTATGGCAGAAAGTGAAGAAGAACTAAAGAGCCTATTGATGAAAGTGAAAGAGGAGAGAGAAGAAGTTGGCTGAAAACTCAGTGTTAAAAAAACTAAGATCATGGCATCTGGTCCCATCACTTCATGGCAAATAGATGTGGAAACAATGGAAACAGTGAGATACTTCATTTTGGGGGGCACCAAAATCATTGCAAATGGTGACTGCAGCCATGAAATTAAAAGATGCTTGCTCCTTGGATGAAAACTTATGACCAACCTACACAGCATATTAAAAACCAGAGATACTACTTTGCCAACAAAGATCCATCTAGTCAAAGCCTTGGTTTCTCCAGTAGTCATGAACTGATGTGAATGTTGGACTATAAAGAAAGCTAAGCACTGAAGAATTGATGCTTTTGAACTATAGTGTTTGAGAAGACTCTTGAGAGTCACTTGGACAGCAAGGAGATCCAACCAGTCCAGCCTAAAGGAAATCAGTCCTACATATTCACTGGAAGGACTAATGCCAAAGTTGAAACTCCAACTTTTTAGCCATCTGATGCAAAGAACTGACTCATTTTAAAGACCCTGATACTGGGAAAAATTGAAGGTGGGAGGAGAAGGGAACAACAGAGGATGAGATGGTTGGATGGCACCACCGACTCAATGGAGACAAGTTTGAGTAGGCTCTGGGAGTTGGTGGTGGACAGGGAAGCCTGTTGTGCTACAGGCAATGGGGTCGCAAAGAGTCAGAAATGACTGAGCAACTGTACCAAACTGAACTGAACTTATGGCGGACATCATCACAACAGTGTAAAGCAATTTTCTTCCAATTAAAAAATAAATTTTAAAAAGAAAAAAAAACAGTTCATTAATTCAAAGTTTCTCTGGGCAAGATTTCTAGGCACAATGTGGCTGATTCTCTAAAAATCTGCAAAGAAGGTGTCACTTAGAGCTGGGTTACTATCTCAAGGCTCCATGGAGAGAAATCTGTTCCATGCTTACATGTGTTTTGGTACTATTCTGTTTCTTGAGGCTTTGGAAACCAGAGCTTTAGTTTCTTGCTGGCCATAAGCTAGAGGCTACTCTCAGTTATTTGCCATGTAGACCTTCCAGCGAGGCTCATTGCTTCATCAAGGCAAGCAAGAGAGTGAGAGGCTCTAACAAAATGGGTACTACAATCCTATGTAAATTAATCACATGATCCTTCCCAACATTCTTTCATTTTGATATATTCTATTGGTTAGAAGCAAGTCACAGATCCTGCTCATATTCACACTGAGAGGATAACATAGAGGCTGGAACACATGGGAACTATCATGAAGGTCACTCTAGAAAACTATTCATCACAGTCCATCCTCTGATCTTCAATGATTCACACTTGTACCACATACAGATTACACGTACCTTCGTCTCTCAAATGCTCACCAAGAATTTAGTCCAATATAGTGTCTGCTCAAAAATCCAGATCTTATCAGTGTTATCTGCTTGCTTATTGGCAATTAAAGTTGGGGTATACTTCTAGTTCATACTGTTTTTGTCCCTTCTGGCTCTGTCAGTTTGCCTGTTGAAATAATTTTCTCAACAACTCTGTGTATCCCTCATGGAATCAATTGAGATTCATTCTTTGCACAAAATCCATATTAAGGGGTCATTTTGAGGAAAGCTCTTCCTTATCTTGACCTGGCTGAGCTGGTTAAGTGGCATTACTCTTTCTTCCTACAGATACTATGGTTTGACTGAGACACATCCTTAATCTCTTAGAGGGAAATTTTGCATGATTAAATATTCTCACATTTAAACTTCCTGACTATTTAAGAACAGGTTATAGCATCATGCTCTTGCTATTTCTCAAGGCATGTTTTCATGACAGTGCTCAAAATCCATTTCTAAGTTCTAATACTCTTTCCCATTGAGAGAGGCTGAGACTGTCCCAAAGTGTTGCACTCTAGTATTTCTTATTTAACAGATTTTTATGAAATTAATCTTATTCTTCTTGAATAAAAAAAAGTGGGGTCACAAAGACTTGGACACAACTTAGTGACTGAACTACAATGAAAAAGAATCCATTCTGCTTGGACATAATCTTAGATAGGTCACCAAATTAATTAGATTCACTTTTTTGCTTTCCACATTGTTACAGACAATAGCGTTCTGCTAAGGTTGCTAAGGTTCTACAAGTGTATAATAAGTTTCATCATTTTTTTTGTTGTTGTTCCAACACCATATTTTGTTTCCTCTGTAAGATGATCCAAGTTCAGATTTGTATAGTCAGTGAGCCTTCACAATCTGCATCTTTAAAATACAGATTAATCTAATATGATTAATTAATTAATTATTAATTAATTATTAATCTATCTAATCTATCTAATATGATTTGGGTTTTGTTCATTAGAGTTTTCAAAATACTTCTAGCTTCCATCCATTGCCAATTTTCAGAGTTATTCCTAAAAGTTATAGGTATCTGTTACGGCACTACTCCATTTCCATGTATCAGAGTCTATATTAGATTCATTTTACTCAGTACAAATTACTACATACTGAGGTACTTAAAACAACACATGTACTTATAGTTTTTGAAGGTCATATGTCCAGATATGGCCTCTTTTCAAAGAGGCAATAAAAATATTGGTTTTGGATAAGTTCTCAACTGAAACCTTAAATGGGGAGGAATCTGCTTTCAAACCTTCATTGTTGTTAAGCGTACTACTTTTTGGCTTCTTCTGGAGGCCATCCTTTGTATCAAGAGGCCACCTTAATTTCCTTACTATGTTGGTATCCATTATGCCTATTTTCTTCTTAAAAGACTGGAAGGAAATGAAGTATTCCACTAAGATGAATGCTACACTTACATAATGTAACTTTATAGTCAAATGTGCATAATCACTTATGTCCTATCAACTTTGTCATATTCTGTTGATTATAAGCAAGTAATAGCTCTAAAATCACTCAGGAAGTGGAGATCATGAATATAAGAGTCTACCAAGAGGTGGTAATCATGGAGTCCAGCCTAAGAATGAATCTACCAAAGGTTTACCCTAAATACCTCCTTTGATCCCTGGTCTTGATATTTTCTTAGGGATACGAATTTTATGTGTATTATTTACTTTAGTTCTTACAGCACTGTCTAATCACATGTCATATTTTTCTTCTTTCACATGTGAGAAAATCTTGTTGTTCAGGAGCTAAGTCATATTTGACTCTTTGAGACCCTGTGGACTGCAGCACATCAGGTCCCTCTGTCCTTCACTATCTCCCAGAGTTTACTCAAACTTAGGTTCATTGAGTCAGTGATACCATCCAATCATCTCATCCTCTGCTACCCTTTTCTCTTCCTGCCCTCGATTTTTCCTAGCATCAGGGTCTTTTCCAATGATTTGGCCCTTGGCATCATGTGGCCAAAGTACTGGAGCTTCAGCTTCCACATCAGTCCTTCCAATAAATATTCAGGATTGGTTTCCTTTAGGATTGACTGGTTTGATCTCTTTCTTGTCTAAGGGAGTCTCATGAGTCTTCTCCAGCACCACATGTGCTGATGGTAACACAAAAAGTATGTGATCATATCTAATTTTGCATTTAGTAGAATGTTTTTGTAAGAATTTAAATTATAAAAATGAAGAAAGATGTAGCTAGGCTTATTTAGTGAGCTCAATGTACATTGCTCACATTGTTGTTACTGATGTTCAGTTATTAAGTCTTGTCTGACTCTTTGTGAACACATGGATTGAGCATGCTAGGCTTCTTTGTCCTTCACTACCTCCCAGATTGTGGTTATACTATTCATGGAACATAAATGCTACATTATCTAATTCAATTGATATTTAAGGTCTGAGATGAAATGTTCCTCATCATTTTGTTCAGGTCTCATGCATTTGTATTTTATGTGTATGGTGAAAGGTCAAAACATAAGCTGGAAATGCTACATTTTTAAACAATAAAGTATCCCCCTCAGCACCCTTTATTGTCACACCTTTACAATTTTCAAATAACTTCCTTCTCTTTCCAACTAAGATAATATAGTCTTCAATACATTCTGATTCTTAGTACTATGGCAAGAATCAGACCCTGAATATAAGAATACAGAGCTCGTAGCCTTCCCACTTCTTTTATCTCCCAAAGAACAGCATTTTGTTGATAAAATAGCAAAGATTCAAAAACAGCAGGCAAGCTTGATTTCCTTCAAGATAAATAAAGCTTAACCAGAACGACTGGTCACAAAGTTCATGTCTTTGGCAGGCTCTCTCTATATTCTTTCACTGATGGCAGCTACTTATGATTTTAGAAGAGCTCAGTACTATAAAGAACTGCTATAAATATCAATAGTAGTCTACCACTATAAATATTATGGTCACTTTCCATGTATACTAAATTATTCTGAGTTCTTACTGATATCAATGTTGCATATATTCTTTATTTTTTTTACCAAAGATAGAAAACTCATCAAAAATCTCATTCCCCTTCATTTATGTAAGATGATCTCTTATGTTTGTCTGCACTGTTGCTTCAGTGGCGTCCAACTCTTTGTGACACTATGGACCATAGCCTGCGTGGCTCCCCTATCAGTAGGATTCTCTAGGCAAGAGAATGCTGGACTGGGTTGCCATGCTCCCCTCCAGGAGATCTTCCCAACTCAGAGATCCAACCAGGCATCTCTTACGTCTCCTGCATTGGCAGGCAGATTCTTTATCAGTCCTCTGTCCATGAAACAGAGGAGGCAGAAGGGCTACGATCCATGGAGTCTCCAAGAGTTGGACAGGACTGAGCAACTTTCACTTCACGTCTCTACCATTAGTAGCACCTGGGAAGCCCCAAGATGGTCTATTATTATCTGCTAGATATAGAGGATGCACATCATATGAAATGTTGCAATATAATTTTATAATTTGCTTACCAATAAATAATGGTGGCTAGTATTTAAATGATTTAAATATTGTGTTGGCCAAAAATGTCATCTGGGTTTTTCTGTGAGATCTCACAGAAAACACTAAATGAACATTTTGGCTAAATATTACTAAATATTACTTAAATATTACTAAATATTATATAATATTTTATATATATATATATATATATATATATATATATATATATATATATTACGTACTCACAAAGTTTGGCAATCATCACCAGAAACTAAGTTTAGAACACTTTAATTACCTTGAGAGGAAACTCCTTTCTTTTAACAATCACTTTCTATTCCTATCAATCTAAATTCTGCTGCTGCTGCTGCTGCTGCTAAGTTGCTTCAGTCCACTAATCTATTTTCTGTTTTTAAAAATTTATCTATTCTGTATATTTTCTAAAAATGGAGCAATAAATGTGGACTCTTTTATCATTAACCTGTTTCAATTAAGATAATATTATCAAACCCTGTTGACTCAGATGGCAAAGAATCTGTTTGCAATGTGGGAGACCTGTCTTTGATACTCCAGTTGGGAAGATCCCCTGCAGAAGGGAATGGCAACCCATTCCAGTATCCTTGCCTGGAGAATTTCATGGACAGAGGCTACAGTCCATGAGGTCACAAAAAAATCGGACCCGAGTGAGTGACTAACACTTTCACTTATCAAAACTTATCCATACTTTATCATGTGTTAGTAATTCATTCCTCTTAATTGGTGAATAATATTCCACTATAAGAATAAAAAACTTTTTGCTTACTCAGGTATCAGTTGATGGCATTTCTGTTATTTCTACTTATTTAACTTACATACAGAGTACATCATGAAAAACATTGGGCTGGATAAAGCACAAACTGGAATCAAGATTGCTGGGAGAAATATCAATAACCTCAGATATGCACATGACACCACCCTTATGGCAGAAAGTGAAGAGGAACTAAAGAGGCTCTTGATGAAATTGAAAGAGGAGAGTGAAAAAGTTGGCTTAAAACTCAGCATTCTGAAAACTAAGATCATGGCATCAGGTCCCATCACTTCATGGCAAATAGATGGGGCAACAGTGGAAATGGTGGCTGAACAACTTTATTTTGGGGGACTCCAAAATCATTGCAGATGGTGACTGCAGCCGTGAAATTAAAAGATGATTACTCCTTGGAAGGAAAGTTATGACCAACTAAGACACGTATTAAAAAACAGAGACATTACTTTGCCAACAAATGTCTGTCCAGTCAAGGCTATGGTTTTTGCAGTAGTCATGTATGGATGTGAGAGTTGGACTATAAAGAAAGCTGAGTGCCGAAGAATTGACACTTTTAAACTGTGGTGTAGGAGAAGACGCTCAAGAGTCCCTTGGACTTCAAGGAAATCCAACCAGTCCATCCTAAAAGAAATCAGTCCTGGGTGTCCATTGGAAGGACTGATGTTGAAGCTGAAACTCCAGTACTTTGGCCACCTGATGCGAAGAGCTGACTCATTTGAAAAGACCCTGATGCTGGAAAAGATTGAGGGCAGAAGGAGAGGGAGATGCCAGAGTATGAGATGGTTGGACGGCATTATCGACTCAATGGACATGAGTTTGGGTAAACTCCAGGAGTTGGTGTTGGACAGAGAGGCCTGGTGTGCTGCATTTCATGGGGTCACAAAGAGTCGGACATGACTGAGCTACTGAACTGAACTATAATAGTCAAAGAATTCTGCTGTGAACTTCTATATAGAAAATTTTGTGTCAGCATATGTTTTCAGTTGTCTTGGACATATACTACTATAGACTGAATGTTTATATTCTGCTATATTTATATGGTAAATTCTAATAATGCCCAGTGTGATGGTATTGGGGAGATGGAGCTTTTGTGAAGTGATTAAGTCACAAAAGGGGATTTCTAATGAATAGGATTAATGCCCTTATAAAAGAGTTCCCAGAAAACTCCATTATACTTTCTGCTATGTTAGGACAATGAGAAAATACTCATCAGTGAACCAAAATGTAGGTTCTCATTAGACACTGAATATGCCTATACTTTGATCTTGGACATTCCTACCTCCAGAACTGTGAATAATAAATATCTGTTTTTCATAATATATTCAGTCTATCATACTTTTTAACAGGAGCCCAACTAAACTAATAAAGAAACTGGAAACAGGATTGGGATGATAAGCTACCCCTAGAGTCAGGTTGATTACACTGAACTACGTCCATCAGTGGAAGAGGTATTTTGTTTTTATTGAAAAGAACACATGCTCTGGATGTGGGTTTGCCATCCTTGCACACAATGCTTCATTCAAAGCTCTCATTTTGAAATTTACAGATTATTTAATCCACTTTCATGGTATTCCATGCAGCATTGTTTCAAATAAAGGTACTCATTTTACAGCAATAACAACAAAAAAGAATGGAAATGAACCCACGATCATGGAATTTACGGGTCTTTCCATGTTCATTCAAAACACAATGAACTTCTAGAGACAGGAATAGAAAGAGATATGCCTAGAGAAGCAGATGTGAATAAAAGATTCCAATCTACAAGTCAGGAGAGAACATTATACAGAAAATATAAAATTTATCCATATATAAAAATGAATATGTAGCTAAAACACTTAGAAAAATATCGTAATGGTATGCAAACCAAAATAAGCATTGAGATTAATGAGTTAGAAAATTGAGGGACTACTTTCAGATATTAAATAAATTATAAGTACATTTCATATGTAACTTTCAACTGTGTATTTTTTTCATGTTCTGAATGCTGACTTAACCTTTCATTTCATAAGTTTTAAAGATGTATCTGCAAAGAAGTTAGAAGTCGTTTGTATTAAAAAACATATGAAAGTATCTATGAGAAAATTTGGAGATTCACTTGTAAATTATTCACGATTACTTCACCTAGATTTCCATTAGTTTGTTTTTTAAGTTGTTTTGTACTCTCTGAACAAACATCAAGAATAAAATAAAGTTTGAAAATCACAGAGGGCAGAAAACACACATGTGTTTAACACACTGTTTAAGAACATGTTTAGAAATATTATGTTTAGATGCTGTTATATATTATTAAATCTTAAATAATAAGATTGCTATGCAATCATTTCCTTTTTTTTTACAGTAGTGGAAATGAATAAAAACAGATTTAGCCTGTATTATGTCACCATTATTGCCCATTAGTGCTGCCTATGTATACTATTCTAATGCATGAAATATCTTAAAAGAATTCTTACAAATATCTTAAATCAAAGCTTACTCATTTTGCCTTATTTTTATAATGATTGTAAATGGAACAGATGGCAGCTTATTTGTGCTGCATTATGTTAGAAATAACACATGGAACCAGTTAATTTGCAGTTGGATATCAAATTTGAGATAGAAAATGTTAAATTATTGATATAATTTGCTTATTTTTGTCTTTAAGACATAATAATTATAAATCCACTATTGGAAATATAAATATGACATTAGAAAAGTTAGTTATAATCAAATAATGTCTAAGAAATCTTATGTGTAAGTTCTACAGTCATGACCATCATTTTAGGTAGAAAAAGGTATAAGGACTCAGGCTATTAGATTTTGCCAACCAAATCTGAATAAATGATATATAAAGAATGAATCCTAAGAGCAAATTTGTTTCAGATTGCAATTCAAATAATGACATGAAAAGCTAAATATTTTTAATACTGTGCTCCTTTATGACCATGAATCAACCAAGTATGGTTCGTGTTTTTTTAACTGACAGAGTGGACCTTTCTGTAAAGATTGACAAAGGTAAACTTTGACTGATGACTTGAGAAATAGTAACTTATCAAAATTTTTAATAAATTGTGTGACTTAAAGAGGACCCAGATTGGGAATTGTCTAGCTTAAAAATTGGCATGGTTAAGATATTTATCCAATAGTAAGCAGAAGAAATTGTTGAGGATCCTCCACATACCATTCTCCATGACAATTTCATCAAGGCTGCATGATTAAAATTTTTCTAAGGTGTCCCAACATTAAGTAAAGTGGTGTCTTCTTCATATAGATAAGACACAGGATTTTGACATGGGGTGCTTTTTTTTCTTCCTTCACTCTGAGATTTTGGAAGTCTCTTATGGAGGTAATTTATAAGTCTAACTCCATTTGAATACAGCCTACAGTAAAAAAATACAGGCCCTTGGATATTTGAAATTGTGTTTCCTTCTTGCTCTAAGATAGATTTCTAGTGAACAATCTTTCTCATTTGTTCACATGTAAACTCCCCTAATACTGCAATTCCAAAATGTTCTTGTTTAAGAACATCAGTTACAAAAATAAATACATTCATTAAAATCACTATGAAGATATGAAGGACACATATAAATGACCCAAGGGCATAAACTTAGAGAAGGTCCCATGAGAATGGCAATAGTCACTAAGAATGAGGTATGTGCAATCATGTATCATTGAAACTTGACCAGATGCTAACTGCTACTGACTGTGATTTTCTCAAATTCACAGCTTTTAGATGAAGGAACTATAAACTGCAGTTCTTAGAGACAAAACATTAGGAGAGACAGAGTGCTTATAAGAAATTGGAAAAAAAAATCTTAAACAAAAATATTCCTAATTTTGACCCAAGTATGCTGCTTTAAGGTACGTTAAATTCATCAGCCATTGTTGTTGTGTAGTTGCTAAGTCTTTTCTGACTTTTTCGCAAACCCCATAGATGGGAACCCGCCTGGCTCTTCTGTCCATTGGAATTCCCAAGCAAGAATACTAGAGTGGGTTGCCATTTCCTTCTCCAAGGGATCTTTCTGATACAGGGATCAAAACCCTCCTGTATTTCACGTGGATTCTTAACCACTGAGTTGCCAAGGAAGCCCTGTCAACCATTAAGTCAAATGCAAAAATGAAATCATTGAGGCAATGATCATTTCTACCTCACAGACTTCCTTCTGAAGAAGGAGATATGTTTAATGACATTTAACACATCGGCATCCACAATGCTAACAGATGATAGAAAATTCAATTTAGAAAGCTAAAAGTCATATTTTATCAAGGAACAATATAACCATCAGAATAGTTCTAGGATCTAAATATAATATGCCTAGCACTGATAACTCTGTGGAATAATCTAAATTCTGATTCAGAAGAGAAAAAAAAAAAAAAAACACTACCCATTTCCAGGTCAGCTGCTTAATTTATGGGGCTCAAGGTAAAATAGAACGCAGTGACCCTTTGTTGAAAAATCAAGAAAAAAAGAGTCCTATAAGGTATTAAATTATATCAGATTCTCTCTAGGCTTCTTATGGTGCCTGTTTACTTGTTACTTAATGTCATTCTAATTAAATAAAAGTTAAAACTTTAAATTACTAGCATGAATTTCACTTTTCCTCTTTATATTGTGCAAAGCTAGTTTTAGATACTAATATAGCATCATTTATCTTGCATATAAAATTATCCAAATCACAAAATTCATATTTATAGCTAGTGGATGCATATGTTCTTGACACAATAGTGAAGATGTTGCATTAAATTTAACCATATGTTCTTTATTTCACATCCTGATATGTGCACATTCCACCAACACTTTCTACTTTTACTTACCAGTGAACTAGCTAATACCAGCAGGAAAAGGAACTAATTGTTCCCTTATCTTTCCCCTTTCTTCTACATCAACTTTTTTGGCATAAATGGCTGCAAAAACAAACAGAGGTTAACATTTAAAGAAAGCTTAGAGTTTCTTACAGAGAGTTCCTTACTTATTCATGCTTCTCAGAGTGTTGCTGTCTCCTCTCTGTGTCCAGAGAGTTATGGTTCAAGAGAAAAAGGTGACCCTTTTGGGTTATCAACATCTCCACTTAGAGGCAACAGATGAAAAAGGCAATTTTTCTATTCAATTCGAGTACTGTTTTTCATAAAGGGTTTACTTTAGAAAATTTGTGGAAAAAAAAAAAGAAAATTTGTGATGTTATTTCTTACTCTGACCTTTTGAAATGTGAATTTTAAAGCCTTTGTCAACTTTTTTTTTTTTCCTTTTGAACTTTTTGTTTTGTATTGGGGTATATAGGAGATTAACAATGTTGTGATAGTTTCAAGTGAAGTGAAGGGATTTAGCCATACAAAAAGCTTTATGACACTGAACTTGGAAATGATTTCATCAACAATTTCTTGGATACATGAAAAGCACAAGAAACAAAATAAAAAATAAATAAGGATACTTTTTCACTACCTTTTACTAGAAGTGGA
Organism: Hydropotes inermis; assembly: GCA_020226075.1. NCBI lineage: Eukaryota > Metazoa > Chordata > Mammalia > Artiodactyla > Cervidae > Hydropotes > Hydropotes inermis. The sequence goes on from CM035295.1 coordinate 39,510,700, forward strand.
CTGGTTTTAGGAGACACAGCTTTGAACCCTGGGTCAGGAAGAATCCTGGAGAAGGAAATGGCAACCCACTCCATTATTTCTTGCCTAAAAATCCCATGGACAGAGGAGCCTGTTGGGCTACAGTCCATGGGGTCACGAAGAGGTGGACACGAGAGACAGACTAGGCGCACACGAAACAGATTTGGGTCTTTCTTATGCTGCTGCTGCTGCTGTTAAGACGCTTCCATCGTGTTCTATTCTGTGCGACCCCATAGACGGCAGCCCACCAGGCTCCCCTGTCCCTGGGATTCTCAAGGCAAGAACACTGGCATATATATATATATATATATATATATGCCAGTTTATTTGGGGGCTCTCAGTTTTGTTTCATTGGTCTATATGTCTGTCCTATACCAGTACCATACTGTTTTACTTTACTGAAGCTTTGTTGTAAAAGTGGAAAACAAGAAGTGCAATACCTCCATCTTTGCTCTTTTCCAAAATTGCTTTGGCTATTTTGGGACTTTCATGTTTCTCCATGAACATTAGGATTGTGTTTTTCTATTTCTGTAAAAAAAAAATAAAATAAAAAATAAAAAGCTGGAATTTTGGTGGGGATAGCAAAGAATTGGTAGATTGCTTTGGATAGTGTGGACATTTTAACAATATTGAGTCTTCCAATCCATAAATATAGGATGTCTTTCTGTCAATTTGCATCTGCTTAAACTTTTTTCCCACAAGTGTTTTCCCATTTTTAATATACATCCCTTCTTTCACTTTCTTGCAGGGACTTTATTTTTTAGATGTTGTGTTAGAATTGTTTTCTTAATTTGGTGATGGGATAGTTTGTTACTAGTATAGAGAAATGCAACTTATTTTGTATATTGATTTTGTCTCCTGTAAATTTACTGAATTCATTCACTAGCTCTAACAGTTTGTGTGTATGCGTGTGCATGTGTATGTGTGAAGTCCTTAATATTTTCTACATATACAGTCATGTCACCTTCAGAGATAATGTTACCTCTTCTTTTCTGATTTTGATGCCTTTTATATACTGTGTCTCCATAGGCACCAAGGTCGTGGCTTAGAATACTATATTAAATAGTAATTGTGAGAAGAGGCATCCTGGTCTTGTTCCTGGTCTTAGAAAAATGGTTTCAAACATTCTTCATCAAGTTCAATGTTTGCTCTAGACTTTATACACATGGAATTTTTTAAATTGAGGTAAGTATTCTCTACAGGTGTGTGGATTTTTAATCACAAAAGAGTGTGACATTTTCTTAAATGATTTTTCTGCATCTATTTAAATTATCATGTGGTTTTTATTCTTCACTTCATTAATGTTATATTGCATTAATTAATTTGGATGTGTTGAACCATTCTTATATCCTAGGGATAGATTCTACTTGGTTTAGGAGGAAGATCCTTTCAATGTGTAGTTGAATTCACTTCACTAGTATTCTGTTGAAAATTTTTGAATATATGTCCCTTAGGGATATGGGAATAGAGCTGTCATTTCTGGTAGTGTCTTTTATATGCCTTTGATATCAATGTAATGCTATACCCATAAATGTATTTGTAAGTGCTTTCTCACTTTCTTTTTCTTTCTTCTTTCTTTCTTCTTTCATTTATGTATTTGTCTGTAAGCCCAGAAAAAAGGGGAAAGTTTTCTAAGTATGCTCAGGGAAATCTGAGTGCACTGCTAGAAATAGTAGTAGGTCAGAGATTTCATTTTCATGAACTTTTAATAAGAATCTTTGCTTAAAAAAATACATAAAACTACAACTATGTGATTAAACATTCCCATAAAAGAAAAATTATAAAATGATTTCCTGCAACATTTGATTAGTAGCTGAGATACATGTAGAACATATTATGAGATAATGATTATGGTCAGATTCATTCAAATTTTAAAAACTTTTAAAGAATTTCCCAGCAATAGATTATGAGAATTAATTTGGTACCATAATCTATTATTTAACACATGAGAGTATTGGCGATCTATAGGATAAACTTATCATAAATATCCTTATTAAGATATATTAACAGAAAGTAGTATAAACACATGTATTACACAATTGATATCTAGACTTCATCCAGTTAATAATTATTTCTAGGTTAATACTGCAACCTAAAACCAATCATTAATGTTTCACTAATTTTTTGACTTAAATTCAAATTCTTTAATCATTCTTATTCAAGTTAAAAAATAATGATTTTGGTATGAAGTTATTTTACCCATACTGGTTATACTCAGAATATGTGAATAGAAGATATGCCACATTTTCTTAATTACTGAAAGGAGATCAAATAATGTTAGCAGAAATAATAATTATAATAACTGGTTCAGAATTATAATAATCATTATAATAAATAATTACATACAATTAAGAATTTAATGTTAAACCTGTTTAAAAAAGAGAAAGAGTTACTAAAAAAAGAAAAAAGAAAAGAAATATTATTTGCCTTTAGTACATAAAAGGTCTGAAAGGGAAAATGTTTATGATAGTAAATGAATTTTATCAACATCCTATTGATTAGATAAAACATTATTATTATTCTGAAAAAGAGAAAAGTATTATCACAAAGCTGCTATATACACATTACATATGATTTTTTGACATTTGAAATAATGGCAAAATCAGTATATTCAACCAAGCTAATTGGTGATATACATTCTAACATGATTATTAATGTGCTTTCAAAATTAAAATTCTGGTGCTTTGTACACACCAGAAGAATGATTTGATTTTTATTGTGAAAAAAAATCACCCACTTTCAAAAGTACTATAGTCTCAAAATTCTGTTACATAGTATATATTTTTATAGGCTTATTTTGTATATTTTCTGCCTGAAACATGTACAAATGTCATTCTGAGGCTTTATTTACTTCAAAGAAGTAGCTCAAGTTCCAGCACAATTTCCATGGTATAAGTGATGCCAATCCTGGAAACTGTAACTTTAACATACTGACAAACCACATGATTTGAATTTCAACATGTATCTCAAGAATCTTATATATCTCAATCATGCACATAATTTAGGTAAAAGGAAAATTATTTGGTGATCTTGAGACCATATAAGATCAGTTGAGAAAAGATAATTTCAGCTTGAGTGTGGGTTTACAAAAGAGGGAGCAAGTTCACTAATTAATTGATATAGAAACTAAAGCATTTGATAATTGATTGCCATGAGTAGAAATGAAGTATACTATGATAGTTTAAAATTTTCTGATTTGAATAACCTGCTGAAAGGCAATTCCATGCATTAAGACAGATAGTACAAGAATAAAGAAGATCTGAATCTTGGAAAAAGAATAAAATTGAGTTCAAGATATAGACATTAAAAATGAACTATACATCAATTTATACAAATATATAAATTTAATGATACTGTGATTAACAGTCTGTCTGGGGATATGGTAGGTAGTAAAGCAGATAAAACCTCTTATTTTATGGAACTTACACTTTAGGAGAACAATGAAACTTTCACTCCATTAAAAAAAAAAAGCAGATACGAACTGGTGTCTAACAGTATTTATTTATTTATCCAGAAGAGTCAAGGAGAGAGGGTGGTTGTAAAAGGTGCGACAGAGGGATGTTTTCAATAGTACAAATGCAACTGACCAATCAAGTAAATATTGCTCTTATAAAATCACGAATACTAAACATTTTTACAAAACAGAAACAGACTTACAGATATCGAAAACAAACTTATTTACCAAAGGGGAAACTTGAAGGACAGAGGGAAAGTATAAGCCAGGAGCTTGGGATAAACCACAAGCTATTATACAAGATAGATAACCAACCAGGACCTACTATATAACACAGGGAGCTCTACCCAAAATTCTATGATAACCTATATATGAGAAATGAATCTAGAAAATAATGAATATATGTAAGTATAACTGGAACTCTTAGCAGGTGGCACTAGTGGTAAAAACTGCCTGCCAGTGCAGGGGACGTAAGAGATACAGGTTTGATCTCTGGGTCAGGAGATCTCCTGGAGAAGGAAATGGGAACCCTCTCCAGTATTCTTGCCTGGAGAATCCCCATGAAAGGAGATAGTCTGGCAGACTACAATCCATAGGGTCAAAAAAGGTCAAACACAACTGAAGGGACTTATCACACATAACCAAATCACTTAGCTTTACAACTGAAATGAACACAACACTGTAAATCAATTATATGGCAATATAATTAAAATATTTAAAAAATAAAACATAACAAACATGAATACATTCAGAAATCACAAGGTCATTAGGGATCTCTGAGGGAGAAAAAAAAAAGATTAAGTTTAAGTATTAAAGAGAAGATGTAGTGATTCCAGTCTGGGTGTGGTAGGAGAAATTCTTTCATGAAGTGGAAAAATAAGTTAATATATTTTAAAATACTATCTTTAGGATCAATGCAGACCATATCTCCATGGAGCTTCAGAAAAACTAGACATAAAAAGACCACCTAGTAGAAGTGGAGTCACTCAGTTGTGTCCAACTCTTTGCGACCTCATAGACTGCAGCCTACCAGGCTCCTCCATCCATGGGATTTTCCAGGCAAAAGTACTGAAGTGGGTTGCCATTGCCTTCTCTGTGGGATCTTCCTGACCCAGGGATCAAGCCCAGTTCTCCCACATTGTAGGCAAACGCTTTTACAATCTGAGCCACCGGGGAAGTAAAAAGACCACCTACATAAGAACAAAAGCAAGCTATTCATTCAGAGGTTGCTGAAACAAGGAAATCAGCCAACATTCCTTCTATTTGTCAGAGACTTCAAGGCAGGCAGAATATAGAGAGAATTCCCAGGTGGCACAAGTGATAAAGAACCTTCCTGCAGATGCAAAAGAACTAAGAGATGCGGATTCAATCCCTGGGTCAGGAAGATCCTCTTGAGGGGGAAATGGCAACCCACTTCAGTGTTCTTGCCTGGAAAATCCCATGGACAGAGGAGCCTGGGGGCTACCGTCCATGAAGTTGCAAAGAGTCAGAAACAACTGAAGCAACTTAGCACAAAGGAATAGAGAGAAAGAGGGACTTTCCGAGATAGGCTCTGATTGGACTTTTTGGAAGGTGTGGGAATAAAGACCACTCAGATGAGAACAAAGAAATTGCTTTCACAAGGAGTCATCCACCATCAATTTTCTTGTTAGAGTTCAAAGTCAGGCAAGGGTGTGAAGAAGATTTATGGTAAAAAGAAAGGAAAGGCTTCATGCATGTTCTCTTTGGAGTTATGGAGAAGGAAATGGCAACCCACTCCAGTGCTCTTGTCTGGAAAATCCCATGGACAGAGGAGCCTGGTAGGCTACAGCCCACGGGGTTGCAAAGAGTCGACATGACTGAGCAACTTCACTTCACTTTGGAGTTAGTTACCATTAGGGAGCTGGAGGTAGGCTAATTACAAATTGGCATTTCATATGGCTTGAGGAGCTTATATGGCTTTCTCCTGTTGGCCAAAAGTTTTAAGTGAGGATAAAACAAAACAAACAAACAAAACACAGAAGCTGACAGTCATTAACCAAGTCCTGACTTCTGGGCCAATAGCTGCAGAGGTCTTGACTTGGCTTTCAGGGCTTGTTGCTGTAGAGATTGTAGAAGGAGTTCTGTGACCATCTGTGGTCTTGCCATTCTTCCTTTATACATTTACTCTCTCACTTGTGCTGTGTGGCAATGCCCAGAACACCCCTGAACTGAAAGAATTATTCTTAAGTCTCTGTATTTGGCCACTATTGTGCTCACATCCATGTATTCTTCCATAGAAGCACCCTACATCTTATTACTATTTGACATGCAATTATAAAGACCCAGACCACTTTCTCCAAGACAGGAGATGCTGAAGTTACATCTCACTTTTAGAGCACCCCAGAGGTTTTGCAAAGGCTATGTTATGACTGAATCACAGCTCCAATTTTCTCTTAACTCAACTCTGCTTCTTTCATTCTACCAGTTGTTGAACACAAGGCCTTTCTGGATAAACTTCCTTCAGGCTTAAATGTTCTCAGGAAATCTGACCTCTCGCATATAATAATAACATCTATAGCTGGTAAGGATGATAGTTACCACAATTCTCAGCTAGAGATAAAATTGACCACACCTGCTTAAAAATTTGAAATTACCATTAACAGGGTTATTTTGAAACATGAGTGTTTATAATTTCAATTACATTATTAAAATATGATGTATCTATGCTTACGTTTAAATCCAAAGAAAATAAATGTCTTTGTGGGTTGGAAGACTTTGCATTCTCTTAAGCAAGTGTCTCCATTTCTCTCCCATACTATATTCCAAAATTCTATGACTTTTTTCTTAAACAAATTACTATTTTTTTCTCTTCTCTATCATGTTATTTATTTCAAACTCTAAAACACAAGTTTTGTTAATTTATCAGTTTCTAACTCACTTCATATCTCTCAATTATGATTTAGTGACAGTGGAAACAGTGTCAAACTTTGTTTTTTGGGGCTCCAAAATCACTGCAGATGGTGACTGCAGCCATGAAATTAAAAGACGCTTACTCCTTGGAAGGAAAGTTATGACCAATCTGGATACCATATTTAAAAGCAGAGACATTACTTTGCCAACAAAATTCCGTCTAATCAAAGCTATGGTTTTTTCAGTAGTCATGTATGGATATGAGAGTCGGATGGTGAAGAAAGCACAGCGCTGAAGAATTGATGCTTTGAACCGTGGTGTAGAAGAAGACTCTTGAGAGTCCCTTGGACTGTAAGGAGACCCAACCAGTCCATCCTAAAGGAGATCAGTCCTGGGTGTTCATTGGAAGGACTGATGTTGAAGCTGAAACTCCAATACTTTGGCCACTTGATGGGAAGAGTTGACTCATTTGAAAAGACCCTAATGCTGGGAAGGATTGGGGGCAGGAGGAGAAGGGGACGACAGAGGATGAGATGGTTGGATGGCATCACGGACTCGATGGAAATGGGTTTGGGTGGACTCCGGGAGTTGGTGATGGGCGGGGAGGCCTGGTGTGCTGCAATTCATGGGGTCTCAAAGAGTTGGACATGACTGAGCGACTGAACTGAACTGAACTGATACCTCTTTATTTTTTTTGTTTTGTTTTACCTTTATGAAGTACAAAGTATTTGGCTGGGCTACACTGAGAATTCTACATTATGCTGTCTCTCCTATTCTAGTTAATTAATGTTTATTATGACCATTAGTTCTCATGCACTAAAAGTAGTGGTAAATATTTATTTTATTATAAAAGTATTTACATAAGCCTAAAATCTGTTGGCAAATGTTTTCCTAAAATATTCATAGAATTAATGTTTACATCTCAATAAATGTCCATAAACAAGAACGGAATTACCAGACCCATAGAAATACAAAATTTTCTTAAATTTGTAGAACTCATTGGAGACACTCAGGATGAAAAGTGATAATAGAATCTATAAATAATTACTAAAGAATGTCCAATCAGCTCATTCATTTTTTACCCAGTGACTATTTGATTGTGACAGAATAAGCAAAGAAAAAGAAAACAGCTTAAAATGGATTTACTCTTCATTTAATAAAATTGTGTTTCTTAGTGTTTATAGGTATAGCATACCATTTGCCAAACATTTTACAAACAATACCTTGTTTATATCAACTACCTCTAATGGTAAGCAAATAGTAATACATACTTTTGCAAATGCAGCACCTGAGAAACAGAGGTTTGCCTAGTTACTATGCAATGTGCATGCATGTGTGAGTGTGTTGGTTGCTCAGTCATGTCCAACTCTTTGCAGCCCCACAGACTGTAACCCACCAGATTCCTCTGTCCATGGAATTCTACAGGCAAGAATACTGGAATAGATTGCCATTCCCTTCTCCAGGGTATCTTCCCAACCCAGGGACTGAACCGGGGTCTTCCACATTGCAGGCAGGTTCTTTATGTCTGAGCCACCAGGGAAGGCCATCATGCTGTACACTTGGTGATTAAAACCAGGTCTCTCTAATGACAAATCTATGCTTTTAGTCTTTCCGCCACTTTGCTTGGGGGTTTCCCTGGTGGTTCAGATAGTAATGAATCTGCCTGCAATGTGGGAGACCCAGCTTTGATCCTGGGGTTGGGAAGATCCCCTAGAGGAGGAAATAGTAACCCTGTCCAGTATTCTTGCCTGAAGAATTCCATGGACAGAGAAAGGTGGGCTACAATCCATGGGGTCGCAAAGAGTCAGACATGACTGAATGATTAACATTTTCACTTGCATGTTGCTTCTTAATGTATTTTCAGGCATTTTTACGTATTAGTTATATTTTGGCCCTATTATTCTCATACTTCTTAAGTAAAAATCTTGAACACTATTTGTAAGGATACATTAATTTTAACCATACCAAAGAGTAAATCTCTACAATATTCACAATCATTTCTCATGCACATCACTGATGCCAAGCAATGAATTTCACTTGAGTTCCCTTGAATTGGTTTCAAAATGTAGTAGCTTGTAATTAATCTTTTCTTTGCCAGTATTTCTCTACTTTATAATACCCATTAACTTTAAATAATATGTCCCAGGCCATCAGCTTTTATGCTTTTGTTTTGTTTAAGAGTTTGAATAAATTTAATTACAGAATTCTTTCTCAGTATCTACAGCTTTGATAGATACTTCCTTTCTTTCATTATTTTTATTCACAGATCATACTGAAGACTACAATTTTGAAGATATTGGCCATACATTTATGCTCCCCTTCATGGGATATGTAAAAACAGATGTCAATCTTCTCAAGTCCTAGAAATTTTGCATACATGAAAATATTAAAATGCCAAGTATTCACAGTAACAGTTTTATCCATTTTGTTTATCAAGAAGCATATTCATATGCATATGTTCTAATCTTTCACCAAAAATGATGAAAGCTTTATTATTTTTAACACATAAATATTTTTCATTATATTTCTTAAATATATAAAGTAAAATAAGATAAAGGACCCAAGGAGATCAGTAGATGTGACTGCTATTCACCATAGTAATTCACACTATTTACATAGACCCAAATCTTAGCTGAACTGACCACATTTCAAAAGAAGTTGCTACAAGCAAAGCTTAATTTGCAAACTCTCACCAAAGTTTGCCCTCCTGAAAATTCCTGCCTTTGAAACAGAAATTAAACACAAGCAAAAGAAAAGTTGACTCACATTCTGATCACCTAGAACCATCTCTTGGACCAAGGAAAAGGAGGAACAAAATGTTCCTAAGGAATGGACACACTCGTGAGGACACATAGTGGGTTTCTTTTAGTTCCCTGCCACTGGTGATCTGTTTTGCCAGCTACAAAGATAGATGCCTTTTGAAAATAGCAGTGCAACAAGGTAGAGGGAAATAGAATTTGTCACACAATGGCATTACCGTGTCATTCTAGCACTGCTGAATACTGGATTGCCATGAAATAGAGATGCAAGTTTCTAACTTATTTACTCTATCAATATATGTTGATTATTTGATGCTATGGCTGAGTATGTGTGCACGTATGTATTTAGGTATGTGTTCAATAATACCCGACTCTTTGTGACCCTGTGGACTGTAGGGATCGAGAGATCCCTTTGCAACCCAGGGATTGGCACCAGTCTCTTGTGTCTATGGAATTTCCCAGGCAAGAATACTGGAACGGGTTGCCGTTTCTTTTTCCAGGGGATCTTCCCCACCCAGGGATCGAACCCCTGTCTCCTGCATTGGCAGGCAGATTCTTTATCACTGCATCACCTGGGAATCCCTGAGCCTGTCTCCTATGATGCAAAATTGCTTCTTTACAGGTAAAGCCTTTGGGACATCCAGAAAAAGCAAACGGAAGTGATTCCCTCAGGAAAATAGACAAACTAAAAGCAGCTGAAGATAACCTTCCAATAAAAATTATAAAAAGGAGGAAATGTACAGCAGAGAAGTCATTGTCCCAGCAGCTTAGGGAATTAGTTTGTTCTTTTTTTGAGAGACTATTTTAAAATTTGTTCACAGTGGCTATACTCAGTGAATGCAACATCTTTCTGGCAATCTCAAGGTAAAATAAGCATAGTATTTGAATGCATAAAAAAGAGGACTACGTGAACTCTGATGATAACTAGTTTGACATGTAATCATATGACACAATTTTGATTTTTAGAGACTGAAAATCAGCATTATCATTTTTCAAAAAGATAGGTATCTATATTCAGAGAAATGATATGAATTGTTATACCATGTAAGGTGAATATGTATATAAAAAACAAATCTTAAAAACAGCATAAATGCAAGTGGAGACTCATGGGTTACGTAGAATACTAAAAATTCAATGTATACATTTTGATTGCTTTCTGCCCTCTGGGGAACAAGACAAATTCTATCAGAACTAGTTGTTTTTGTACACATACTGGTTATGAGACTGCCATTTTATCCTCCAAGGTCATAGCAAAATCTCTGCCAGGTGCCTTATCAGCACTTCTGAAATAAGCAAAACTCCACTAATGGTAGGCTTGTTGTCTAATCTTCTTGTTAAAATGAGTCACAAATTTATTACTTGCTCAAAGGTGAGCTCTAAAGAACAGAAGAAAGATTCTTTAGAGATCAAAAAGACTAACTTTATAAAGGATCTAGAAATTAAAAATAGTAGAACAGAAAAAAGAGAAGAAAGAAGATAAACTTAAGAAAGGAAAAAACAAAAAATATCAATCAACCATGACAGTTCATTTCCTTAAAATGTTAGTTTAAGGTGCCAACATTCATTTATAAAAATTTAGTTAGTTTGAATCACAGCTTACTGTGTTTTCTAATTACTCTCCACTTTTACTTCCTTGAAAGGCTAGAGAGCTCCCATTACTGCCTCAGGTTTAATTAATTATGTATCACCAATTAATGGCCCTGTTTATCCGTGTGCAAACTTCAAGCGCCAGCAAAAGCACTTCTCGTTGAAACAGTGAGTTTTGAATATTTTTAGTAAGTTTAAAAAATTTGGTGCACTTTCTAGAGTCCCTTACATCCTCCCTTATTCATGTGTAATGATAATGTACATTTCCTACAGAGTAGGAACTATACATAAATCACTTAAAACAAAGTCAGGATCAAGCAAAAAAGTTTAATAGATTAATATGTTTCCTAAATTTTAAATGATCATTTCTGATCTGAACATTTCCTCATCTAAACTTCAAATGAAGAATTGTTTTGCCTCATAAGGAGGTTCAGATGCAGTCTGATTTACTCTATCTGATGGTTTTTAAGAACCCTGCTAATTAGGCTTAGTGGGGAAGAATGGTTCTCTGCAGAGACCAATAAAGTGAGAGGAATGAGGGAGACTGCCAGGAGCACGGCGATGCAGGAAAATGAGTTCCTGAAACTGTGCTCTGGTCGACTTTTTGATACTGTAATAGAATCCAAGGTGGCAGAAAAAAGAGGGTAGTTGGCAAGAAACAAAGGTGCTATATAAGAATGCTGGTAAATTCCAGAGTTACCCCCTTTTAATGGACACCATGTGTTCGCCCAAAACTCGTGTTAAAGCCCTAACCTTCAGTGCCTCAGAATGTGAGCATATTTGGAGATAGGATTTTTTTTTTTTTAAATCGATATTTTTTGGAGTATAGTTACTTTCAATGCTGTGTTTGTTTCTGCTGTCCAGAAAACTTAACCAGCTACAGGTTTACATATAGCCCTTTGTTTTGGGTTTCCATTATCAAAAAATCTACAAACAATAAATGCTGCAGAGGTTGGGGAGAAAACACCACTGTTAATGGGAATATAAATTGATACAGCCACTATGGAGAACAGTATGGTGGGTCCTTAAAAAGCTAAAAATAGAACTACCATATGATCCTGCAATCCCACTCCTGGGCATATACCCAGAGAAAACTCAAAAAGATACATGCACCCTAATGCTCACTGTATCACTCTTTACAATAGCTAGGATATGGAGATAGGGTTTCTAAAGTGGCAATTAATATAAACTGTAGTCATTAGGGTGGGACATAATTGGATTAGCTGTAATTTAATTTTCTGTTGTTTAAACGACCCAACCTGTGGTATTCTGTTGTAGCAGCACTACCTAAGTCATAGACACCCAGTTTTCCACAGAGGGCAGAGTAATTTATGAATCAGTCTACCTAAAACAGGTGAATAGTAGAAGTTGGGCAAAAGAAATAGATGGAGCAACTCTCCCAAACTGCAAACAAATAAGAATTAAAAAATAACATTGTACTTCCTTCCCTCGACATTCTGAGATACTACCTCTGTGACTGGTCTTGTTTTCATTCTGCTCAAGTGATTCCTAAATTGCTTTGTATACCACCTAGAAATTCCCAACTGTTATGTTAGTTTTTATTACAAAGAAAATATGTTATTATGTTATAACATAAACTAATATTATGTTAGTTTTTATTACAAAGAAAATAATAACACTTAAGGAATTGCAGGAGACATAAGAGACATGAGTTCGAACTCTGGGTCAGGAAGATTCCCGCGAAGGGCATGGCAACCCATTCCAGTTTTTTTTGCTTGGAGAATCCCACAGCCAGAGAAGTCTGGCAGGCTACAGTCCATAAGATTGAAAATACTGAGACATGACTTGACACGACTTAGCACACACAGCATTGGTTGTGAATCTGTTGTTGTTGTTCCTGCTCCTTAGGAAGGCCTTACAAATAGCTGAGAAAAGAAAAGATGTCAAAGGCAAGGAAGAAAAGGAAAGATACCTGTTTAAATGCAGAGCTCCAAAGAATAGCAAGGGGAGATAAGAAAGCCTTCCTCAGTGATTAGTGCAAAGAAATAGAGGAAAACAATAGAATGGGAAACACTAGAGATCTCTTCAAGGAAATTAGAGATACCAAGGGGACATATCATGCAAAGATGGGCACAATAAAGGACAGAAATGGTATGGACGTAACAGGAGCAGAATATATTAAGAAGTGGCAAAAATACACAGAAGAACTGTACAAAAAAGATCTTCATGACCCAGAAAATCATGATGGTGTGATCACTCACCTAGAGCCAGGCATCCTGGAATGTGAAGTCAAGTGGGCCATAGGAAGCATCACTATGAACAAAGCTAGTGGAGGTGATGGAATTCCAGCTATTTCAAACCCTAAAAGATGATGGTGTGAAAGCGCTGCACTCAATATGCCAGCAAATTTGGAAAACTCAGCAGTGGCCACAGGACTGGAAACAGTTAGTTTTCCTTCCAATCCCAAAGAAAGGCAATGCCAAAGAATGTTCAAATTACAACACAATTACACTGATCTCACTTGGTAGCAAAGTAATGGTCAAAATCCTCCAAGCCAGACTGCAGCAGTCTGTGAACCATAAAATTCCAGATTTTAAGATGGATTTAGAAAAGGCAGAAGAAAAAGGCAGAGATCAAATTGCCAACATCCATTGGATCATCAAAAAAGCCAGAGAGTTCCGGGAAAACATCTGCTTCTGCTTTATTGACTATGCCAAAGCCTTTGATTGTGTGGATCACAACAAACTGTGGAAAATTCTGAAAGAGATGGGAATACCAGACCACCTGACCTGCCTCCTGAGAAACCTGTATGCAGGTCAGGAAGCAACAGTTAGAACTGTATGGGGAAAAATAGACTGGTTCTAAACCAGATAAGGAGTACCTCAAGGCTATATATTGTCACCCTGCTTATTTAACTTAAATCCAGAGTACATCATGAGAGAAACTGGGCTGGATGAAGCACAAGCTGGAATCAAGATAGCCGGGAGAAGTATCAATAACCTCAGATATGCATATGACAACACTGTTATGGCAGAAAGTGAAGAAGAACTAAAGAGCCTCTTGATGAAACTGAAAGAGGAAAGTGAAATAGTTAGCTTAAAACTCAACATTCCAAAAACTAAGATCATGACATCTGGTCCTATCACTTCTTGGCAAATAGACGGGGAAACAGTGGACTGACAGACTTTATTAATTTAATTAATTAATTAACTAACAGACTTTATTTTGGGGGGCTCCAAAATCACTGCAGGTGAAATTAAAAGACACTTGCTCTTTGGAAGAAAAGTCATGACCAACTTAGCATGTTAAAAAGCAGAGACATTACTTTGCCAACAAAGGTCTGTCTAGTCAAAGCTTTGTTTTTTCTAGTGGTCATGTATGGATGTGAGAGTTGGATTGTTCAGCAGACACAGTTCAATCCCTGTGACAGTAAGGTCCCCTGGAGGAGGAAATGACAATAGACTCTAGTATTCTTGCCTGGGAAATCCCATGGACAGTAACCCTGGTGGGTTACCACCATTGATTATTTTATCCAAGGAATGAGTGGCTTACATCTGTATTGAATAGCCATCACTTGTGAGAAAAGTAAAAACATGAAAGGACAAATCCAGAAATCTTATCTAAGCTCTTTATAGCTAAGTGATCATTGCAGTCATGGTGTTAGAGCTTCCTGAACTTAAATTTTGAGACATATTTTGAGACTAATTCTAATAATGGAAAGATGATTTAAAGTATGAAAAATTAAAGCTTATTGCTGAAGGACATATGATATGTGAGAATTTAACATGGTAAAGTCATATTTTCACACTGATTTAATAATTTACTACTTAAGCTTGGAAAACTTTGCAATGTATTATGCACATGGTATTTAGCATGTATGGAATGTATGTGTGTGCACACTCAGGCATGTCCGGCTCTGTTCTGCCCCATGGTCTGTGGCCCAGCAGGCTCCTCTGTCCATGGAATTGTCCAGGCAAGAAGACTGGAGTTAGTTGCCATTTCCTATTCCATGTAGAATGGAAAAGATGAGTAATTAATAAATTAATTATTAAATAAATGATAGATAAGGAAAATTAATCAGGATAATAGTATATCACCATCAGTTCTAAAAGCACATACGTCTATTACCAAATTTTAAGCAAATTACTTCTTAAATTATGAAACAAGTTTTTTACTAAATTTATTAGCATTTGATTTTTTGGAGAGATTAGTAATTGATATCTAATGGGAACAAATATAGATGAATAGGGAACCTGGAAATGAAAAATGTCAGTAATCTTTCTCCAAAATAAATAAACAAACAAACAAATAAATAAATAAAAGCTTCCTGGGCACTTATTATATACTGAACATTGTGTTAGTTACTAAGAAGAGACTAAAGAATTAACTAAAAAGTAAACATTCTATTCTCCTGGAACTTAAAAAAGAGAACTAACTATTTCAGGACACAGTTTCTATTTGAAAGGGGCACCACCACACATGTGTGTGCACTCAGTCACTTAAATTACGTTGGACTCTCTGAGACCCTATAGACTCTAGCCCATCCGGCCTCTCTGTCAATGGATTCTCCAGGCAAGAATTCTGAAGTGGGTTGCCATGCCCTGCTCCAGGGAATCTTCCCCACCCATGAATCAAATTCATGTCTCTTATTCTCCTGCATTGAAAGGGTCATACTACAGAACACCAACAATAATAAAAATAATAATGAGCAGGATTTTTTTCTAGAATTTTGAAAATTTATCTAGACTGATTGAAAACTCATAATCTATACTTAAGACCCAAGTTTGACTAGCAAAGAAAGAAAAATGAAAAAGAAAGACAAAGAGCACTTTATCATATTTTTTAATTTCCATTTTGTTGATAGGTAATTTACATAGAATCAATCTATCAGAACAATGTGATAAAAATTAACGAAGTAGTTTATTTTTCTACCATATTAATTTAGAAAATTGGGTTTCTAGCTTTGTTTCTAATATACTTGGTTAAACATACTCCTCATTTAGGCATCAAATGTATGAGATAAGAAAGTAATATGCAACAAAATATTCCCAGTATTTATATTCAAAGGATCCAAAGAGTTAAAATGTATACACATTTCAGACAGTATACTTATAGCTGAATAATTGCTTACTATCTTCTCTAGAGGGGTTTTATTGTAAATCACACATTTCTGCTTCTTAAGAAAGTCATATATTCATTAAAAAATGTTTCAAATTCTAATTCTGAATCATCTGGTATAACTTGCAGCAGATCAATAGTAACTAAAAAACCCAGATAAAGGTATACAAACAGTCTGCTTTTTAAAAAATAAGATGGGTACCTAGGTAACCAGGACTGAGGCCCAAGCTACTTAAGTAAAGAATTTTCAGAGCAGTGAGCTGGTATTCTTTCTGTTGACTCCATTTTCCCTTGAGTCATTTTCAAACTGAGTGGGCAACACATTGAAAATTTACAAAAACAAACAAACAAAAATTGCAAGTCAAATGCAAAAAATAAGCACATCTTTTAACAACATTGCAGAGCTAGGAAGATAAAGTTGAACATCAGAACAGATTAAACAACCAGTACTGAAACAGCCATGATAATGGGAAGAAGCAAACTGAGAATTTATCAGAGAGCAGAATGCTATAATCAAAAAGGATGAGAAGGTTAGTTTCTTTAATGACAATGGAAATCAGAATTGAAGCTGAGAAGTCAGCACGTATCTGGAAAAATAATTTTAAATTAAAAAAAGATAGCTAGTGGGAAGTAGGTGTATAAAACAATGAGATGAGCCTGGTGCTCTGAGACTACCTAGAGGGGTGGGATGAGGTGGAGCAGGAGGGAGACCCAGGAGTGAGGGGATATGTGTGTACTTGTGGCTGATTCACATTGTTGTACAGTGGAAGCCAGCAAAATATTGTGGAACAACTATTCTCCAATTACAAATAAACTAAAGATACCCATTCCATCATATAAAATTTATATGTAAGCGTAAACACTGCTTTGCCAAATTTTGATTAACTATGTCAGTAATTACATTTGAATTTTAAGTCAGTTCAGTTGTTCAGTTGTGTCTGATTCTTTGCGACCCCATGGACCACAGCATGCCAGACTTCCCTGTCCATCACCAACTCCCAGAGCTTGCTCAAACTCATGTCCATGTTGAGTCGGTAATGCCATCTAATCATCTCATCCTCTGTCATTCCCTTCTCCTCCTGTCTTCAATCTTTCCGCAGCATCAGGGCCTTTTCAAGTAAGTCAGCTCTTCACATCAGGTGGCCAAAATATTGGAGTTTCAGCTTCAACATCAGTCCTTCCAATGAACATTTAGGACTGATCTCCTTTAGGATGGAGTGGGATCTCATTGAAGTTCAAGGGACTCTCAAGAGTCTTCTCCAACACCACAGTTCAAAAGCATCAATTCTTCGGTGCTCAACTTTCTTTATACTCCAACTCTCACATCCATACATGGACATTGGAAAAAACATAGCCTTGACTAGACAGACCTTTGTTGGAAAAAAATGTCTCTGCTTTTCAAATATGCTGTCTAGCTTGATCATAGCTCTTCTTCCAAGTAGCAAGAGTCTTTTAACTTCATGGCTTCAGTCACCATCTGTAGTATTTTTGAAGCCCAAGAAAATGAAATCTGTCACTATTTCCATTGTTTCCCCATCTATTTGCCATGGAGTAATGGAACTGGATGCCATGATCTTAGTTTTCTGAATGCTGAGTTTTAAGCCAACTCTCTTCACTCTCCTCTTTCACTTTCATCAAGAGGCTCTTTAGTTCCTCTTCACTTTCTGCTATCAAGGTGTCATCTGTTGATGGGTGTTGACATTTCTTCCATCAATATTGATTCAAGCTTGTGTTTCATCCAGCCCAGGATTTTTCATGATGTACTCTGTATATAAGTTAAATAAGCAGGGTGATGATATATAGCATTGATGTACTCCTTTCCCAATTTCGAATCAATCTGTTGTTCCATGTCCACTTCTAACTGTTGCTTCTTGACCTGTGTACAGATTTCTCAGGAGGCAGGTAAGATGGTCTGGTATTCCCGTCTCTTGAAGAATTTTCCACAGTTTGCTGTGAAGCACACAGACAAAGGCTTTGATGTAATCAATAAAGCAGAAATAGATGTTTCTCTTGAATTTTAAAATCCTACATATAAAATCAGCAAAAAGAAAGCAGTCATGCCTAGTTCTGAGCTAGACACAATGTGTGTATGTGTATGTTATGTGTTTTAATATGCAACTATATGCTTTCTGATTGACTTTTTCAAGTTGAAAATATTTTGCAAGAATACTTTTATAACTTGCTTATTATATAAATAATTATAAGTTTTCTCTTGCTTCATCCTCTGTTGCTCAGTCGTGTCCAACTCTTTGCAGCCTCATGGATTGTAGCTGGCCAGGCTGCCGTATCTAATGAGGTTTCCTAGGCAAGAATATAAGCAAATGTGTATGGTACTTTAGACATTGATGAGTGTTTGCTTTCTAGTTCCTGGCTTAGAATTTGAACTGGAGAAAAAAAAACAAATTGAAATGCACTACCACATAAAGTGAAAAAATACATGTAAAGCCCCTTATATATGGAGTGATCATAAAGTTTATCATCCAAAATGGAGTAAGAGTGAAAAGGAGCTATTTGTCACCATGACAAGAAGTCAGGCATCTACTGGACTGTCACAGAAAACCAGACTTATGATAACCCAATGCATAAACCTCTGTGACTTAACAGAGCACAGAGTTCATAATTTATTGTTCTACAAATATTGACTACAGCTGGTTCTAAAAGGAATAAAGAAACTGAAGGGTCATTAAGAGTATCAGCTTGAAATTGAAGAAAAATCAGAATCTTTATGGATCTGTAGGAATACTGTCTCCTATATATTGCCTCTTATGGTGAAATTATAACTAAACTTATTTTAATGGAATAATTAATATTAGATGATTTGAAGAAATAGGCCTAAATTGTGTCTGCCTTTTCAGTCATGTCCAACCTTTTGCAACCCCATGGACTGCAGCCCGCTAGGCTCCTCTGTGGTATTTCCCAGGCAAAAATACTGGAGTGGGTTGCCCTTTCCCTCTCCAGGGGATCTTCCCAACCCAGGGAAGAAACCTACATCTCCTGCATTGGAAGGTGAGTTCTTTATCACTGATTACCTGGGAAGCCCCAAATAATGTCCACCCAAAACTTATCTTACGGTGAATATGCTTATAATTTCTCTTTGTCATTTACTTTATCTTCCAGATCTTAATCAGTAACATATCACAAAACTGTTAGTGAATTTTAAATACAAATTTTTCCCCTTGCTTTATCATAACTGACATGTGAACTAGAATATTTTCTTTTTTTTTTTCTTTTATTTATTTATTATTAAATTTTTATTTTTTTATTAGTTGGAGGCTAATTACTTTACAATATTGCAGTGGGTTTTGTCATACATTGACATGAATCAGCCATGGATTTACATGTGTTCCCCATCCCGATCCCCCTTCCCACCTCCCCCTCCATCCGATCCCTCTGGGTCTTCCAAGTGCACCAGGCCTGAGCACTTGTCTCATGCATCCAACCTGGGCTGGTGATCTGTTTCACCCTAGATAATATACATGTTTCGATGTTGTTCTCTTGAAACATCCCACCCTCGCCTTCTCTCACAGAGTCCAAAAGTCTGTTCTATAAATCTGTGTCTCTTTTTCTGTTTTGCATATAGGGTAATCGTTACCCTCTTTCTAAATTCCATATATATGTGTTAGTATACTGTAATGGTCTTTATCTTTCTGGCTTATTTCACTCTGTATAATGGGCTCCAGTTTCATCCATCTCATTAGAACTGATTCAAATGAATTCTTTTTAGTGGCTGAGTAATATTCCATGGTGTATATGTACCACAGCTTCCTTATTCATTCATCTGCTGATGGGCATCTAGGTTGCTTCCATGTCCTGGCTATGATAAACAGTGCCACGATGAACATTGGGGTGCACACGTCTCTTTCAGATCTGGTTTCCTTGGTGTGTATGCCCAGAAGTGGGATTGCTGGGTCATATGGCAGTTCTATTTCCAGTTTTTAAAGAAATCTCCACACTGTTTTCCATAGTGGCTGTACTAGTTTGCATTCCCAACAACAGTGTAAGAGGGTTCCCTTTTCTCCACACCCTCTCCAGCATTTATTGCTTGTAGACTTTTGGATAGCAGCCATCCTGACTGGTGTGTAATGATACCTCATTGTGGTTTTGATTTGCATTTCTCTGATAATGAGTGATGTTGAGCATCTTTTCATATGTTTTTTAGCCATCTGTATGTCTTCCTTGGAGAAATGTCTGTTTAGTTCTTTGGCCCGTTTTTTCATTGGGTCATTTACTTTTCTGGAATTGAGCTGCAGGAGTTGCTTGTATATTTTTCAGATTAATCCTTTTTCTGTTGCTTCATTTGCTATTATTTTCTCCCAATCTGAGGGCTGTATTTTCACCTTGCTTATAGTTTCCTTTGTTGTGCAAAAGCTTTTAAGTTTCATTAGGTCCCATTTGTTTAGTTTTGCTTTTGTTTCTAATATTCTGGGATGTGTGTCATAGAGGATCCTGCTGTGATTTATGTCGGAGAGTGTTTTACCTATGTTCTCCTCTAGGAGTTTTATAGTTTCTGGTCTTACATTTAGATCATTAACCCATGTTGAGTTTATTGTGTATGGTGTTAGAAAGTGTTCTAGTTTCATTCTTTTACAAGTGGTTGACCAGTTTTCCCAACACCACTTGTTAAAGAGGTTGTCTTTTTTCCATTGTATATCCTTGCCTCCTTTGTCGAAGATAAGGTGACCATAGGTTCATGGATTTATCTCTAGGCTTTCTATTCTGTTCCATTGATCTATATTTCTGTCTTTGTGCCAATACCATACTGTCTTGATGACTGTGGCTTTGTAGTAGAGTCTGAAGTCAGGCAGGTTGATTCCTCCAGTTCCATTCTTCTTTCTCAAGACTACTTTGGCTATTCGAGGTTTTTTGTATTTCCATACAAATTGTGAAATTATTTGTTCTAGTTCTGTGAAAAATACCGTTGGTAGCTTGATAGGGATTGCATTGAATCTATAGATCGCTTTGGGTAGTATAGCCATTTTGACAATATTGATTCTTCCAATCCATGAATATGGTATATTTCTCCATCTGTTTGTGTCCTCTTTAATTTCTTTCATCAGTGACTTAGTTTTCTATGTATAAGTCTTTTTGTTTCTTTAGGTAGATATACTCCTAAGTATTTTATTCTTTTTTTGTTGCAGTGGTGAATGGTATTGATTCCTTAATTTCTCTTTCTGTTTTCTCATTGTTAGTGTATAAGAATGCAAGAGATTTCTGTGTGTTAATTTTATATCCTGCAACTTTACTATATTCGTTGATTAGCTCTAGTAATTTTCTGGTAGAGTCTTTAGGGTTTTCTGTGTAGAGGATCATGTCATCTGTAAACAGCGAGAGTTTCACTTCTTCTTTTCCTATCTGGATTCCTTTTACTTCTTTTTCTTCCCTGACTGCTGTGGCCAACACTTCCAAAACTATGTTGAATGGGAGTGGTGAGAGTGGGCACCCTTGTCTTGCTCCTGATTTTAGGGGAAATGCTTTCAACTTTTCACCATTGAGGGTAATGCTTGCTGTGGGTTTGTCATATACAGCTTTTATTATGTTGAGGTATGTTCCTTCTATTCCTGCTTTCTGGAGAGTTTTGATCATAAATGGATGTTGAATTTTGTCAAAGGCTTTTTCTGCATCTATTGAGATAATCACATGGTTTTTATCTTTCAATTTGTTAATGTGGTGTATCACATTGATTGATTTGTGGATATTGAAGAATCCTTGCATTCCTGGGATAAAGCCCACTTGGTCATGGTATATGATTTTTTTAATATGTTGTTGGATTCTGTTTGCTAGAATTTTGTTAAGGATTTTTTCATCTATATTCATCAGTGATATTGGCCTGTAGTTTTCTTTTTTTTGTGGCATCTTTGTCTGGTTTTGGAATTAGGGTGATGGTCAACTCATAGAATGAGTTTGAAAGTTTACCTTCTTCTGCAATTTTCTGGAGGAGTTTGAGTAAGATAGGTGTTAGCTCTTCTTTAAATTTTTGGTAGAATTCAGCTGTGAAGCCATCTGGTCCTTGGCTTTTGTTTGCTGGAAGATTTCTGATTACAGTTTTGATTTCCTTGCTTGTGATGGGTTTGTTAAGATCTTCTATTTCTTCCTGGTTCAGTTTTGGAAAGTTATACTTCTTTAAGAACTTGTCCATTTCTTCCTAGTTGTCCATTTTATTGGCATAGAGCTTCTGGCAGTAGTCTCATGATTCTTTGTATTTCAGTGTTGTCTGTTGTGATCTCTACATTTTCATTTCTAATTTTGTTAATTTGGTTCTTCTCCCTTTGTTTCTTAATGAGTCTTGCTAATGGTTTGCCAATTTTGTTGATTTTTTTGAAAAAAAACAGCTTTTAGTTTTGTTGATTTTTGCTATGGTCTCTTTAGTTTCTTTTGCATTTATTTCTGCCCTAATTTTTAAGACTTCTTTCCTTCTACTAACCCTGGGGTTCTTCATTTCTTCCTTCTCTAGTTGCTTTAGGTGTAGGGTTAGGTTATTTATTTGACTTTTTTCTTGTTTCTTGAGGTAGGCCTGTAATGCTATGAATCTTCCCCTTAGCACTGCTTTTACAGTGTCCCATAGGTTTTGGGTTGTTGTGTTTTCATTTTCATTCATTTCTATGCATATTTTGATTTCTTTTTTTATTTCTTCTATGATTTATTGGTTATTCAGAAGCGTGTTGTTTAGCCTCCATATGTTTGAATTTTTAATAATTTTTTTTCCTGTTATTGAGATCTAATCTTACTGCACTGTGGTCAGAAAAGATGACTGGAATGATTTCAATTTTTTTTGAATTTACCAATACTATATTTATGGCCCAGGATGTGATCTATTCTGGAGAAGGTTCCGTGTGCACTTGAGAAAAAGGTGACGTTGACTGTTTTAGGGTGAAACGTCCTATACATGTCAATAAAGTCTAGCTGGTCCATTGTGGCCTTTAAAGTTTGTGTTTCCTTGTTAATTTTCTGTTTGGTTGATCTATCCATAGTTGTGAGTGGGGTATTAAAGTCTCCCACTATTATTGTGTTACTATTAATTTCCTCTTTCATACTAGTTAGTATTTGCCTTACACATGCAGTGCTCCTATGTTGGGTGCATATATATTTGTAATTGTTATATCTTCTTCTTGGATTGATCCTTTGATCATTATGTAGTGTCCTTCTTTGTCTCTTTTCACAGCCTTTATTTGAAAGTCTATTTTATCTGATATGAGTATTGCAACTCCTACTTTCTTTTGGTCTCCGTTTGCGTGAAATATTTTTTTTCAGCCTTTCACTTTTAGTTTGTGTGTGTCCCTTGTTTTGAGGTGGGTCTCTTGTAGACAGCATATATAGGGGTCTTGCTTTTGTATCCATTCAGCCAGTCTTTGTCTTTTGGTTGGGGCATTCAGCCCATTTACATTTAAGGTAATAATTGATAGGTATGGTCCCGTTGCCATTTGCTTTGTTGTTTGGGGTTCGCATTTATACAACCTTTCTGTGTTTCCTGTCTAGAGAAGATCCTTTAGCATTTGTTGAAGAGCTGGTTTGGTGGTGCTGAATTCTCTCAGCTTTTGCTTGTCTGTAAAGCTTTTGTGTTATCCTTCATATCTGAATGAGATCCTTGCTGGGTACAGTAATCTAGGTTGTAGGTTATTCTCTTTCATTACTCTAAGTATGTCCTGCCATTCCTTTCTGGCCTGAAGGGTTTCTATTGATAGATCAGCTGTTATCCTTATGGGAATCCCTTTGTGTGTTATTTGTTGTTTCTCCCTTGATGCTTTTAATATTTGATCTTTGTTAATTTGATTAATATGTGTCTTGGGGTATTTCACCTTGGGTTTGTCCTGTTTGGGACTCTCTGGGTTTCTTGGACTTGGGTGGCTATTTCCTTCCCCATTTTAGGGAAGTTTTCAGCTATTATCTCCTCGAGTAACTTCTCATGGCCTTTCTTTTTGTCTTCTTCTTCTGGGACTCCTATGATTCGAATGTTGGGCATTTCAAATTGTCCCAGAGGTCCCTGAGGTTTTCCTCATTTCTTTTGATTCTTTTTTCTTTTTTCCTCTCTGATTCATTTATTTCCACCATTTTATCTTCTACCTCACTTATCCTATCTTCTGTCTCTGTTATTCTACTCATGGTTCCCTCCAGAGTGATTTTGATCTCATTTATTGCATTATTCATTTTTAATTGACTCTTTTTTATTTCTTCTAGGTCCTTGTTAAACATTTCTTGCATCTTCTCAATCTTTGTCTCCAGGCTATTTATTTGTAACTCCATTTTGCTTTCAAAATTTTGGATCGTTTTCATTATCATTATTCAAAATTCTTTTTCAGGTCGATTCCCTATCTCCTCCTCTTTTGTTTGATGTGGTGGGCATTTTTCATGTTCCTTTACTTGTTGGGTATTTCTCTGCCTTTTCATCTTGTTTAGATTGCTGTGTCTGGAGTGGGCTTTCTGTATTCTGCTGGTCTGTGGTTCCTTTTTATTGTGGAGATTTTACCCAGTGGGTGGGGTTGGACAATTGGCTTCTCAAGGTTTCCTGGTTAGGGAAGCTTGTGTCGGCGTTCTGGTGCATGGAAATGGATTTCTTCTCTCTGGAGTGCAATGGAGTACCCAGTAATGAGTTTTGCGATTGGTCTATGTGTTAAGTGTGACTTTGGGAGCCTGTATGTTGACACTTAGGTCTATATTCCTGCATTGCTATAGAATTTGCATGGTATGTCTTGTTCTGGAGCTTCTTGGCTCTTGTGTGGTGGTTGGTTTTGGTGTAGGTATGGAGGCTTTTGGATGGTCTCCTATTCCTTAATGTTCGGTGTAGTCAGGAGTTTTCTGGTTTTCTCAGGTTTGAGGCTTAAGTCTCCTGCCTCTGGATTTCAGTTTTATTCTTCCAATAGTCTCAAGACTTCTCCAACTATGCAGCACTGATAATAAATCTTCTAGGTTAATGGTGAAAAGATTCTCCACCGTGAGGGACAACCAAAGAAGTTCACAGAGTTACATGAAGAATAGGAGAGGGAGGAAGGAGATAGAGGTGAGCAGGAGGAGAGAAAGGGGGACTCAAGAGGAGAGAGACAGATCTATGCAATTACCTGTTCCCAAAGTGTTCTCTGTAGCCCAGACACCTACAAAGATTCACAGAATTGGATTGGGAAGAGAAGGGGAAAGGAGGAAATAGAGGTGTTCTGAGGTTGAAAACAGAGAGTCTAAAGTGGAAGAGAGTAATCAACACACTCCTGAATAGAAATAGGAATTGAATATTGGATTCTTAAATGTCCAAAATTTATATCACATACTGAAAAACAAAGATTAAAAATCTAGCATAGAGGTTAGACTCTTTGATATACAATATTTAAAAACAAAAACAAAAACACAAAATTTAGAAATACATATGAAGTTCCGTTTAAAAATAGCACTTCTCTTTTTTTTTTGGCAATGTTATAGTGAAATGAAAATTAAAATTAAGGAATAATAGAGGAGTATTAGAGGACTTTAAAAGGAAATAGGAGAGAAGAACAAGAAAAAGAAAAGAAAAGAGAAAATAAAGAAAGAAGAAAATGAAAAAGAAAAAAGAAGGAAAAAAAAATTTTTCCTAATTAAAAAAAATCATAAAAATATATGAAAATGAAAGTTGAGTAATGGAGTAGTAGGGAATTTTAAAAGAAAATAAAAGAGAAAAAATTCAAAAAAAAAAAGGAAAGAAAAAAAAATTTTTTTTAATTTAACAAAAAATATATATATATCTACGAATTTCTCTGGAGCTGTTGCAGTCAGTGTAGGTTCAGTTCAATTTCAGATAGCTCCTTTTTCCTGCTTACACTTCTCGATATGTACTACCCTTCCGGTGTAGTCAGTGTTACATTCAGGGATTTTAATCTGTTGCACCGGTCCTTTCTGAAGCGATTCCCTTTTTTTATTTGGCTTCTGTTTGCCGTCTCTTCGGTGTCTAATTTCCGCCCTGACACAGGCGGGCGGAGGTGATCTCTTACTTAGGTTCGCTAGTTCAGTTCAGTCCTGCTGCGGGGAGGGCGGGGCGCTGCAGGCAGACGTCGCTGTGTGTGGGGAGCACTCCCGTGTTCCGGCCACACTGGGTTTGCCCCGTACAGGGGTGTCTGTGCTTTCCCCGTCTACACTGCTCAGGCTCCCGGCTGCTCTGTATGGAGCGGGCCCTGCGTTGCGTGCGGTTCCAGTTTTCGGGTCCTCCAGAAAAGTGCGGATTCGGTTGCGCCTGCGTTTTGTGCCTTCTCCAGTCTGAGCAGCTAGGGAAGCCAGAGGCTTGGGCGGCGCGCCGCGCCTTTTCCCTCCGCGGCCCCAGCGCGCGCCGCCGGTCGGGTCTCAGGAAGTCTTCAGACAGGAACCGGGGCCTGTTTGCCGGGTGGGAGGGGGCGGCTTCTCTGGGGCTGAGTTTGCCCCTTGCCCCTCCCCCTGCCTCCTACCTCCAGCGGGGATTGGGCGGCTCTTCTCTGGAGTTTCTCAGTCCCTTTGTTTTGCGAACTGCCGGCGGTGTGTTCCGGCCGGTCAATTTTTCCCTCGCTCTCCCACAGTTTAAAAATCTCCCTCCAACTGCTCTCAGGGCCTTCTGGCCGGTCCCCACCCTAAGGAATGCCGCCGGCTCCTCTCCGTTCCGCCCCTTCTTGCTGGTGGCGGGTGCGGGCGTCTGGGGTACTTTTCTGCTGGGAGTTGCTTTTAGGCCTGTAATCTGTGGGCCTTATTTAATTTCTCCTCCCAGTTAGGAGGAAAAACTTCCCTCAGACCCGCCAGCACGAGGGTTTCTGGTGATTGGAAATTTCCTCTATTGAGACTCCCTTCCCGGGACGGGTCTCCGTCCCTAGCTCTTTTGTCTCCCTTTTTATCTTTTATATTTTGTCCTACCTCCCTTCGAAGACAACGGGTTGCTTTTCTGGACTCCTGATGTCCGCTGCTAGCGATCAGAAGTTTTTTTGTGAACTTTGTTAAGAGTTCAATTGTTCTTTCGATGAATTTGTAGGAGGGAAAATGGTCTCCCCATCCTATTCCTCTGCCATCTTGGCTCCTCCCAGAATATTTTCTATAGCAAGTACCCAGATTATAATTGATAGCTCGAAGTATGGTCATTATGAATATTAGACAGACATAATCATCAGTACTTTATAAATATTTCAGAGTGACCTTGGAAAATTTGTTAACAAGGGCCAAAATTCTAAAAGTCCCTTTTAGTAAATCATGGTCAATTAAAATATGAGTTCATTTTGCATGTCTGAGAAGGCTGAAGTACAAGAGGGCAGGCAAAACTTGTTAGTTTCTGCCTGCCTCAAACTCTGCCCTGCCTACCCAAGGCTATAAAAAGTCTGACAAGTCTGAGATCTGTAGACTTAGCTGTCAGTCTCTCTACTGAGTCAGTGGATGTACCATTTGGCAAGGTTGGCAGCAACACCATCAGAAGGTAGGCTATCATCTCATCCTGGTTTGTCTGGTGGAATTGTAAAATAAAGGTCTATGATAGATATGAAATTTCACAGTTTATATCAACCCCTCACGTGTGGGCTGACAATGTGAGAGAAACTGAAAGAATGTCTAAAAAATCAATTTAAAATTCAGCTGTATGTACTATATCTGATCAGCTGCAAATTTCTTAATGCTCCCAGTTTGGCTGAAAAACACATGACATACTATTACTATACAAAAGACATCAAAAACTGCATCTTGTGCGATGATGATCAGTATTTATTTCTGTTAAAAATCATAATTATTTTAACCAAGTATGCTGTGAGTAGGGCTTTTGCATTCCATGCAAGCATCACAGCTCATTTTACAGTTTGGGATATGTATAAATTTTAATTAAAGAATATCATAGACTTATTGATATGAGTTCTAATTACTCCTTAATCTATTAAATTTGCATAAATAATTTCTTCAACTTCCCAATTGCTGAAGTAAAGACTGAGAATTAAAAAGGAACTGATGAATTCCAGCATCAATTTCAAGAAATTCCCTCTTTGGTTTGTACTCAGGAATGTGTTGCTAAATATTTAATAATTAGTTCTCTGGGAGATGAGGGGAAACCCTTACTTTTAGGATTTGTTGATTCCCATGATGCAAATACAACCATGATAGCTGATTATAAGCTATCTGATAATTTAACTGCCAGTTCTCACGAGCCAACATGAGCTGATTCTAGCATAGTACTGCTTGATCTTTTCCTTCGGAGGAAAGAGATTACCTTAATTTATGTTAATTAATTTCCAGATCCTTCAGACCCCTATGAAAGCACAAGTGAAAGTCAAGTTGCTCAGTCGTGTCTGCCTCTTTGCGAACCCCTGGACTGTAGCCTACCAGGCTTCTCTGTCCATGGGATTTTCCAGGCAAGAGTACCAGAGTGGGTTGCCATTCCCTTCTTCAGGGGATCTTCCCTACCCAGGAATCGAACCCAGGTCTCCTGCATTGCAGGCAGACACTTATCCCTCTGAGTCACCAGGGAAGCCCTCTAACCTCTATACATAATTTTTAAAATGTTCACATTTCCTTTTTCTGTTGCTCATTCCCTAAAATGTTCTGATTATCAATGCTCTTTCCTATGTACTTATTTTTTTTTTTATGCAATAAAGGGTGTTTCTTGAAGAAAATGACCAACTGCTTGATTTTTATTTTTTGCACTTTCTCAGAATCACTAGTAGACATACAGAAATTTGCAACATACAAATAAATGCTGTTGGTGATGATGACTCTATAAGGATAAAGTTCTGCTTATTCAAGACTGAAACTCTACAGACTGAACTCCCATCAAATGAGTCACCCTGCAAGGATTCATAGAAATTGACCACAACAGCCAATTCTTCTTACAGCCAGGATTAGGCATCAAAGCATTGATTATTTCAGGAGTGGAGCTGACCACAGACATCAATCTACAAAAAGGTTATTATGTAGCTTTGACAATGTCATGACGGTGTTATAACCCAGACACTAATCTCACCAGAAGAAACTACTGCTTTGTTAAGAATTCAGTTGAAATATGTCACAGACTTAT
This sequence comes from Hydropotes inermis, assembly GCA_020226075.1. Classification (NCBI taxonomy): domain Eukaryota; kingdom Metazoa; phylum Chordata; class Mammalia; order Artiodactyla; family Cervidae; genus Hydropotes; species Hydropotes inermis. The sequence continues at coordinate 39,539,429 of CM035295.1, forward strand.
GGTCACAATCTTTCTCCCCAATTCACAGGTCTTGCCTTGCCATATCACTGTATAGTATCACCTAATGTGATGGAGCAAAGGGATCCTGACATCATGCTGGTGTTTCTAAGTGAGAAGGTTTGACTTTTGCATTTTGAGGGCATTTGCAAGACCCTATATTAGAGTGTTCTATGAGGAATATTATCTATAACTTTGTTCATGGGAGAAATAGGAATGCAGGTTATATCAGGGCTCTAATTTGAATATATATATATAAAAGCACATAAGATGTTATTAAAATACTAAATAGAAAAATTTCTAGGGAATCCATTTAGAATATATGGTTTGTTTAAATTATAAATTAAAAAAAAATCAAATGTATTCTAGTAATTGACCATACCTTTAGGAATTAGAACCAAAGACTTTTAGAAAACAAAAGATTTAATTGTCCATTTAGCCTACCACATTAACATTAATGTTGCAGAGGTAACTTACTAACTGCCAGCCAGTATAGTGTAGTGCTCCAGAAAATGAGATGCTATTCTACTTTACTACATTGTTTCTGAAATTTATTCTCATCAAGGATACTTGAAGAGTTCATTGCTGTCTCCCAAAGAAATTTAAGAAATAGGCAACAATTGCCTAGGTTTTTATTTGTTCATAAAAATATATAGAATGAAACATTATATAACTTAGCCAGTTGAACCTAACTTGGCTTTGGCTTACCCTTGACTTTGAAATATGGTTAAAAAATTGTTTTCAAATGAGCACATTATCCTTGATTTTGTTCTGAGAGCAACTATATCCTATGAAATGTGTACTGCTATTTAACCTAAAGGCATATTTTCTTAATTGTATCATTTCTATTATACCTATTTATGTTTCTTTGGTCCACAAGATATGTTTACATGTCCTGAATTACTGTAATTACTCAATGACTATTCAGCTTATCTTTTTGCATGCACACACTGCACATAGATAGTTTATTTGCACATTAGAACATCTTTCCCTCCCCTGCTGCTGGAAACTGGGACAAATACAACGTTATCATAGGGGAGAAGAATCATCCTTCCTTTACCCCATTAAATCCTGGTCTGTTAAACTCTTCAGAAGACCCCTTGTCTCTACTGAAATGATATTTTTTCCCACAATAATCTAAAGAAAAGTTATCTGTGGTTAGCATCATAATTTACTTGTGGCTTTTGTCCAGCTAAACAAGAGAGAGAAAGGAAAAAAGGGAGAAGAAATATTTCTAATCCCGAAGCATATGTATGATATCCATTGCAAATATTGTCCTTAATATGAGGATGAGATCTAAAGAAGATTTATTTTACTAGACTGAATCTTGGTTTGGGGGGAGAGAAATGTAATTTAAATGTATTGTTTGAATACGTTCAGCTGAGACTTTGTCTCCAAAAATAATTTGTAAATATTTCAACTTAATTTTGTTTCCTTGTTGAGAAAGTTGTAGAGATACAATTTAATTAAGCAAAATTCATGACATTTTTATTATCTCAAGTAAGCATTGACTCCTTTTCTTTTGAAATGAAATTTACTTTAAAAATATTTTTCCTTTGTTACAGATGAACGAGGTAAACAAAATAAGTTTTTTGTTCGTTTGTCTGTTTGCTTGCTTTTAGAATTCTTTCTACATTCTTAACTAAACGTTCAGACTTGAAAAAATTCTGTCCTAATCATACTTTCTGATAAACGTGTGTCATCATCACAGGTTACTTTAACATTAACTTCAGTTAATGTCCTGTAACACAAATGGCCTCTGGTGTCTTAACACTTCTTATGGTTCTCCTTTTACATACTTATCTATAAAAGAATCAGTATTCTTGGGCTCCCCAGCCTGTGATGCTGGAGACCCTGGTTCGATCCTTGGGTTGGGAAGATCCCCTGAAGAAGGAATAGGCTACCCACTCCCCTATTCTTGGACTTCCCTTGTGGCTCAGCTGATAAAGAATCCGATCTCTGGGTTGGGATGATCCTATGGAGAAGGGAACAGCTACATACTCCAGTATTCTGGCCTAGAGAATTCCATAAACTGTGTAGTCCATGGAGTTGCAAAGAGTCAGACATGACTTTCACTATAGAACAATAACGGAAGATTTGGAGACAGAAGACTTTGATTTTAAAGCTGAAATTTCAACTCTGCTTTTGACATTCACTACCTATATAACTTTAATTGCAATTACATTATATCTCTGCATTTGAACTTCCAAATTTAATGATACCAACAAACACAAACAAATATGTTGGGTACCAAATAACACTGGGGATATAGAGATAAGACACAGGCTCCACTTCCGGAGGGGGGGGAAATGGTGTGACATAGACCCAAGGTCTTTAGACCCAGGCAAGATAAGGTTGAATCTAGGCAAGAATGCTGACTCTTCTCCAGCAATACACAACACACATAGCTAGGAGATGACCAGGGCAATGAGGTGTGTCCTTCCAGCATCTCTCTTTTAAACCTTTCTCTCAGTTCAGTTCAGTCACTCAGTCGTGTCCGAATCTTTGTGACCCCATGAACCGCAGCATGCCAGGCCTCCCTGTAAAACACCAACTCCTGGAGCCTAACCAAACTCATGTCCATTGAGTCTATGATGCCATCCAACCATCTCATCCTCTGTTGCCCCCTTCTTCTCCTGCCCTCAATCTTTCCCAGCATAAGTGTCTCTTCAAATGACTCAGCTCTTCACATCAGGTAGCCAAAGTATTGGAGTTTCAGGTCCAACATCAGTCTTTCCAATGAACTCCCAGAACTGAGCTCCTTTAGGATGGACTGGTTGGATCTCCTTGCAGTCCAAGGGACTCTCAAGAGTCTTCTCCAACACCACAGCTCAAAAGCATCAATTCTTCGGTGCTCAGCTTTCTTTATAGTCCAGCTCTCACATCCATATATGACTACTGGAAAAACAATAGCCTTGACTAGATGGACCTTTGTTGGCAAAGTAATATCTCTGCTTTTTAATATGCTGTCTAGGTTGGTCAAAACTTTCCTTCCAAGGAGTAAGTGTCTTTTAATTTCATGGCTGCAATCACCATCTGCAGTGATTTTGGAGCCCAAAAGAATAAAGTCTCCCACTGTTTCCACTGTTTCCCCATCTATGTGCCATGAAGTGATGGGACCAGATGCCATGATCTTAGTTTTCTGAATGCCGAGTTTTAACCAACCTTTTTACTCTCCTCTTTCACTTTCATCAAGAGGCTCTTTAGTTCTTCTTCGCTTTCAGCCATAAGGGTGGTGTCATCTGCATATCTGAGGTTATTGATATTTCTCCCGACAATCTTGATTCCAGCTTGTGCCTCGTCCAGTCCAGGATTTCTCATGATGTACTCTGCATTTAAGTTAAACAAGCAGGGTGACAATATACAGCCTTGACTTACTCCTTTTCCTATTTGGAACCAGTCTGTTGTTCCATATCCAGTCCTCACTGTTGCTTCGTGACCTGTATACAAGTTTCTTAAGAGGCAGGTCAGGTGGTGTGGTAGTCCCATCTCTTTCAGAATTTTCCACAGTTTGTTGTGATCCACACAGTCAAAGGCTTTGGCATAGTCAATAAAGCAGAAGTACATGTATTTCTGGAACTCTCTTGCTTTTTCAATGATCCAGTAGATGTTGGCAATTTGATCGCTGGTTCCTCTGCCTTTTCTAAAACCAGCTTGAAGATCTAGAAGGTCACAGTTCATGTGTTGCTGAAGCCTGGCTTGGAGAATTTTGAGCATTACTTTACTTGCATGTGAGATTAGTGCAATTGTACAGTAGTTTTAGCATTCTTTGGAATTGCTTTTCTTTGGGACTGGAATGAAAACTGACCTTTTCCAGTCCTGTGGCCACTGCTGAGTTTTCCAAAGTTGCTGACATATTGATTACAGCACTTTCACAGCATCATCTTTCAGGATTTGAAATAACTGGAATTCCATCACTTCCACTAGCTTTGTTTGTAGTGATGCTTCCTAAGACCGACTTGACTTCACATTCCAGGATGTCTGGCTCTAGGTGAGTGATCACACCATCATAATTAACTGGGTCATAAATATCATTTTTGTACAGTTCTCTGTGTATTCTTGCCACCTCTTCTTAATATCTTCTGCTTCTGTCAGGTCCATACCATTTCTGTCCTTTATTTGTGCCCATCTGCATGAAATGCTCCCTTGGTATCTCTAATTTTCTTGAAGAAATCTCTAGTTTTTCCCATTCTATTGTTTTCCTCTATTTCTTTGCATTGATTACTGAAAAAGGCCTTCTTATCTCTCCTTGCTATTCTTTGGAACTCTGCATTCAAATGGGCATATCTTTCCTTTTCTCCTTTGCTTTTTACTTCTCTTCTTTTCACAGCTATTTGTAAGCCCTCCTCAGACAGCCATTTTGCTTTTTTGCATTTCTTTTTCTTGGGGATGTTCTTGATTCCTGTCTCCTGTACAGTGTCACGAACCTCCATCCATAGTTCATCAGGCATTCTGTCTATCTGATCTAGGCCCTTAAATCTATTTTTTCACTTCCACTGTATAATCATAAGGGATATTATTTAGGTCATACCTGAATGGTTTCGTGGTTTTCCCCACTTTCCTCAATTTAAGTCTGAATTTGGCAATAAGGAGTTCATGGTCTGAGCCTTTCTCTGGGTACCCACTGTTCCAGAACTTTCTCTCCACCATACTGGAGGTCACATGCAGGGCAGGCATAATCCTCTACTATGTCAACTCTCCTAAAAGCAAATGTACTAGTGCTGTGTACCTACAAGCCTGGGGAATGACAAGATGCTACTATTTATATTTTTTGTTTTTTAAAAACATTTTAAATTTTATACTGGAATATAGCCGATTAACTATGGTATAATAGTTTCAGGTGGGTAGCACTGAACTCAGCCATGCATATATGTGTATTCATTCTCCCCCAAAATCCCCTCCTATGCAGGCTGCCACATAATATTTAGCAGAGTTCCCTGTGCTATAGAGTAGGATCATGTTGGTTATTCATTTTAAATATAGCAGTGTATACATATGCATCCAAAACTCCTCTATTCTTTCTCCCCATCTTTGCCCCCTGGCAACCCTAAGTTTGTTCTCAAGTCTATGAGTATGTTTCTGTTTTGTAAATAAGATTATTTGCATCATTTCTTTTTAGGTTTCATATATAAAGCATGTCATATGATATTTCTCCTTCTCTGATTTCCTTCACCCAGTATGAAAATCTCTAGGTCCACACGAATACTTGTAAAGGGCATAGATAAAGTTGGACTTATTGGCTGGCTGCCCATCTACATATATGAACTCTGCATGTATGCTCAGTTGCTCAGTCATGTCTGGCTCTTTGCTACTTCATGGACTATAGCCCATCAGGCTTCTCTGTCTGGAATTCTCCAGGCAAGAATACTGGAGCAGGTTGCCACTTCCTCCTCCAGGGGATCTTCCTGACCTAGGAATCCAAATGACATCTCCTACATACTTTTGTCCAATATTAAGCTCTAAATCCCAACCGAACTCTGGCAAGTACTAAATAACAGTCTGATTAAAAAGAATATCTAATTCAACTTAACCTGAAGTGGTCAAGGACGTCACTTTCTTTTGTGTAGAAAAAAATTCTTAATCTTAATTTTGATACATAAATGTAAGTTACATAGTCAAAGTGTAGAGGCTAGATCAGTCTAAAAAAGATACAATGGTAATACAATTCTTTAGAGTCAGGTTAACATGGGGAACAATTTAACAAAACCATATTATAAATTGTAAAGAGAAGTTTCTGTTTCTATTTGCTGGATCAAAGTTGTTGCTTTAAAATATTATCTGCTATGGTATTTATCCAGCTTCCCTGGTCACTCAGATGGTAAACAATCTGCTTGCAGTGTAGGAGATCCAGGTTCAGTCCCTGGGTTGGGAAGATCCCCTGGAGAAGGGAGTGGCTGCCCACTCTGGTGTTCTTCCCTAGAGAATTCCATGGGGTCGCAAAGAGTCTCAGACTGCTGAGTGACTGATGCTTTCACTTTCACTGTTCAGGGTGTTTATTTCCTTTTGTTTGGCTTCGTGGCTTCATGTTTTGCCCCTCAAAGAGGAGAAAGAAGAAAACCAGCAGTGTTGCAAGCATATATTGCTGAATTTTAATCACTGCATAATTCTTTCTAGAAAGATTATCTAAAGCTTACATATCCTTTCAAATAACACTTTTAAAGGTCTATCAAATCATGAGGCCAAAGGGCTAGACAAACAAATACTTTATTAATTCAATTTTTCAACATGGTTGAAATGTGATCTTACAGTTTCTGTGCAAGCAGATTAAAGTCATAAATCTGAGTTTATCACACCACCTCGGAATTAAACAGGAGAGCAAGAACTCCCCTCTCAATATGAGGACAAGGAATGGGAAAGTTAAACATGTCAGGGACCAAATAGAGATTTCAAAGAACAAATTTCAATCCATGAATCTATGCAATAGTGAGGGAAGCAGAAATGGAACCTGGCTAAATCTTCTCTGACTTGAGAGGTCATGTCGAAGATGAGTGCCTACCAGACAGTGCTTTACTGAGCACATAATGAAACCCAGTGAATTACACAATCTGAGTAGAGGTCCCATAAAGATGTGAAATAGAGAGTACAGTTTTACAAGTTTAATGTAAGCAACATTTGAGCAGGTGTAGAGTGTAAACTTTGAGCAATAGTCTCCTATTTACTTTTCTCAGATAATTGTCCATTTTCATTTCCAGACTCATGAATAGTTGCTACTTTGAATAGATCACTGCTTAAATATTAGATTAACTCTACTCTTAGCACTTTGTTTAAAATTTAGCACAAAACATTCAAAATCAAGGAAACAAGAAAAATAAATGATCCCACTCAACCCTTAATAACAGAGAGTAAAAAACAATAAAACTTGTAATCTTTGGCTTGGTTTTTACCTTGAGGAATTTTCTTTGAAACTCCAATTAGAACTCTGAACTTTAAAATTTTTTGCAATGAGTTTCAGAACTGTGTTGTTTCTTTTAGCATTTTATTACATTATATTAATTTTAGTTATATTTATTTAAGTTCTTACTTTAAAGTCACCCTATACTTAATTTTGAGTCTACAATATACAAAGTCTGGCACAAACATAAAAAACAGAAGCAAGGAAATGTTCACCAGAAAAATTAGGACAGTATTTAACTTTACAGAGCAGGGAACTGTGATTAGAAAGAAGTATATGGCAGCCCTTCAGGATTCTGGCAATATTATTTTGCCTTTAGTTACATGACTGTAACATATTTGCTTTATAATGACTATATGATGTGTACATTTGTTTTATACATTTTTATTGATATATGCTTCACTTCATTATAAAAAGGATAAATTCTATTTTGTCTACTCAATTAGGGAGCTTCTGCAATAGGATTATATTGACTGTTTAATATAGCTTGTATATATAGATTGTATATATAGCATCTATATATATATTGTGTATATATCTATCTATATCTATATATATATATAGATTGTATATATAGAATCTATATATAGAGAGAGATTGTATATATATTGTATATAACATATAGATATGTTACACTACTTTTTAAATCCAGGTAAATTTTGACAATGATGTATCTTCCCTTCATTGGAGTTCCTGAGGATGTTTATTCTGTTCAGGTTAACAGAAAAGCAGCTAAAGTTTAAAATAAGAGCTGCTATACAACATCTGAGGAATCTTTCAGAAATCATTTAGTCTCAGAATACAAACTGACCATTTCTAGTAACATTTGAAACCATATTCTGATCATGAAAATGGAACACCATATATTAACAGAAAAAAAACCTATATTAAAATGTAAAATTTTACAAGAATAAAATATTCTATAAATATTTCATTATAACATATAGTTCATTATATGTAATATTTATACATTATATATAGTGTAGTGCATGTACTCAGGCTCTTGCTGCTGTGTGACCCCATAGACGGCAGCCCACCAGGCTCCCCCGTCCCTGGGATCCTCCAGGCAAGAACACTGGAGTGGGTTGTCATTTCCTTCTCCAATGCAAGAGGGTGAAAAGTGAAAGTGAAGTTGCTTAGTCGTGTCTGACTCTTAGCGACCCCATGGACTACAGGCTACCAGGCTCCTCAGTCCATGGGATTTTCCAGGCAAGAGTGTTGGAGTGGGGTGCCATTGCCTTCTCCAAGTCAGGCTCTTAGTCATGTCCAACTCTTTGCAGCCACAGGGACTGTTGCCTGCTAGGCTCTTCTGTTCACACAATTCTCTAGGCAAGATCACTAGAGCAACAGGTTGCTGTTTCTTACTTTTTCTCCTACATTGACAGGTGGTTTCTTTACCACTAGCACCACCAGGGAAGCCCTATATTATAGTATCACATATATAGGTGAAGCTGCTCAGTCGGGTCCGACTCTGCGACCCCGTGGATTGTAGCCTGCCAGGCTCTTCAGCCCATGGGATTTTCCAGGCAAGAATATTGGAGTGGGTTGCCATTTCCTTCTCCAGAGGATCTTCCTGACTCAGGGATCGAACCCAGGTCTCCCACACTGCAGGCAGACTCTTTACCATCTGAACCACCAGGGCTATATAAGCCTATACTATAGTATAAAAGTGACAGTGAAAGTATTAATCGCTCAGTAGATTCAGACTCTTTGTGACCCCATGGATAATAGCCCACTAGGCTCCTCTGTCCATGGAATTCTCTAGGGAAGAATACTGGAGTGGATAGTCATTCCCTTCTCCAGGGGATCTTCCAGACCCAGGGATAGATCCCCGGTCTCCTAATTGCAGGCAGATTCTTTACTGTCTGAGTCATGCAATGTCTTGTTGCTACAACAAGAAGGCTGAGTAGAAGGACCTGTGTTCATCTTTTTCTGTGAGAACTCCAAAATTGCAACTCACTGCTAAAAAAGCATCCAAGGGAGACTGCTGGATCCCACCAAAAAAGATACCCCATCTTCAAGGGTAAAGGAGAAGCTCCAGCAAGATGGTAGTGGGGCAAAATTATGTTTAGGATCAAACTCCATACCCACCAGAAATCCTTGGAGGGCTCAAACAAACCTTATTCTCATCAGGACCCAGAGATCCCACAGAGGCTGAGCCAGAACTGTGTCTGAGAGTCTCCTGTGGAGTTCCCAGTCAGCAGTGGCCTGCCTCAGGGGTAGGGGCTCTGGGTGCAGCAGATCTGCGTATGGCATAAGCATTCTTGGAAGAGATTACCATTAATCCCACCAGAGAGTCACCAAAGCTTACATAGAACTGGGGACACAAACTCTTCAAGGGCACAACAAAACCTTGTGTGCACCAGGACCCAGCAGAAAGGAGCAATGCCCCCACAGGAGACTGACCCAGATTTGCCCCAGAGTGTCCACAAGTACCTGGCGGAGGTGTGGGTCAGTGGTGGCCTGCTGCAGGGTCAGACCTCTGAGGGCAGCAGTGTGTGCATGGGACCTTTTGAAGGAGGTCGCCATTATCTTCATTATCTCCACCATAGTTGGGCATCAGGTCAAATAACAGGGAGGTAACATAGCACCACCCTTCCACAGAAAAGTGGATTAAAGCTTTACTGACCATGGCTCAGTAAATAGATTTAAGAAATAGATTTAAGGGACTAGATCTGATAGACAGAGTGCCTGATGAACGATGGACAGAGGTTCATGACATTGTACAGGAGACAGGGATCAAGACCATCCCCATGGAAAAGAAATGGAAAAAGGAAAATGGCTGTCTGAGGAGGCCTTACAAATATCTGTGAAAGAAGAGAAGCGAAAAGCAAAGGAGAAAAGGAAAGATATTCCCATCTGAATGTGGAGTTCCAAAGAATAGCCAGGAGAGATAAGAAAGCCTTCCTCAGTGATCAGTGCAAAGAAATAGAGGAAAACAACAGAATGGGAAAGACTAGAGATCTCTTCAAGAAAATTAGAGATACCAAGGGAACATTTCATGCAAAGATGGGCACAATAAAGGACAGAAATGATATGGACCTAACAGAAGCACAAGATATTAAGAACAGGTGGCAAGAATACACAGAAGAAGTGTACAAAAAAGATATTCATGACCCAGATAACCACGATGGTGTGATCACTCACCTAGAGCTAAACATCCTGGAATGTGAAGTAAAGTGGGCATTAGGAAACATCATTATGAACAAAGCTAGAGAAGGTGAAGGAATTCCAGTTGGGCTATTTCAAATCCTGAAAGATGATGCTGTGAAAGTGCTGCACTCAATATACCAGCAAACTTGGAAAAACTCAGCAGTGGCCACAGGACTGGAAAAGGTCAGTGTTCATTCCAATCCCAAAGAAAGAATTCCAAAGAACACTTGAACTACAACACAATTGCACTCATCTCACATGCTAGTAAAGTAATGCTCAAAATTCTCCAAGCCAGGCTTCAGCAATACATGAACTGTGACTTTCGAGATGTTCAAGTTGGTTTTAGAAAAGGCAGAGGAACCAGAAATCAAATTGCCAACATCTGCTAGGTCATAGAAGAAACAAGTGAGTTCCAGGAAAACATCTATTTCTGCTTTATTGACTATGCCAAAGCCTTTGACTGTGTGGATAACAATAAACTGTGGAAAATTCTGAAAGAGATGGGACTAGCACACCACCTGACCTGCCTCTTGAGAAATCTGTATGCAGGTCAGGAAGCAACAGTGAGAAGTGGACATGGAACAACATACTGGTTCCAAATAGGAAAAGGAGTACATCAAGGCTATATATTGTCACTCTGCTTATTTAACTTATATGCAGAGTACATCATGAGAAATGCTGAGCTGGATGAAGCACAAGCTGAATCAAGATTGCCGGGAGAAATATCAATGACCTCAGATACGCAGATGGCACCACCCTTATGGCTGAAAGTGAAGAGGAACTAAAAGGCTCTTGATGAAAGTGAAGGAGGAGAGTAAAAATGTTGGCTTAAAGCTCAACATTCAGAAAACTAAGATCATGGCATCTGGCCCCATCACTTCATGGGAAATAGATGGGGAAACAGTGGAAACAGTGTCAAACTTTATTCTTTTGGGCCCCAAAATCATTGCAGATGGTGATTGCACCCATGAAATTAAAAGATGCTTACTCCTTGCAAGGAAAGTTATGACCAACCTGGATAGCATATTAAAACGCAGAGATATTACTTTGCCAACAAAGGTCCATCTTGTCAAGGCTATGGTTTTTTTCAGTAGTCATGTATAGATGTGAGAGTTGGATGGTGAAGGAAGCTGAGCACCAAAGAATTGATGCTTTTAAATATTGGTGTTGAAGAAGACTCCTGAGCGTCCCTTGGACTAAATGGAGATCCAACCAGTCCATCCTAAAGGAGATCAGTCCTGGGTGTTCATTGGAAGGACTTATGTTAAAGCTGAAACTGCAATACTTTGACCACCTGATGCAAAGATCTGACTCATTGGTAAAGACCCTTATGCTGGGAGGGGTTGGGGGCAGGAGGAGAAGGGGACAACAGAGGATGAGATGGCTGGATGGTATCATTGACTCATTGGACATGGGTTTGGGTGGACTCCCGGAGTTGGTGATTGACAGGGAGGCCTGGCATGCTAAGATTCATTGGGTCACAAAGAGTTAGACACGACTGAGTGACTGAACTTACCCTTTCATAGTTGACTGACCATAGCTCTACCCATCAGAACAAGACCCAGTTTCCACCTCAGTGAGTTGCTCCCATCAGGAAGCTTCCCTGAATCTCTTATTCTTCTCAGTCAGAGGGTAGACATAATGGAAACCACAATCACAAAAAACTAACCAATTTGACCACATAGTCCACAGCCTTATCTAACTCAGTGAAACTATGAGCCATGCCATGTAAGGCCACCCAAGATGTACAGGACATGGTGGAGAGTTCTGACAAAATGTGGTCCACTGGAGAAGGGAATGGCAATTCACTTCAGTATTCTTGCCTTGAGAACTCCATGAACAGTTTGAAAAGCCAAAAAGATAGGACACTGAAAGATGAACTCCACAAGTTGCTAGATGCCCAATGTGCTATGGGAGATCAGTGGAGAAATAATTCCAGGAATAATGAAGAGACAGAGCCAAAGCAAAAACAACACCCAGCCGTGGATGTGACTGGTGATGGAAGTAAAGTCTGATGCTATAAAAAGCAGTATTGCAGAGGAATCTGGAATGTTAAGTCCATGAAACAAGGCAAATTGAAAGTGGTCAAACGGGACATGGCAAGAGTAAACATTGACTTTTTAGGCACTGGTGAACTGAAATGGACTGGAATGGGTGAATTAAACTCAGAAGACAATTATATCTACTACTGTGGGCAAGAATCCATTAGAAGAAATGGAGTAGCCCTCATAGTCAACAAGAGTCCAAAATGCAGTGCTTGGATGCAGTCTCAAAAATGACAGAATGACCTCTGTTCATTTCCAAGGCAAACCATTCAATATCACAGTAATCCAATCTATGTCCTGAAGATTAATGCTGAATAAGCTGAAGTTGAACGTTTCTATGAAGACCTAGAAGAACTTCTAGAACTAACACCCAAAAAAGATGTCTTTTTCATTATAGGGAATTGGAATGCAAAAGTAGGAAGTCAAGAAATACCTGGAGTAACAGGCACATTTGGCCTTGGAGTACAGAATGAAGTAGGTCAAAGGGTCATAGAGTTTTGCCAGGAGAACGCACTGATCATAGCAAACACCCTCTTCCAAGAACACAAGAGAAGACTCTACACATGGACATCACCAGTTGGTCAATACTGAAATCATATTGATTATATTCTTTGCAGCCAAAGATGGAGAAGCTGTATATAGGCAGCAAAAACAAGATTAGGAGCTGACTATGGCTCAGATCATGAACTCCTTATTGCCAAACTCGTACTTAAATTGAAGAAAGTAGGGAAAAACCACTAGATCATTCAGGTATGACCTAAATCAAATCCCATATGAGAATACAGTGAAAGGAAAAAATAGATTCAAGGGATTAGATCTGAAAGACAGAGTGCGTGAAGAACTATTGTCAGAAATCCATGACATTGTACAGGAGGCAGTGAACAAGACCATCCCCAAGAAAAAGAAATGCAAAAAGGCAAAATGGTTGTCTGAGGAAGCCTTACAAATAGCTGAGAAAAGAAGAGAAGCTAAAGGCAAAGGAGGAAATGAAAGATATAAACATTTGAATGCAGAGTTCCAAAAAATAAGAAGGAGAGAAAAAAAAGCCTTCCTCAGCTATCAATGCAAAGAAATAGATGAATGCAATAAAATAGGAACTACTAGAGATCTCTTCAAGAAAATTAGAGATACCAAGGGAACATTTCATGCAAAGATGGGCTCAATAAAGGACAGAAATGGTATGTACCTAACAGAAGGAGAGGTGATAAGAATTAAGAAGAAGTGGCAAGAATATACAGAAGAACTGTACAAAAAAGATCTTCATAACACAGATAACCACAATGATGTGATCACTCACCTAGAGCCAGACATCCTGGAATGTGAAGTCAAGTGGGCCTTAGGAAGCATCACTACAAACAAAGCTAGTGGAGATGCTGGAATTCCAGTTGAACTATTTCAGATCCTGAGAGATGATGTTGTGAAAGTGCTGCACTCAATATGCCAGCAAATTGGAAAATTCAACAGTAGCCACAGTACTGGAAAAGTTGGTTTTCGTTCTGATTCCAAAGAAAGGTGATGCCAAAGAGTGTTCAAACTACTGCACAATTGCACTCATCTCACACACTAGCAAAGTAATGCTCAAAATTCTCCAAGCCAGGCTTCAAGAGTGCATGAATTGTGAACTTCCAGATGTTCAAGCTGTATTTAGAAAAGGTGGGGGAACCAAGGATCAAATTGCCAACATCCGTTGAACCATCAAAAAAACAAGGGAGTTCCAGAAAAACATCCACTTCTGGTTGTTGACTATGCCAAAGCCTTTGACTGTGTGGTTTAAAACAAACCATGAAAAAATATTCAAGAGATGGGAATACCAGACCACCTTACCTGCCTCCTGAGAAATCTATGCAGGTCATAAAGCACCAGTTAGAACTAGACTTGGGACAGCAGACTGGTTTCAAGTCGGGAAAGGAGTACATCAAGGCTCTATATTGTCACCCTGCTTGTTTAACTTTTATGCAGAGTACATAATGGGAATTCCAGAAGAGATGAAACACAAGCTGAAATCAAGATTGTGATATTCTAGACCTCACTTAGTTCTTGGACATTTTGCAAGCATTCATCTCATTCGTCAGTCAATTCTGCTTATGCTTAAGTTACATAGATTAGCTTTCTTTTTGGTATCAGCCAAAGACTAACTTGTAAAGAGAGAAAGCATTCTTCAGCACTGTCTTTTACTGTACCATGACATATTTTATTCCATATATTGTGTTTGATCATTTCATAGCTGAGAGTTTTTTTTTTTTTTTTTTTTGACTATATAGGTACTTCTTCCTTTATCTTATACACAATGGTAATAGCCACTTCCTTTTGCATTGCTACTCTTTTTCAGAGCAGTTATGGTTTTTTTAAGGGTGTTCATACTTCAAGAAGGAATTGCATTTTCTAAGTAAATGACATGTAATTTATTTAACCTTGTATAATTTTAGTAATCAAAATTGAGTCTCTTGAGTCAAGAAGACATGAGAAAGACCTTACAGGAGTCACTTTTTGATGCCTGCAAGTAGAGAAATCTGAAAAGTGCAGTTTTAATTGGTCTTCCATCCACAAGGATGAAAGACATACCATCTGCTTCCTCTTTTCATGCAAAATAATACTCATGCTTTTTGCAGAACAGAGCTAATGCACAACAAATTAGAACGGAACTGTGTAATAACCAAGTAATTACCAGGCAACCTGAAAATAATGTAATGGAGCAATTGGAAATATTTCTTGTAGAAACAGAATTTGCCAGATATTTTCTGAGGTAGACAACATTTTCAACAGTTTCTTAATACCTATGACTATATGCATAGAAATTAAATTGTAAAGCCTATTTACTATATTTATTTTCAAAATATTAAAAGTATATTCAGTATATATAAAAGTATATTCAGAATTATTAAACATATATCTCAGGTCTGAATGAAGACATTCTGTGAATCCACACTAATTCTGAGACTGACTAACCATGTCCTGATGGTATTCATGGCAAGGTTCATGTATAATGCAAGTTCTTTAACTCAGAGCATAATTACAGACAGAAACAGAGAGGGATAAAATAATTATCTTTTTGAACAAAATGAATCTAAAAAGTCTGTATTATTATAGCTGTTTTATAGAACTCTTAATAGTAAATCGAGCAAACTCTAAGAGCTTTTATACATTTAGTGGGGAAGGTGAACTTTGGGTAATAAATGTGTTTTGAACTTTGTCAGTGGGAAATTTAGTACTATAACAATGCTATTATCTAGATGAAAAATTCTACAGTTGATTTTAAAATGACTGCAAAGTAATAGGTCTAATAAATAAGAGGTAGTTTTGAGCCATTCACATGAAAGAGAATCAGATAACATCTTCAGTCTAATTAGTGTTAGCTGATGCCATGTAAGTACACTGGCCATGTAAGTACACCTATTAAAATATAGAGGAAAAATCAAAGATGAAGAAATCAAATAATTATATTGTAGATATTTCATTCTCAGCTTATTTCTATCATAATACAATTTTCTCAAATTAAATTGAGTATGATTGGTTAGGCACAATTATGATTGAAATTAATTTTTCAATTGGTTAAAGAATGAACTTATTTCTGACATTGTTAACCACACATCTAATTTCAGTAAAAATGCAATAAGGATTTATAGTTGCTTTAACATATTAAAATTTTTATTATCAATTATCTGACAAATTATGATATATATATACAATATATATATTATATATATATATATATATATAATATATATATTCCATGGTTCTATTATTTCATATGTATAGGACACTCTTCATGAGATTGACTTATTATGCAATGCTTTATTTCTGTCATTATTTTCCATGGGTTACACTTCTGGTTAAAAAAGTGCTTATTTGTCATATATGACAAAAAGTGGATCGAGACTTTGCAACAGTTCTATGAAATATCTGGTATGTTTTAAGCATACACACTAAAGAACTTTAAATCGTTAATAGTATTGATTTTTACTTCATAAATTCTTACTGATCTGCAATGAATTAAGGATGTAACTTGCAGTTCCTTAGATACATGAATATTCTGCTTTCCAAGAAAATATGTAGAACTTTAAATGTTGTATACGAATTGCCAGAAAAGATGGCATAAGGGCATGTGGAAGATTTTAAATTGTTCTCCTATGCAATTTTTTAAAATTGTTATAATCAGTTTTACAATTTAAAAATATTAAATTTACAAAAGAGTATGACCCACAATTGTCCCAGTCTTCCAATAAGGGTTTCCTGATAGCTCGGCTGGTAAAGAATTCGGCTGCAATGCAGGAGAACCCGGTTGGATTCCCAGGTCAGGAAGATCTGCTGGAGCAGAGAGAGGCTAAGCACTCCAGTATTCTCGGGCTTCCCTGGTGATTTAGCTGGTAAAGAATCCACTTATAATCGGGAGACGTGGATTCAGTCCCTGGGTTGGGAAGATCCTCTGGAGAAGCGAGAAGCTACTGATAGCTTATGGTGAATGATTTTTGATCTTCAAAGATTTAGATTCGGGACCAGGGACCAGGTTTGATCACTCAAGAGCTTTTGTGTAGCAGAGTTTTATTAAAGTGAAAAAGGGACAGAGAAAGCTTCTGACACAAACATCAGAAGAAGGGTGGAGAGTGTCCCAGTCTCTAGTCTAAGCAAGGGAGTTATATACTATTTTCAATTGGTTATTACAATAAATCAAGAGTGTCTCATAGAACTAACAATAGATAGATTTTACTAGACCCACTCCCACAATATACATTTTAAGAAAACAGGATTAGGCAGAAGGTTTTCAGGAAGGGGAAACTGTCCTCAAGCAGGATACGTTGTTGTATTGACTAAGACAAAGCAATGTAGAAAAAAAGTTTGTCCTTTCCTTTTCCTTCAGAATTCAAGACTCCTATATCCTCCTTGAGAGCCCAGACTTATTACCAACCTGCCTAGGAATTGACTCTCTCACTACCCACTCCAATATTCTGGCTGGAGAATTTCATGGACTGTATAGTCCATGGGGCTGCAAAGAGCTGGACACAGCTGAGTGACTTTCACTTTCACCCAGCTTGTTAAATTTCATGTCCTAGGGCCTATGCTACGGTTGTGAGGCTTGTAACTTTTCAAAAGGAAAAAGGTGTTTTAGATAATATTGTTATGCTTTTCTTTCTGTCACAGTACTTTCCATTAATTACATGCTAATCAGTAATGCATTAAAAAACCTATATCATAAAGTAACAAATTTAAAATACTATTTACTATATGACATAAACAATTCTATATATTTGTGATATTTCCTGATATTTATATTTTGATATTTATAAATATATTTTATATTATTATATAATATATAAATATCATATAATTTTATAATTATGATTATATAATTTATAATTATAATTATATGATTATATATAAATTTATATATTGATATTTATAAATATTATTTATAAATATCAATATAAATTTATATGTATAAATATAAATATATATAAATATATATTTTATATATTTCCAGATATTTTCTGTGAAAATATTTTCTTTTCACATTTGTTTACACCCCTTCTACTTTGAACTTTTAAAATTTTTGGTTGTTAATAAAATATTAATATTTATGTATTATTTATTAATATAAATATATACTAACTAAAGTTAAGAAATGTATTCAGTTTTCAATTAATACTTTTTTTCTATACAGGAGTCTAAATAGAATGCTATATTACATTTAGTAGACAGATCCTAGACTCTCCTTTATTTGGCTGTGACAGTTTCACACACTTTTCTTGCTTTTGATGACCTTGATGGTTTTAAGTTATATTGCTCATAAGTTTTGTAAAATATTGCTCAAAAGAAACTTAACTGATATTTTTTCATAGTTAGACTCTGCTTATATATTTGAGGGAGGAGTAGCTCAGAAGGAAAGTGTCACTTTAATTATATCATGAAGCTTTATACTGTCAACATGACTTACCACTGAAGATAGTGATCTTAATAACCTCCATGAGGTAGTATATGTCAGGTTTCATATATTCAACTTGCTCTTTTTTCTTTAATTAAATACTACTTTATTTGGCAGGTACTCATTGTGCATGCTTCCTTTTAGATAAATAGAAAGATAGACACAAATCTATCAATATCTCTAAGTGTGTACATTTGTCACTATGTATACACATATATCTATCATCATCTTTTTATGTATGTTGATTTGTATCTATATTAAGCTAAACATGAGCTCATACTGGTGTCTCCAAATCTATTCTATTATCATGTGAGTAATTTTTCTCCATTGTTTATCTGTGACCCTCTAATTCAACAGTGAGATATCTAGATACTTCCATTTACCTTCCATCTAGTTAATATTTAATCCAACTATATATCTATATTACCATCAAAATTGTTATCCTGTACCACCTTGGAATTTTATCAATTAGAGTACTATGCGATGTAGAGCTCTTTTTGACATTACTTTTCTAGACTTAACTTCTTTCCAAAGTTACTTAGGTTGGTAGATTTTTACTAACCTCCTCCAGTCAGTTTCTTTAATAGAGTAGTTATATAGCAGTGCAAGTCTATGCCCCGAACAGTGATACTGAATGTGAAACTGAACAGTTCTATGAAGACCTAGAAGGTCTTCTAGAATTAACACCCCCAAAAGATGTCCTGTTCATTATAGGGGACTGGAATGCAAAAGCAGGAAGTGAAGAAATACCTGGAGTAACAGGCAAATTGATGTTGGAGTACAGAATGAATCAGGGAAAAGGCTAAAAGAGTTTGCCAAGGGCGTTCACACTGGTCATAGCAAACACCCACTTTCAACAATGCAGGAGAAGACTCTACACATGGACATCACCAGATGGTCTTTGCTACAAAGATAGAAAAGCTCTATACAGTCAGCAAAAACAAGACCGGGAGTTGACTGTGGCTCAGATCAAGAACTCCTTATTGCCAAATTCAGGCTTAAATTGAAGAAAGTGGGGAAAACCACTAGACCATTTAGGGATGAACTAAATCAAATCCCTTATGATTATACAGTGGAAGTGAGAAAGAGATCCAAGGGATTAGATCTGATAGAGTGCCTGGAGGACTATGGACAGAGGTTCATGACACTGTAAAGAAGGCAGGGATCAAGACCATCCCCAAGAAAAAGAAATGCAGAAAGGAAAAATGGTTGTCCTATGAGGCCTTACAAGCATCAGTAAAAAGAGAAGTTAAAGGCAAAGGAGAAAAGGAAAGATATACCCATTTGAATGCAGAGTTCCAAAGAATAGCAAGGAGAGATAAGAAAGCCTTCCTCAGTGATCAATGAAAATAAATAGATAAAAACAATAGAATGGGGAAGACTAGAGATCTCTTAAAGAAAATTGGAGATACTAATGGAACATTTCATGCAAAGATGGGCACAATAAAGGACAGAAATGGTATGTACCTAACAGAAGCAGAAGATATTAAGAAGAGGTGGCAAGAATACACAGAAGAATGATACCAAAAAGATCTTCACAACCCAGATAATCACAATGGTATGATCACTCACCTAGAGCCAGACATCCTGAAGCATGAAGTCGAGTGTGCCTTAGGAAACATGACTACAAACAAAGCTCGTGAAGGTGACAGAATTCCAGTTGAACTATTTCAAATCCTGAGAGATGATGCTGTAAAAGTGCTGCACTCATTATGCCAGCAAATTTGGAAAACTCCACAGTGGCCACAGGACTGGAAAAGGTCAGTTTTCATTCTGATCCCAAAGAAAGGCAATGCTAAAGAATGTTCAAACTACCACACAATTGCACTCATCTCACACACTAGTAAAGTAGTGCTCAAAATTCTCTGAGCCAGGCTTCAACAGTACATGAACTGTGAACTTCCAGATGTTCAAGCTGTGTTTAGAAAAGGCAGAAGAACCAGAGATCAAATTGCCAACATCGTTGGATCATCAAAAAAAGCAAGAGTTCCAGAAAAATATTTACTTCTGGTTTGTTGACTATGCCATAGCCTTTTACTGTGTGGATCACAATAGACTGTGTAAAAGTCTTCAAAAGATTGGAATACCTTACCACTTGATCTGCCTCCTGAGAAATATGTATGCAAGTCAAGAAGCAAGAGTTAGAATTGGACATGGAACAACAGACTGGTTCCAAATCAGGAAGGGGGTACATCAAGGCGTACGTATATTGCCACCCTGCTTGTTTAACTTATACACAGAGAACATCATGAGACATGTTGGCCTGGATGAAGCACAAGCTGGAATCAAGATTGCCAGAAGAAATATCGACAGTCTCAGATATTCAGATGACACCACCTTTATGGCAGAAATAGAAGAACTAAAGAGCCTCTTGATGAAAGTGAAAGAAGAGAGTGAAGAGTTGGCTTAGAACTCAACATTCAGAAAACTAATATCATGGCATCTGGTGCCATCACTTCATGGGAAATAGATGGGTTAACAGTGGAAACAGTGACAGATTTTATTTTCTTGGGATCCAAAATGACTGTGGACAGTGATTGCAGCCTTGAAAGCAAAAGACGCTTGTTCCTTTGAAGAAAAGTTATGACCAACCTAGACAGCATATTAAAAAGCAGAGACATTACTTTGACTACAGAGGTCCATTTAGTCGAGGCTATGGTTTTTCCAATAGTTATGTATGGATGTAAGAATTAGACTATAAAGAAAGTTGAGCATGAAAGAATTGATGCTTTTTTTGAACTGTGGTGTTGGAGAAGACTCTGAGAGTCATTTGGACTGCAACGAGATCCAGCCAGTCCATCCTAATGGGAATCAGTCTTGAATGTTCATTGGAAGGACTAATGTTGAAGCTGAAACTCCAATACTTTGGCCACCTGATGGGAAGAGCTGAGTCATTGGAAGAGACCCTAATGCTGGGAAAGATTGAAGACAGGAGGAGAAGGGGATGACAGAGGAATGGATGGCTGTATGGCATCACCGACTCAATGGACATGAATTTGAGTAAACTACAGGAGTTGAAGATGGACAGGGAGGCCTGTCAGTTCATGGGGTTGTAAAGAGTCAGACACGACTGAGCAACTGAACTGAACTGAATACAGCTAGATTCTTTGTCAGAGTCTGAATTCCTTACTGGGACAATTTAAATAAATTTAATACATTAAGGTTCATTCTTTGTAGTTTACATTTCTATAGTTTCAACACATACATAGTATCATGTATCCACAACTGCAGTATCAAACAGGCAGTCTCATCACCTTACAAAATACCTTATGAGTAAGACTTGTTCAACTTCCCTTCTCCCCAAATCCCTGGGAACCATATTTTATTCAATGAATGCAGGTTCTTTTTGTTCCACATCCATGCGAACAAAGAGTATTGTAAGTTGTTTTTGTTATTTTTGTTTCTTTTTTAAAACTACTTATGTAGTTGTATGTAGTGCCATATGAATTTAAATTATCTTGATGACATATGACATTGAGCATTATATTACATATGTATTTGCAATATAGAATTTTGGCACAATTTTGGTAAATTTCAAAGAACACATATTAAAGAAAAAAAATCACAGCTAATATCATTTAGCTACATACAATGCCATAAATTAGCTGTGAAGCATAGTTAGCAAAAGCTCTTAATCAAGCATTAATTGTATTAAAAATAGCAACATGTAAATTAGTAGTTTAAACCACATGAGATAACTAAAAATAGGAGATGATAAATGTGTGCCACTTTATTGAATCTCTTCAGAGTACTTTAATGTGAGTAAATCTCACAGCCTTTGTAAGACATACTTTATAATATAGTAACTATAGTTATTTTGAAGGTCAAATTATCATTAAGTTACTTTCCTAAGAGATGTCATGTACTGCTATGATAAAGGACTACTTCAGTTGGAATATAGCCTTTGTCTGGCTACTGATCTCGTTTTAACAAGAACTATTAAAAACTACTTGGCCCATATTAAGTTAAATACATATTTATAGAAGGCCAACAGCAAGGAGAAAGACATTAAAAAAAGTCAAACTCACATAAAACATTTGAAGAAAGATTTCTTTATGGTTTTAAGTTGTTCATTCATTAATATTTTACTCAGTAAAAATATTTTAAATGTCTATTTGAATTCAGACACTTTTAGAAGTCTTTTTCTTTTTTTAATGACTAGGTTATCCGGTTCAGATATTATTGTATGTTTATTTTTTAAAAATAGTGCCATTCAATTCATTATATAGTTAAATATGTGTATTTAACAATAGATTACACAATTACTGTGTATCTAATCCTGTTCTCTTGGAGGAGAACATGCAACTAACTCCTGTATTCTTGCCTGGATAATCCCCATGGACAGAGAAGACTGGCAGGCATGGTCCAAAGGATGACAAAAGTGTCAGACATTTGGCATGCTACAGGCAGTCCTGGTCTAGGTCCTAGAAATTGACAGTAAAGAGGCCAAAATCCCTACTCTTGGAAGTTGACATTTTAGAGAAAGAATAAAGATATAAATATGATTAATACATAAAACATCAAAAAATACATAAAATATGTATTATGCTACATGGTAATATATATTAGAGTGTGGAGTTTGTATGAAGGATTTTTGTCTTGTAAATATTTATATTCAACATGGTGTCATGGGAAGCATTAATCCAAAAGGCACATTTTCAGTAAAGACCTAAAGGTAATGAGAGTGCTATCCTTGTACATATTTAGAGGAAGAGGAAGTGCAAATGTCCTGGGGCAGCAGTGTTTCTGAGGCCAGTGTAACTGATGTGGTCCTTCATAAGAGGAGATCACTAGATAATGTCAAAGGGATAAGAACCCTACTGCTTCCAAAGTGGGAAAGAAGACATCAGATGCTGAAGGATACAAAGGAAGACTCTGAGAGATTATATGTTATATATATATATAATATTATATATTATATTATAATAATTATTATATATAATATTATATATTATTATACAGATTATATATTATTATACTAATAACAAAGAAACATTGAAATGGCCCACAATTGTGAGGTGGGGCTAGGGAGAAGCACCCACATATTAGATATCGTCTAACATTTTGGTCTCTTTACTGACAATTTCCAATACCTAACCATTAATTTGATAGAATGTTCAAACAGATCAATTGTGGGATCTAAGAGAGGCATTTAATAAAATCACCAAGAATTTTAACCTGAATAATTAAAAGAATATATATATCTTCAATGAAGACAAGAAAAATTGAAGATGAAGGTGTGGGAAAGAACATCTTTGACCATATTATTAAATTTAAGATGCCTATGTGTTACACTATTGGAGATGTTAAATCAGACATACGTATTATAAATATTTGCAGTTCAGGGGAATTGGGCTTGAAATATAATTTTGGAATAGTCCATATATTTTGAAATTAAATAATTGCATAAATATTTAAAACAATAAATATAAAATAGTGTTTCAGCTCTGGAGAGATGAGAGCTTATTTCAATGCCAGGAATCTTACTTTCATCCCATAATGTATAGGCATTTAGACTTCCATGGTATTCTTTTAATAGATCCTATATGTTTCTTTCATCACTACACATTTAATGATTTGGTGATAGACGTTTTCTGGGCCAAAGTTACTAGTGAATGAGAGATTCCCATGTGAAAAATCCACTCCAGAACCAGTGGAGTGGTTCAGTCGTGTCAGACTCTTCACGACCCCATGAACTGTAGCCTACAAGGCTTCTCCATCCATGGAATTTTCTAGGCAAGAGTACTTGAGTGGGTTGCCATTTCCTTCTCCAGGGGCTCTTCCCGACCCAGGGATAGAACCCAGGTCTCCCACATTGTGGGCAGACACTTAACCGTCTGAGCCACCAGGGAAGCCAGAAGGGCTACAAATTTGTCCTTCTTTCCTTTATATCACTGCAAGCGTTTTAGCAATAATACTTCACTGAATTGAGAGAGTCAATTCCTAGGTAGGCTGATAAGAAGTCCAGGGTCCCTGAGGCGGACAAAGGGGTCTGGGGTTCTTAAGGAGGAGATAGGGGTCTGGAATTCTCAAGGAGGAGGAATGGACAGTCTTTTATTCTACACTCCCTGAAGTGAAGTGAAGTGAAGTGAAGCCACTCTGTCATGTCTGACTCTTTGGGACCCCATGGACTGTAGCCCACCAGGCTCTTCAGTCCATGGAATTTTCCAGGCAAGCATACTGGAGCGGGTTGCCTTTTCCTTCTCCAGGGATCTTCCCAACCCAGGGATCAAATCCGGGTTTCCCGCATTGCAGGCAGATGCTTTACCATCTAAATCACCAGGGAAGCCACTTCTATATTCCTTAGTAATGATTATATAGCAACAGTGTATCCTACTTAAGGACAGTTTCTCTCTCTTGAATACCTTCTCTGACTAATCCTGTTATCTTAAAATGTATATTATGGCAGTGGGTCTGGTAAGATTTTTACAACTTGAGATATTCTTTTGATTTATTTTAATAACTAATTTAAAAAAGTACATAAGTCCCTTGCTTAGACTAGTAATGGGGACATTCTCTGCCCCCCTTATGATGTCTATGTCAGAAGCATTCTCTGTCCCTTTTCTTACCTTAATAAAACTCTACTACACAAAAGCTCTTGAGTGATCAAGCCTGGTCCCTGGTCCAGAAGCTAGATCTTCAGAGATCATGAATCTGACATCATTCACTGTAAGCTAGCGGAGTCCAAGCCACAATTATATGTAGGTTTTAATTAACCAACTGAACTTAACTTTACCCATATCAATAATTATAACATTGTGTACATTTTCAAGCAAAATTTCAATCTTTGGGGTACAAAGTTGATGGAAGGAACATTTAATGCAGACATTAAGCCAGTAAAGAAAAAAAAAAATAGTGAATATGGAATAAGAAAGCAACAAGAGCAACAAAAATGTCCCCTTTTAAAAACTGTGGATACTCCATCTGTGATCTGTAGCTGCCAAAGAATATATGATAATTTTATGTAAATGAAACACTAATCCATACATTTAGCCTGTAGTGTCATATGTTCTTTGGCCCTCAGAAGGGCAGACATCCAAATATGGGGACTTAGGACCGTGATAAGAATATGGTAAGTGTAAAATTTTTACAGTTCCTTGACCTTCTTAAAGTTGATTGTTTTCACAATTCTCAAAAGAATTTACAGTCACTTTAATAATTATATAGTGGCAGATAGGATGAGTTGTTTAATTTCCTGTCTATAGATAACAGACTATTTTTGGTTTCTATCTAATGAGGACTTGTTAACAATGGAGATATATAGAAAACAAGCATGATGCAAGTACTATATGATGATCCTACTTAACATGCCACAAGTTCTGAAACTGGAATGAAAAATGGCCACAGCCACTGGATATTGGTGATTTGGTGGACAAAATAACTTCCTCTCTTCTACCCAAGCTCCATCCTTCTTTATGAAAAAAATTATATATATATATATATAAATATATAAATATAAATATATATATATATATATACATACATATATATATTAAGGTGTGGGTGGGGTGCTCTAGGGGCTTCCCCAAAGGTTTAGCAGTAAAGAACCTGCCTGCCAATGCAGGAGACACAGGAGACACAAATTCAATCCCTGGAAGATTCCCTGGAGGAGGGCATGACAACCCTCTCCAGTTCCTTACCAGGAAAATCCCATGAACAGAGGAGCCTGGCAGGCTACGGTTCATGTAGTCACAAAGAGTTGGACACAACTGAGCATGAATGTAGCATTTCTAACTCTGTGGCTTCCCTCGTGGCTCAGACAGTAAAGAATCTGCTTGCAATGCCCAAGACCTGGGTTCAACCCCTGGGTCGGGAAGGCCCCCTGGAGAAGAGCATGGCAAACTACTCCAGTACTCTTACCTGGAAAATCCCATGGGCGGAGGAGCCTAGAGGGCTACAGTCCATAGGGCTACAAAGAGTTGAACACAACTGAATCGACTTCCCACAAAGGGTGCTATAATTCATAAGATATCCTTGACTCAAAGATTAAGAATATATGATTTCTTGTGACCAATATGGAGTAACAGAAACCAGATTTATTTATTCACTTGAATAATAGATAGGACAAAATATACAAATAAGTAGCTCTTATGTCATTGGCTATTAGGCAACAAAGGACCATGACAGAAAGGAAACAGACAAGGTATGCCTAATGATTGTCCAAATGTATTGCCTAGAGAAAGTTCATAGGCCAAGGTACAGCAAGGTGGGACCCAGGATGTCCCTGGAAGTCTAGCAGATGTGAGAAGACTGAGGTGAGAGGCCAAGGAAGCCAATACAGTGAGCATTTACAAGGAAAATATAGGAAGGAAAAAGCTGCAAAGAAAGAAAAGTCCAGATTTCTCTATTAAACCCACCCAGAGTATTCAGTTGAGTATAAATAAACTCATGTGTGTGAGGAAATTCCCTAAATCCAGGAAAGAACCACCTGAAAAAGGTTAGAAAGAACAAAGCCTGAGATTTAAAGAACAAGAATAAACTTTCTCCCAACAGCCAGAGAAATCCTCTCAGGTGTTTCGCATTTGAGAATTTCTGTCTCTTAATGACAAGTTAACTGAGCACAATGTAAAGTTTAGGCTTCAGTTTAGGCTCTGTTTCACTGTCTTTTGTCATGTAATACAGCTGTGAAATGTTAGGGAAAAAAAAAAATCCATCCTCTAGTCTGTGAAAAATAGGCATTTCTACATGATATAACTCTACTTATGATTCACTTTTCTATAACTTCTCCAGCATATATATTTAATTTGAAAGTTCTAATTCAGTTTTATATGCTATGTGCTAAATTCTTGATTTGATTTTCATTTTAGATGGTTTCTTTCTATTGTATAAAAATCATTGTATTTTTCTATGTCGTTTATTATACTGAAGACTGTTGGTCTATCTTCCATATCACTTTCACTTGTCTGATTTCCTAGTCTTTTTCTAGTCTTTCCTCCATATTAACTGTATTAATATGCATATCCTCCTCCATGACTTTGATTAGATTTTCCCAATGAATTCTGCATTTTTGTGATTTCTATTTGGACTGAAATCTCTATTTTCCCCTCATCATATCTTTGGGTTAGCATGCATGTTAGCATGCATTTCTAATTTTATTATAAGAGGCATCTCAGGGAAATTTTCTGTCACTTGACTCTTCAAAATGTATTCTTAGCCCTTCTTTTGCACATTAATATATTTTCCCTCTATAGTGAGGGTCTATAGTTGCCATATTATTTATTTCCAGTCTATTTAGGTTTAATCCAGAAATTTTAAAAGACTATGCCTAGATATAATATTTACTTTAACATTGATGCACTAACATTTCCAATGTATAACTGTTTTACTTACCTACCTTCAGAACTATACATTTTGGGGAATAGTGTTGCTTTTGATTTTTTTTCTGTTTCTTAGGGGTGGGAACAAGACTTGAAAGAATTCATTGGGAAGTACCTTAAAGTGTTATTTATAAATAGGGCTCTATTTTCTCTTTTTAATAATCTTATTAAATAACCTATAACAGAGTGATCAATGGGAAAATCTACCTTATTGCTTTGACTTTCCACTTGCTTTCACAACTCAACACAGTGCTCTGTAAGATAAAGGAATCACTTTATACCATCTTAAGGTATGCAAGTCTTTCTGCATTTGTTGACATTTGATATAGTTTTCTTTATATAACAAAAGAAGTCTCAACACTTAAACTTATACATAAAAATATATTATCTCTAATATTTAGAAATATGGATAAGGATGAAATATTTGAAACCAAATAATATAGTACAGTTTGGAAACTCTTGACTCAAGAAAAATCTTAGTAAAAGCAAGCAACTACATACAGTGGCTTGAACATGGAGATGTAAAGGAATGAATGGTATATTTTTCATTACAAAAAACCCATGAAGTATAATTAAGCACTTATTTAGACTTGAGTGTCAATGCATTTGTATCTTCCCTTTGAGTTTTAATAGGGAGCTGATGCTGTGAACCATATGTACATATTTATAAATAGCAAACATTAACTTGCTTTGCAGAAACTACTACCATAATGTTAAGTATAATTTTTATTAGTCCAGGCTCATTATCTTAACAATTTCTCAGAGAACAATGTTCTCCATGAGATGATAGGAGCCTACATCCTATTAATATCAAAACCTTAAAGATTTAATATATTAACTGAGCAATACCACTGTAGATATTTTTTTTTTTTTTTGATCTTTCTTGTTGACACTCACAGCCTCAGAAACTCTCTATATAATGGAACAGTGTCAAGAGCTTAGCAAAACTACTCCATGGTATTGCTGCCTTGGCAACAACTTTATTTAACCAGTTTGGGGGCAAGAACCTTAAACTGACATTAACAGCCTTGTGTTAATTCATGTATGAAAACACAAGCAGGAAATAATAGCCCGCAGAGTCACAAACAAACATAAGTTCTTGATATGACTTTCCCAACAGCCTTTGTTAGCAACAGTCTCCTCACCCTCCCAGTGCCTTCCCTCTCTCATCTCCCTGCTCTCCTTAGGCAAGACCCTTAGGGGACCTACTGAAACCCCATTCTTTTGGTTTGAATTGACAATCTTGATTCCACCCAAGAATCTCAATCAAGGCATGTGTCCCAGGTCCTGCCCTTTCCCCCGCGTGTCCTTTGCCTGGACTTTCCCACATGGCCCCTCAAGATATGGTGGGTTCTTCCTCTAGAATCTGTGAGTGATAGACTTCTCTATTTCAAATTTACTTCTGACCTGTTGATGAAAAATGCTCACCATCCTGTACCTTATGCTACACTTAATAAGTGTTAATTTGACAGATTCATAGCAAACATAGAATAGTCCAATAAATTATAGTTTTATGTTCTAAATTTAATAATAAATTTAGTTTGTGAGAAATATGAACACATACATTTCTGGTTATGAATATAAATTCTCTCAAAATATGTATATTGCTAAAGGGCAGTGTCCCTTCTTTTTGAAGCTATCTTTAATCAGTTTGAGATAGCATTCATTTGAATAGCATTAATAAAGATTAACACACACATATAATGCATGGAAAGCACTGTTGGAAAACTGAAATAAAACATCAGTATTTACTAATCTGTATCAAATTTCCATCTATGGAGAATTGAAGATAATAAAACAAAATAAATTTGGAGTGTAAGTAGCTATATTAGTAAGAGAGAAAATATAATGTCTGAGAGGAAGAATAATAGACAATTGCAAATGTCTTATTGAAGTTGGCAATACTTGGATTGAACAGAAAAAAATAGGAATAGGATGTGATTTAATATGAAGGTAATGAAAAAGCAGAAAAGTGTCTCCTGGTATTTGGGAACTGATCTGACCATAGCTCCTAGACCTTGGTGTTGTTAGAAGGTCCTTGCCACTCAGAGATAGACTTTAGGGTTCTCTTGTTGAGTGTGAACAATCTCACAGAAACTGTTAACTAATTCACAGTGTGCAACATTAATGAAATGAGACCAAAGCTAAAATCTCAGATGAAAACAAAGTCACTGTTCAAATACCTGAAGATACCAGACATTCACCTCTCCTTAAACTCTCCCCCTCCTCTTGATAGCACACACGCAGAGCAAATCCTGCTTTAGGAACCATTCCCAAAGTCACCTCACACAAACCCAAATTCTATAAGCATTTCAAACAACATATCTGTTATATTTCTCATTATTCTCTGTGGGGCATGCTCTTTCTTGCAGTGAACTATTATACCCCACTTTGAATATCAGAATTGTTCCAGTGTTTGCATGTCCAGAAGACATTTAGAGCATCAGGAAAATATTATTGAAGCTTCTAGAATGTTTTTAACAATGAGCGTGGTATCACAGGGGAGTCCCTAGTGGCTCAGATAGTAAAGAATCTGCCTGCAGTGCAGGATACCCAGGTTCAATCCCTGGGTCAGGGAGATCCCCTGGATGAGGGCATGGCAACTCACTCCAGGATTCTTGCCTGGAGAAACCCATGGACAGAGGAACCTGGCAGGCTACAGTCCATCGGGTTGCAAAGAGTTGGACATGACAAGTAATTTAACACACACATACACACATGGTATCACTAATTGCATCACTATGGATTCTAAAACCAAAGGGTGAAACAGTTAAGGATTAGAAAAAGGTAATGAAAGGATTATTTACTTCCAGATGATAAGAGTAGACAAAACCAGATAGGGTTTTGCAAGGCACCCTGCAATAGAAACATCAGAAAGCATTTATCACCTCTAGACTTGAAAGGGGAAAGGAAGCTATTTCTGGTCCCTAGTGCCAAGGATATAGGAACTGCCTATCTGAAGCTGTAGCCTTCAGTAGAGAAACTTAGTCATTGCTAAATAATTCTTAGGTGACAAAGGAGAAGGGTAAAAATATCCCTAACTCCTTTCTCTTATACACTGTAATCACTGTCAGTACTTTTCATTGACCAGACCCTGCAAAAGACAAAGGCAAAAAAGTATTGGCAATTCTGTATGTAAATCATTAATTAACAGGGGCACATGAAAGTTTGGATGAGGTAGAGATTGTGGAGATTAGACCTAGAGGATAAATAGAATATCCAATAGTCTAATATAAGAGGCTTAAAAAAGATGTTGATCTTTTCACCTATGTATAAGTTTTCATCTATGTATAATTCTATTCTCTGGCAGACCAGTTTTCCTGAGTTTGTGACCAGTTCAGTCACATAAGGCACCACACCTAGAAGGGGCCAGGTTTGGCTGAATGCTGTGATATCACCATCTTACAGTTCTTAACAGTATTTTTTTTTTTTAGAAAGTTTTGCTTTGAAGATGAAGTTCTATGGGACATGAAGCATGCAAGTGACTGGTGAAACCACACAACACGTCTCTGTCTGTCACTCTGCCACCACATTCTCTGTTCTTTGTCACCCATTCCCACAAGACATTTGTGATGTACCCCAAAGTATAGAATTCTAGTGCATCCAAAGTATGTGGGAACAGGCAAGACAAGGGAAGCTTAAAGTATGTTAGACTACAATTAAGTATATAATTAAAGTATGTTATGTCTACATTTAAGGAAGGGTATTAATAGTCCAAAGAGGCTCTACTTTCTATCTAGGCAAGAACTTGCTTCAAACACAAAAAGAAAGCAATGATATTTTAAGCAAGATATATGCCTAGGGAAACCTATCATATCTTTTCCACTCATGTCACTTTTATGATTATCCAACTATATACAATGAAATCCATATAGTCAAAGCTATAGTCATATAAGGATGTGAGCATTGAACCACAAAGTAGGCTGGGTGCTGAAGAATTGATGCTTTTTTGAAGTGTGGTGCTGGAGAAGACTTTTGAGAGTCCCTTGGATAGTGAGGAGATAAACCAGTCAATCCTATAGGAAATCAACTGGAAGAACTAAGGCTGAAGCTCCAATACTTTGGCCACCTGATGCAAAGAGCCATTAAATCATTGGAAAAGACTCTCATGCCTGGAAAGATTGAAGGCAATAGGAGAAGGGGGCAACAGAGGATGAGACAGTTCAGTGGCATCATTGACAAAATGAACATGAGTTTGAGCAAACTTTGAGATATAGTAAAGGACAGTGAAGCCTGGCATGATGCAGTCCATGGGGTCAGAAAGAGTCAGCCATGACTAAGTGACTAAACAAGAACATACAATGAAAATCATAGCATGTCAATGTATGACAAAACCCACTACAATGTTGTAAAGTAATTAGCCTCCGTCTAATAAAAATAAATAAAAAAAAAGAAAATCATAACATAGAAGGAAAGGGAAAGATAGAAGGAACCATAGTTCTTTTCTTTCAGTTCTTTTTTACTCATAAGTAAGATAAAGTGAGAGAGTATTGGTAGAGTGTACACATATGAAGAAGTGAAGTCCAAATTTCTGAGTTAGTTATAAGCAAAGTTTTCATTTCAATGGTAAGAACAAAATAACAATGCATGTACAAGTTATGGGACATGAATTGTGTCATTTTAGTGAATGCAAATGCTAAATGCTCTTACATTTGCAGTTAAAACTGCAATTGTATAAAGAATAAATTGAACATATCATGCTAAAAATTTTAAAGTTTTCCTTTATGTTAAATTAAAGTAGAAAACATCAAGACATTAATAGAGACTATGGGGGGAAGAGTAAACTTTATATTTTATTACTTTAAACAATACCTTTTTGCTATTCTATGAAGAAGGTGGTCTCAAAATTTTTATTTTTTTTAATTATGCACTTGTTCAGTTGCTCAGTCACATCTGACTCTTTGCAACACCATGGATTGCAGCATGCCAGGCTTCCCTCTCCACCATCTCTCGAAGCTTGCTCAAATTCCTATCCATTGAATCAGTGATTCCATCCAACCATCTTGTCCTCTGTCATCTTCTTCTCCTGCCTGCAATCTTTCCCAGCATCAGGGTCTGTTTCAATGAGTTGACTCTTTGAATCAGGTGGCCAAAGTATTGGAGCTTCAGCTTCAGCATCAGTCCTTCCAATGAATATTCATGACTGATTTCCTTTAGGATTGACTAGTTTGATCTCCTTGCAGTCCAAGGGACTCTCAGAAGTCTTCTCCAACATTACAGTTCAAAAGCATCAATTCTTTGGCACTCAGTGTTCTTTAAGGTCCAACTTTCACATCCATACATGACCACTGGAAAAACCATAGCTTTGACTATACAGACCTTTGTTGGCAAAGTAACATCTCTGCTTTTTAATATGCTGTCTAGGCTTGCCATAGCTTTTCTTCCGAAGAGCAAGCATCTTAATTTCATGGCTACCATCACCATCTGCAGAGATTTTGCAGCCCAAGAAAATAGTCTGTCACTGTTTCCATTGTTTCCTTATCTGTTTGCAATGAAGTGATGGGACTGGATGCACTGGTCTTCAAAAATTTTATAGCAGCTGCAAAAATGTATAGTATCTTTATCAGCTTTCTTGTGAAACATGTGCCCTCCTTTTCCCTCCTGTTTGTAATGCGATCATGGAAGCTCCAAGACTGTTTTCATTCAGAATTGACAAAACATAGGAAGAGAAAACTACTTTCTTCACATATGACTTTCTCTTCTATCACGAGGAAAACTCTGTTTCAGAATTCTTCCAGTCATCCACCCCTTGCTTGCAGAAGGTGACTCAGGTTCTAGTGAAAAGGAAGAAATAGTTTGAGGGTCTGACACTGTTAATTTCTATGGAGAGAAACTCTAAGAGCCATAAAAAACCAAGGACAAATTATTTTGAGAAACTAGCAACAGTGTGTGCTGCACTATGAATACCTATTAACTTGCACACTAAAATAGAACTTGGCTGGTGATGTTAGAACTTTCTTTCAGTTGACTTTCCCTTTTTGCCAATTGATAGGCACTATTCCTAGATTTATTTATATAATTAAAATCACTGCTAAATGGCTTCCATCCACATTAAATAAATTAGAACTTTATCATTTTTATAAATGCATGCAACATATAAAGAGCATAACTTCTGAAAGTGCAAGCTTTTATAGGCATATCTTTCAGTCTTTATTACTTTCTAAATATTTTACTTTATTCAGTATCTGACTTTAGGGCTTCCCAGGTGGCTTAGTGGTAAAAAATTTGCCTGCCAGTGCAGGAGACACAGAAGACACAGGTTTGGTCCCTGGGCCAGGAAGATCCCCTGGAGAAAGAAATGGCAACCCACTCCAGTTTTCTTGCCTGTAGAATCCCACGGACAGAGGAGCCTGGCAGACTACAGTCCATAGGGTTGTAAAGATTCATACAAGACTGAGCGACTGAGTACATATAACACAACTGATTTTATAAAAATACCTCTTTTTTGGGTTCACAGTATCTCATGTCAATGAACAAAAGGAAATGAGATCATCATTTTCCTAACACATTTGTCAAATTAAATATATGATGTTTTACTCTAACTTGCAAAATAATAGAGGCCATTGTGAATGTGTGTATGATATATTATGAGACAAAGTGCTAGATAATTTCATTACTTCACATTTGAAATAATGGTCACATACTGCCATCTCCTGTTTACTAAATTAAAATAAACACACACATGTACACACACAAACATACACATAGCTTTGTGCATGCACACAGAAGCTCAGAGGGAGAAAGTAAGAAAAATCTTAGGGGCTTTGAGATGACAAGAATGTTCTAGAGAGAGCTATTTTTAAAACTGAGTTATTAAAGAAAGAGGTCATTTTTAAAGCCAGAATTGACTAAAGAAAATGAAACAATGTTTTAAAAATTGAATTTTGTTGTTGTTTTAGTTATAAGACTAAAAATTTCTTGGAAAGTCATGGATATAGCATATTAGGACATGTTAGATGGCAAAAAGTTATAATACAAGTCCATTTTTCCTAAATCCTGAACAGGAAATAGCAGCTGAGTCCTGCAGGCATAGGGTGTATCCATACTACAGGGGAGAAGTAATTAGTCCCTTGAAGCCCTAAATCAAGAAAAAAGGTCTTATCACACTCCTATTAATCTCAAACACCATTTTATTGAAGTTGAGAGCATCCTTGTTGCACTGCAATTCTATGAGATAGGCAAATTCCCCCATCTGAAGCACACTTAGTGCGTATATGCTAGAAAATTCCTGCACAGGTTTGAGGAACATCCATGCTCTGAATATCTTGTTTGCTGCCCAGAAGATTTAAAAAGAACTACCTCTAAAGAGGGTTTCCCACATGGCACAGTGTCAAATGCATTCAGTGGCAAATGCAAGAAATGCAGGAGATGCGGGTTTGATCCCTTAGTCCAGAAGATCCCCTGAAGAAGGAACTGGCAACTCACTCCAGTATTCTTGTTTGGGAAGTCTCAGGACAGTCTCAAACCTGGCTTTGATCCCCAGTATTCTTGCCTGGTGAATTCCATGGAGAGAGGACCCTGGTGGGGTCTCAAAGAGTCAGATACAGCTGAGCAAGCAGGCATAGGCACAGCGGTGGGGGTTTTCTAAAGAACCATTAGGGCTTGACTTTAAAACACTTTAATGTTTCCTCATATGCAATTTAGAACAAATAATTAATGAGAGTTGTTATGAATTAACAATACAATAGTAAAAGTTGATTAATTAATTGTGATCATTTGCCATACAAAGCCTCATATTTTCCATATTGTCCACTTCCACTAGTCTATCAACTGCTATGGGTATAAAATGAGGGCCTTTGAACATACTACATGATTTGCTCATCAGTTTTCAGAACTATTTCTCAAAAGATTTACATCAATCCAATCCCTTTGCTTCTTATCTGCTTGAAACTATATAGCCACCTACCACTGTGATTTCATTTATATCGTTTTCCTTGCATATTACTAGGAATCATAGATTATACTTTGCTTTACTATTTTTAATCTACCTACTTTCTCTTTTTGTTTTTTTAAACTAAAGTTTCTTCTTATTGCCTAGCTCTTTGCTCATTTTTGAGAAAATGCCAGTGGGAAAGATTAGCAAAGATTTCCTGCAGTTTTCCTAATTTTCCCTTATAGTACATAAAGTATTAGTCACTCAGTAATGTCCGACTCTTCACGAACCCATGGACTGTAGCCCACCAGGCTCCTCTCTCCATGGAATTCACCAGGCAAGAATACTGGGGATCAAAGCCAGGTTTCCTACATTGCAGGCAGATTCTTTACCATCTGAACCACCAGGGAAGCCCCTTGTAGTACATAATCAAAGTTTTATTTTTGTTGCTCTGATGTCTTTACTTGTTTTTTTCTTACTGATACATGTCATCCCCCATGGTAATTGTATTTATTTATCAAATTTTATTTTGCTATTTTGACTTCTCTGCCAGTATTTCTTCAATGATTATATACATTCTTCAATCTTTTACAAAAGTATCCATGAATGGTGTTGCAGACTCTACATGTCATGACATTTCATATAAATACTGAGCTTTACATGAACATCAACCAAAAAACAATCAAAAAACAGAACAGCATCAACATAATCAGAAGAAAATATATATTTTGGTCCAAATTATGGTCACAATGCCACTCACCAGTACTGAACTCCTGACCCATAGCAGTAAAAGCTCTGAGTTCTAACAACTGGACCACCAGGGAATGCCCAGATGCCATTCAAAGGAATATTTTTTCCTTGAATCACAAATATAATATTCTTGCTTTTCTTTGCTTTATCTTTTCTTCTTTTTGCTTTTATTCTCATTTATTTCCTATACTTCTTTCTTTACTCCATTCTTCTTTCACTTATTAATTAAATATGGAGTGCCTGTTTTTA
Organism: Hydropotes inermis; assembly: GCA_020226075.1. Taxonomy (NCBI): domain Eukaryota; kingdom Metazoa; phylum Chordata; class Mammalia; order Artiodactyla; family Cervidae; genus Hydropotes; species Hydropotes inermis. Next base: position 39,575,622 of record CM035295.1, read on the forward strand.
CTATGTATTCTAAGCTTGTAAAACATAACAACGATGGAAATGTAGAATACTTCTGCCAGCATGATGTTGGGAAGACAGATTATTAGAAATATTCCAATAAATATCATAATTTGATAAATATTATAAGACAAGGGGCTTCCCAGGTGTTGCCAGTGGTAAAGAGCCCACCTGCCAGCACAAGAGACTAGAGACACAGGTTCGATCCCTGGATCAGGAAGATCCCCTGGAGGAGGGCATGGCAACCCACTCCAGTATTCTTGCCTAGAGAATCCCTTGGTCAGAGGACCCTGGTGGGCTACAGACCAAGGGTCACAAAGAGTCAGACATTACTAAAGCAACTTAGCATGCACATATATGAGAAAAATAAATCTGAGTAAGACCTATGAACATTGAGAGAAAGGAGATTTTTGCTTTTTGTAAAGGGTGACGAAGGAAAAGCTAAAAGAAAAACTACAATATAAAAACAGACTTAAAACAAGTAAGTGCCCGAATGAGTTAGATATCTGAGCAAGAGAATTTTACACAGAGGAAATCTTAGGAGGAATATTCATTGGAGTTAAGATGAAGTCTATCCTGTCTTCCACATTTGGGGTGGAAAAAAATGGTGCAATGAGATATTATTATTATTATTATTATTATTATTATGGAATAAGTATATTACCCAGGCATGGCATGAATAAAAAGTAAAGATGCATCACTTAGGATGGTTCAAATAGTTTATTCCTCCCTCAACTATATGTGCAGGAAGCTTGTCCAAAGCCAGGAAAAGAGGTTCCCAGACTCATAGACCCAGGATTTTTCCTCTCCTATTGATCTGCACTGCCCTACAGACAGTCCCAAATGATGTTCTGGCTCTTGCCATTGAGGGTCACTGTAGTCACTAATGGGAATGGTGCACTTTGTCCATTTTAGGTCATAATTTGGTCTGCATCCATTGCTTGCACTCTAATCCACATGAGGTCAGAATCTACACCTAAGGCAATACCTACAGAGAAGCTAAGGAAAATATGTTTAGTACAGATACACCCTATGCCTGCAGGACTCAGCTGCTGTTTTCTGTTCAGGATTTAGGGTTAGAGACATACAGAAAATTAATATCACATATACTGTGAGATAGTTACCAGTTTTGTCACATTATACACCCATGATGATTTAATAATAATAATATTCTAATTGTAGTTATATTCTAAACATAGAATGGTATATCTGCTCAACACTTTGATTTTATGTATTCATACTCAGAGAATGTGAGCTGCAGTAACTATTGATGATTTTTGCTTAATTTTTGCATATAAAAATTTACTAAGGCTTTATGTCCTAATATATACTAAATGTATACAAAAGGTCTGTATTCCATGGGTATTTGAATGAAAGGTGTATTTTTTCTTTATAGAAAATGTGATTCACAGGTAATTATTAAAAACAACATGTAATATACATGATTGAATAAATAAAAGATTGATATTTGTGTTTGGAATATATTGGGTACTATATTTATTGAAATTGTGGATGTTTAAAGAATCATTGCATCATATATATTAATAAAAAAACTTGATTCTTATCTCTATCATAAGCTATGACCAAATTAGTTAATAGTCATATTTTACTTTATAAAATACTAATTTGCACAGACACTTCACAAATACATTTTCCAATGAGTAAGGTTAATATTTTGGCAGTTAAATCAAGTTCTGCAGCCAAGTTCCTATTGCCCAAAATATAATATTTTGTTAATTCCTTTCTAAATATATTTCATTGTCATAAAAGAATGAAAAAATTCTGTTATTCTACCTCTTTATTTTGCATGGTAAAGGAGAACTCAAATCCTGTATACACAGTATATAGTTCTGAAAATAGTGAAGAATAAATAAGATATGATGTAAGGTATCTGTAAAATAGTTCTAAATTATTTATTCAATGAATGAGAAAACCTTTTGCATACTAATTAAGTATCTAAATTTATAATTTGCTCTTACTTATTATTTGCTTCCTGAGTTCTTTATTCCCAGTGAAATACTTCTGAGGTAAGTTGTATGATTCAGTGACCTTTAAAATAAAATTGAAATATTTGATTTTGCAACTTTCCTTTACTTCTCTCTCTCTCACTGCATGGAGTCTATAAACCCCAGTAGAATTAATTGCCTAATTACAGGGAATAAAAAAGAATGCTTTGAAAGATTTAAATGTGTATTTCCTGCCGCGGAGATTGTACCTGACCACCTGACCTACACAGTTTGCACCCATTAAAGAAAGAAAATAAGCATCTACTTGGGTACACAATTTTAACCTGATAATAAGTATAACACAAATGCTCCATAATTTTAAGTCATTTTGTATTCTAATAACCAAGTCTGGAACTGCTGTAGTAGTTAATCCTTATCCATAACTATTTATCATTTTATAAGTAAGCTCCAACTTTATTGTTTGTTTTCTTGGTACAACTTAAGTGTGTAGCAGAAAATTAGGCAATAAGAAAAACATTAATCGTAGCTGGATCTATAGCACCATGGCGGAAATTTGCCAGCCACAAGATTTGAATAATTTTGTGAATAAAACTTACAAAGTTCATGGAAATAGACCTGGGAGAGAAATATATGCATTCTAATGAAGACATGTATATCTGTTAAATTAATTTATGTTAGAGTATAGTTACTTTATAATGTTATATTAGTTTCTCAAAGTCACTCAGTGGTGTCTGACTCTTTGTGACCCCACAGACTATACAGTCCCTGGAATTCTCCAGGCCAGAATACTGGAGCAGGTGTGTTACTTGTGAAGTCATGCCTGACTCTTTGTGACCCCATGGACTATAGCCAGGCTCCTCTGTCAGTTGAATTCTCCAGTAGGTTGCCATTCCCTTCTCCAATGGATCTTCCCAATCCCCAGGGACTGAACCCTGATCTCCTGCATTGCAGGCAGATTCTTTATCCTCTGAGCCAACATGGAAGCCCACTGGAGTGGATAGCCACTCCCTTCTCCAGGGGATCTTCCCAGCCCAGGGATCAAACCCAGGTCTCCCGCATTGCATGTGGATTCTTTACCAGCTGAGCCACCAGGGAAGCTCATGTTAGGTTCTATTTGTACTGCAAAATCAATCAGTTATACACATGTTTATGTACCCTCTCCAAACATAGACAGTGTATTAAAAAGAAATGACATCCTTTTACCAACAAAGGTCCAGCTAGTCAAAGTTATGGTTGTTCCAGTAATCATGTACAGATGTGAGAGCTGGACCATAAAGAAGGTTGAGTGATGAAGGATCAATACTTTCAAATTGTGGGGCTGGAGAAGACTCTTGAAAGTCCCTTGGAAGGCAAGGACATGACTTAGAGACTGAACGAACATTAGCTCAGCCATGGACAGGAACAGAATTCAGTGTGCTTGAAGTTATCAGCTACAGTGGATAAAAAATGATAAAGCCACTAACTACAGGGTTAAATTAGATGAATTTTGTGGAAAGGAAAAAATGTCAGTGTAAGTCATGCCACTATCTGCCATTTGTAAGACAAACTCTAACTGCAGAAAATGTCACCATGGTACAAAGGGGATATTGTTGATAGCTTAGACTAGAACTGGGTCAGGAAATATCTAGGTGTGCATTTCAAATGCCTCAAAATGCTTTAAAAGTGAAAGTGGGTCTCAAGATTAAAACAGGCTGCAGATTGAGAGTGAAAAAAGAGAAATAAATCAGAAAAGAAACACAAAAAGAGAGGCCATGGTTCAGAAAAAGTGCTAATGAATTCTAAATGGAAGCTTTTAAAACCAGAGTAGAAATTTAGTCACAAGGAAGGTTTAGTATCAGAGATTATTAAGAGTACTATGTGAGTGGTTTAAATTCTGTTCCCAGGGTACACTTTATTTTGGAAAATAAGCAGAGATATCCAATGTTGTGAGGTGTTAAAAAGACACTTTCGTAGCAAAATGTAGTAAAACTAAGAGAAGAGCATAACAATCAAAACTTTAACAAGAAATTCATCTATGCACTGGCACTGTATTTTTTTTTTTGGTGCCCTTGTCCATTCAGTCAGACTTTTTTAGTTACAAAATCTCTCAATTACTTTTCCTGTTTTATAAAATCTGTGGCCTTTAAAGCAATCAATCTATTACACTTATTTGCCGCCTTTCCATCAGCCTTCTACTCTGTCTTAATTGAATAATTTCTCCAAATGATGTAAAAGTGTAGGAATTTAAATGGCATAAGGTTTAAAAATGTTTGATGCTTTAAGTTCCAGTCATGGCTTCTGAAGAAGTGTTTTCAAATCAAACTGAATTAGAAACAAAATATTGAATTAACATTTTTTGTTTGTTTGTTTATATGATTTCTTTAAGTGGTCCCCCAGTTTTGGAGGGGGAAAACTACTTCTTTTGAAAACTACTGAAAATAAGTACTACTTGTTTGTACTTGTTTCAAGTACTACTTGAATGCTACTTCTTTTGAAAACAAGTTGAAAACTACTTCTTATCATGATGATATGAGATTTCTTTCTTTTTTGAATAAATAAAATCTAACAGGAAAAATATTCTAATACTTAGTGAATTTTAGATAATAAACTGCATGTGACTAACTGCGCTATCAAGTCCTCTTACTTGAGAATTAGTTATGGTTTATCTTGAGATCATGTACCAGACAGATTGTATCTTCTTGGCTATATAATAGAGTGAGATTTATTTCTAACTTTGCAGCCTCTTAGCAGTTTACCTGGGCTTCTAAGGTCACACAGTGGTAAAGAATCTGCCTGGCAATGCAATAGACGTGAGATGTGGGTTCAACCTCTGGGTTGGGAAAATACCCTGGAGTAGAAAATGGTAACCTGCTCCAGTATTCTTGCCTGGAAAGTTCCATGGTGAGAAGACCCTGGGGGGCTACAGTTCATGAGGTCATAAAGATTCAGACATGACCAAGCACCTGAACACACACACAGAATCAGTTTACCTAGGATGAACATCACAGTCTGGTTTAATGTTTACTCAATAATTAAAAGGTTTCTTTCTTTTCTACCTTTGTGTTGAGATTTACAGGGCTTCAGGGGAATATCTTGTTTTAATTAAATTTTCTATACACTGTATATCATATATATGTATATATATATATTTTTTTTTTTTTTCCTGCTCTAGTAAGTACTTGGGGGTTTTAGTCGCAATTGTTCTAATAATCTCTGAGGCAGAAATGGAGAAAGGGGTTATTGTAGCTCAAAAATTATCTGAACCAAAATTGTCATTGTTTCTCACTGTAAACTATGTTCAGGGTACAGGCTGATTTCATGAATGTGATTATGTCATTACACTTAATGATTTAATTTGAAAGACAAAAACCTTCATCTCTTCTCCACATCTGCATTCTATCAGTCTCCCATTTTCCACCTGCAATTTGTGTTTCCTAGTATCTAGTAATGTCAATGGTTTTCAGCAGTGCCAAACTTTTAGGGAGGGTTAAAAGCTTGGTAACAAGCGTGATGTGTATAGTTTTTAAAGGATAAGCTAATGAATTCCACACACACAAATATTCACACATGAACATTCATTCAATTACGATCTCTCCAAGAAAATGAAATAGTGTTTTCCAGTTCCTTTATCTTTTGATGCAGTCTTTATCATGCTCACTGACCTTTTGAAATTATTAGAAATTGTCCATAAACAAAGGTATATGAGATTAAATTATATTTAGCCATGCTTAGTGTAAAAGTCAGTATCTGTTGGTAGTCTCTTGATGCTTTTTACAAAGGAAAGTTCAACAAACCCTTTTTCCTTTTTATTTATGGTCATTTTAGTTCTCTGGATTTTTTATCTAAGCATGCAACTATTGCTTAATTTTTAGAGGCAAGAAATGCACAAATAATGTATATTATTTGTAATATAAGATGTAATACTATTACCCACATTTTATTGAATGTTTGCTATTTACCAGTGTTAAACTAACTTTTTCACATTATATTACACAATCTGAGTGACTTTGATCATTAAACTGCATATCATTATGACTTTAGAAGTGTTATAAGTTGTAATTGAGGATCAAGTGTCAGAGTCAAGGATTTCTACAGTCTGACTATAAAGCCTACACCTTTAACCCCTATACTGTAACAAAAATATTTGGTAATGACAAGCTTGGAATAAACAAATTAGTTCCAACATTACTGATATGATCTCAATGTTTATGTCTCCCCCAAATTCATATGTTGAAATCCTAATCCCCCTAAATGATGTCAGTAGGTAGACCACTTAGGAGGTGCTGATGTCATGATGTTATAGGATTAATGCCTCAGGAAAGAGACTCCAGAAAGATCCCTAGCTCCCTCCACCACATGAGGACATAAGAATTCTGTGACCCAGAAAAGAACCCTCACCAGGCATGCCTGTACCCTCAACTCAGAATTCCAGCCTCTAGAACTGTGAGAGTTTTGTTTTGTTTTTGTTTATGAGCTTTTCAGTCTGTGGTAGTTTGTTGGTGATGTTCAATTGCTCAGTTGTGTCTGACTCTGCAACCCCATGGCCTGCAGCATGCCTGCTTCCCTGGTAGTTTGTTAGAACACCCAAAAAAGGATAGAGACATGATGTAACACAAATTGTGGTGACTGATAGTTTTGTCCTTCAGTAAGGTGGCTCAAAACATTGAGAAGCAGCCAGCCATGTGGTTAATATCAGTTATAGGAGATGAAGTGAAGTGGAAGTCGCTTGGTCATGTCCAACTCTTTGTGACCCCATGGACTATACAGTCCATGGAATTCTCCAGACCAGGTAACTGAAGTGGGTAGCCTTTCCCTTCTCCAGGGGATCATCCCAATCCAGGGATCAAACCCAGGTCTCCCACATTGTAGGCAGATTCTTTACCACTGAGCCGTAAGGGAAGTCCACAGAAACATGATGGTGTAGTTGTAAGAATAGCTGGAATTTGCGTACCAAGGTCTAGTGATATTATGGAAACTGAAAGTGGCAAAGAAGAAGCCTAGTATGCTAATTTTGTGGATTATGAGAGATCATTTAATAAGCACAGAAAAGAAGGATAAAGGATTTGAGCTAGCAGATTTTTTAAAAAATTTTTGTGATTAAGGTATTGGAATGCAAATAAAGTTTTTGCTTCTATTATCATTAAAATAATCACCAGATCACAACTGTTGTATCTATGTTGTGTAAAAGGCCACACCATATGCGACCTATTAAAACATTTATCTAAAAGTCTGTACATGTAACATAGTTTTATTCCTAACCCAAAATTATAATCGGCACAGACAAAAAAATATCCAGCAACCAGGAAATTACTTGTCTAATATGCATTGCAGTTAGGTAGTGTTAAATATACTAACACTTTAGCAGAGGTTAGTGAAGATAATAACAAGGTAACTAATAGCCTCAAAGTTTCAAAGAGTAAAATTTCCATTTAAACTGTTTCTTAGGATAAGCAGGATTTTTTGAGGAAAACTGATAGGAAATGATAGCACTTGCTGCAGAGATTACTCCAAGGACCAATATAGCGATTCAGAGAAGAGCAATGCAGCTAAAGGTACTGATGATGGCTTGGAAATGGTAGAGATCATGTGGTGTGTTGAAGTTTTGTAAGAAATTCACTTAATCATGGCTTATACTTGGACATTCCAGGTGGCTCAGTGGTAAAAGAAACTGCCTGCCAAGAAGGAGAACCTGGTTGAATCCCTGAGTGAGGAAGATCCTCTGGAGAAGGAAATGGCAACCCACTCCAGTATTCTTGCTGGGAAATTCCATGGGAAGAGGGGCCTGATGGGCTACAGTTCATGCAGTCACAAGAGTCAGACACAACTGAGGGACTGACCAACAACCAACCAACAGGCTTACTTAGTACCTTTAAATGTCTGAGACATTGTGAATATCTCGGCAATGAGGAAGAATCAGAGAAACTTGTAAAATATCAAAATATACATGAAATATTTAGCTAAAATAAAATATTTTTTTATATTTTTATAAAATAAAAGTTTGTGATTTTATATCAGCTTGTTTAAAGATTATGGAAACTTTAATTTAACAAATGTCTTGCTGTTATAATTTTTTATACTTAATATTGTCCAATGGTCTCCCTTACCATATAAACAATTACTCTGGTATCATTAGGATTTGTTCACAATTTCCCAAGTTCTGTGGGAAGAAACAAGCCAGAATGATGACCGTTCACCCTGAGTTATTCCTTTAGACTACAGTAGAGCATGAATAGCAATAAAATCACTCCAAGAAGATGTCAGAAAACCACAGTTCTAATGCAGTTGACTGAACCTCTTCAATGTGGTTGAAAATAATAATGAAATATTGATCCAACCACCCTATTCTCATTTCCCTATTTTCTTCCTCTTTGTAGACAAGTGCATTATACATCATGATCAAGGTACTGAATAATCTCTAGAGTTTTGCAAAATGATTAATAAATAATAACATTAATCTCTTGCCATGTAAAGTAACACGCCCTGGGTAGGGGAGCCCATTTTTCTTAGTCTGAATGAGAATATCTGTAGTTGAACTATATCTTTGGGGTCTGACGTGATGCCTATATTCTACCTTGTATATTAAGTCTAGTTTATTTTGTCTCCCCTTAGAGAATATATTATGTTAATACTGACCATCATCATTATAACTCTCAGTTTAAGGAATAATAAACAGCCAGAAAATTGTCTTACTTTGTGAACTTGCTATATTATCCAAATAACTCTGAGTGAGTAAAAGTCACTCAGGTGGGTCCAACTCTTTGTGACCCCATATATTGTAGCCCACCAGGGTCCTCTGACCATGGGGTTCTCCAGGCAAGAATACTGGAGTGGGGAGTCACTCCCTTTTCCAGGAGATCTTCCTGAGCCAAGGATCAAACCCAGGTCTACTGAACTGCAGGGCAATTTTTAAAGGTTTCTTAGGAACTTATAAATAAATAGCTTTGAATGAATAAAGAAATTTTAACTTCTTATTTTCCAATGTTATGACTTTTTTTTTTTCCGGTTCACTTTACTGGCTAGGATTTACAGTACAACATTGAATAGAAATGGTGATGATGGATATCTTAGTTTTTTTCTTCCATTCATAAGGACAAGGTGTTTAATATTTGAAATATTAACTATAATATAAATGGCAATTACACATTTACCAAATGTTGAAATGCACTTCTGTTATGGATTGATTGTATACCCCCCCCCCCCCGCCCTGACATGAATATATTTATGTCCAAATTAACAGTACCTGAGAACATGACCATTTTTGGAAATAGAATAACAGATATAATTAGTTGTTTAGATGAAGTGACTGTGGGGCTTCTCTGCTGGTCCAGTGGTTAAGACTGTGCTTCCAATGCAAGGACCATGGATTCAGTTCATGGTTGGAGAACTAAGGTCCCATATGTCATGGGGCATGGCCAAAAAACAAAACAATCAAACAAAAATGATGAAGTGATAGTGGAACAGGGTAGGGTGAGCCTCCTAATCCAATGCAGCTCTTGTCTTTATAAAAAATGGAAAGTTGGAGGTAGATAGGGAAAACAACTCATGAAGACTGGATTTTGCTACCATGAGCCAAGGAACCACCAGAAGCTAAATGAAAGACCTAGAATAGATCTTCCCCTGACACCTTCAGAGTCAGAAAGACTCAGCTTATACATCTGTTGGCCACATTTCTGTATCTGGCCACCAGAACTGAGAGGCAATACATTTCTGCTGTTCTAAGTCTTGGCTTTGTAGTAATTTTGTCTACTGTTCTAAGTCTCTGGCTTTGTGGTAATTTTGTTACAACCATCTTATCAAGCTAGTATGACTTACATTCCTAGTTTTCTGAGATTTCTTTTAAAAAATCATGAATACCTAATTATTTTTATTTTATGCTTCTTTTGAGATAATGTATGAGTTTTCTTCTTTGTGCTTTTAATGTGGTGAATACTATCATATTTACTGGAATGCAAAGAGATCCAACCAGTCCATCCTAAAGGAAATCAGTCCTGACTGTTTTTTGGAAGGACTGATACTGAAGCTGAAATTCCAATACTTTGGCCACCTAATGTGAAGAACTGACTCATTAGAAAAGACCCTGATGCTGGGAAAGATTGAAGGCAGGAGAAGGGGATGACAGAGGATGAGATGGTTGGATGATGTCACTGACTCAGTGGAAATAAGTTTGAGTAAGCTCTAGGAGTTGGTGATGGACAGGGAAGCCTGGAGTGCTGCAGTCCATGGGGATGTAAAGAGTCAGACACGACTGAGACTAAGTGACTGAATTGAACTGTACTGATACTATTGTTTGGTTTTCTAATTTTAAAATTAGAAATTTTAAATAGAAATTTTAAAATAGAAATTTTCCAACATTACATTCCTTAAATAAGCTTCACTTGATCATGAAATATTATTGTTTTTTTATGAATTTTTGAATTATTGTGCTCATATTTATTTGAAATATCTTTGCACTTATGTTAAAGTATAATAGCATTTAGTTTTTGTGGTAATATCTTTGTAAGGTTTTACTATTGGAGCTTTTCTGACTTCATAAAATGAGTTGGGAATTATCATTACTGATTTCCTGACATTGTGTATTATTCTAGTTCATCCTATTATATATGACAGAACTTAGCAGTAAAACAAAGTGGATCTGAAGATTTATTTGAAAAAGGTTGTATCAAGTTAAAAATTCACTTTGTAATAAATAAGGAATTATTAATTTTTCCTAATTCTCCATCTGTTAGCATAAGTAAATAGGTTATTGCAGAAGTTTTGGTTTTTTTTAACCCCATCTATTATGTTAAAAATATTGCTATCAAATAGCTTATAATACTATTTTTTATTATTTCTGGGCTTTTCACACACTAATAATGATACTTAGAATTTTCTGTGGTTTTCTTAATGTCTGTATTCTAATGAGAGACATTTTGTTATTTTTTTTTCTATTTGCTTTCTCTTTCATTGTTTTCTACTTTTAGTTTTACTATTCTCCTTATGTGATTGGTTTTCATTTTTAGTTTAATGCAGAAGCTTAAATTGTTGATATATATTTCTGCTTTTGTATTATAGTTATTTAAAGATCTTAAATCCAAACAAACATTGCTTTGGTGACATGTTCAAATTTTGATATGCCGTCAATATGTTCAGTTACACTGAGTATTTTCTAAGCATTTTCTATTTGTTTGAGTTTTCTTCTTTACCACATGAAAAAGTATTAGTAGTGAGTTGCTCAATTTCTAAATATTAGGAATTTTCAGATAATTTAGTGTAATTGATATGATAATACTGTTAAGAGTAGGAGAAAAAAACTATACATTATTTCAATCTTATGGAATTTACTGAGGCATTTTATAGCTCATAATATGAGTGAAATTGGCAATACTGGTAATAGCCCATGTGAAAAGAATGTTAATTAGGACAGGCTTAGTTGCAGTGTTATTTAAATATTCTAAATGTTATGCTAATTTATTCTTGTTCTATCAGTTACTGAGTCTGATATTAACATATCCAAATAAAACTGTATTATCTATATTTCTCCCTTTAGTTTTGTCAGTATTTCTATAAGACTTTTGCCTCTATGTTTAAGTGGGGCATCTATGATGGTTTGGTCATTCACCTAGACTCAGACATCTTAGATTGTGAAGTCAAGTGGGTCTTAGGAAACATCACTATGAACAAAGCTAGTGGAGGTGATGGAATTCCAGCTGAGCTATTTAGAATCCTAAAAGATAATGCTGTTAATAGTGCTGAATTCATTATGTCAGCAAATTCCAAAAACTCAGCAGTAGCCACAGGACTGGAAAAGATCAGTTTTCATTCCAATCCCAAAGAACAGTGCCAAAGGACATTCAGAGTAACAGACAATTGCACTCATTTTGCGTAGTAGTAAGGTTAAGCTCAAAATCCTTCAAGTTAGGCTTCAGCTGTATGTAAACCAAGAACATCTAGATGTACAAGCTAGATTTAGGAAAAGCAGAGGAACCAGAGATCAAATTGCCAACATTCACTGGATCATAAAGAAATCAAGGAAATTAAAAAAAAAATTATCTATCTCTGCTTTATTGACCATACTAAAGCCTTTGACTGTGTGGATCACAATGAACAGTGAAAAATTCTTAAAGTGATGGGAGAACAATTACACCTTACCTGTTTCCTGAGAAACATGTATGTGGGTCAAGAAGCAACAGTTAGAACCTTACATGGAAAAACTGACTGGTTCAAAATTGGGAAAGGAGTACAACAAGCCTGGATACTGTTGCCATGTTTATTTAACTTATATGCAGAGTACATCTTGAGAAATACTGGGCTGGATAAATCACAAGCTGGAATCAATTTGCTGAGAGAAATGTGAACAGTTTCAGATATGCTGATAATACCACTCTAATGGTAGAAAATGAAGTGGAACAAAAGAGCCTCTTGATGAGGGTGAAAGAGGAGAGTGAAGAAACTGACTTAAAACTCAACATTCAAAAAACTAAGACCATGACATCTGGTCCCATCACTTCATGGCAAGTAGAAGGAGAAAAAGTAGAAGCAGAGACAGATTTTATTTTCTTGGGCTCCAAAATCACTACAGACAGTGACTGCAGCCGTGAAATTAAAACACATTCCCCCCTTAGAAGGAAAGCTATGACAAACCTAGACAGCATATTAAAAAGTGAAGACATCACTTTGCCAACAAAAGTCCATATAGTCAAAGGTATGGTTTTTCCAGTAGTCATGTACAGTTGTGAGATTTGGACCATAAAGAAGGTTAAGCACTGAAGAGCTGATGCTTTTGAATTGTGGTGTTGAAAAATACTCTTGAGAGTCCTTTGGACAACAAAGAGATCAAATCAGTCAATCCTAAAGGAAGTCAACCCTGAATTTTCACTGGAAGGACTGATGGAGCGGCTGAATCTCCAATACTTTGGCCACCTGATGTGAAGAACTGACTCCTTAGAAAAGATGCTGGGAAAGATTGAAGGCAAAAGGAGAAGAGGGTGGCAGAGGATGAAATGGTTAGATAGCATAACTGACTCAATGGACATACATTTGAGCAAATTCCTGGATATAATGCACGGCAGGGAAGCCTAGTGTGCTGTGGTCCATGAAGTCACAAAGAGTCAGACACAACTTATTGACTGAACAACAACTATGTTTAAGTGGGATATTATCTAATTTTCTATAGTTATTGCATGTAAACTCACTTAAAAATAACTTGTAATATTCCCTATTCTTGAGGTTTACTTTGACTTAATATAACTTGATACTTTAACACATTAATATGCTTTTCTTAAACTGTTTCATTTTATTCATTCAACTTTTACATTTTCACTGTCTCTGTTTCAGATTTTATTAAAATTGTATTTTTGTAAAAATATATATATTATATATAAATTTATATTCAGTTATAAATTTCTAGCATTTGAACACAAATTTTCTTTGCATTAGTATAATTGCATTGTACAGTTTAAATCAATTATCTTTTTATTAGTTTTCTATTTATTATAAATACTTTTTTTCATCTTTTTCTCTTTTTATGTCTTCTTTGCATTGGTATAAGTAGAATATTATGAAGCCTTTCCACTTTTTATTATCCTATCTTATCTAAGTGTTTGTTTATCATTGTTATTTATCCTTAGCTTTGTGTTTTGCTGAGCTTCTTGTATTTATTTATTTTTTTGCTAAATTTGACAATTATTTAGGTATTATTTCCTCAAATAACTATTCTACTAGATTTTGTATCTTCACTCCTTAAGGGACTCTAATTTTACTTATATTAAAGTGAATTGTCAAGAATATCTTGTGGAAATTTTTGAATGTAAGTCAATGTCTGTTAATGGCTTCATCTCTTGAATTTTGGTCACATTTTCCTGCCTTTTATTTATTGATTTATTTATTTTTACAAAAAAACTATAAAGTTACCTTTGTTTGTCTCTGTGTATATTCAAGTGGTAGAAAGCGGTGTTAAGATTATCTTTGAGCTGGATCTAGACTGTGTAGCATCTTTATAAGTTCAGTATTCCATTGGTTTCAAATAAGAAAGTTTTCTTTTTAGCAAGGCTTGACATCCAAAACCAACTGACTTTGTACATGTCTGTATGTTTTACAATACATATACCAGCTTTTTAATCTGTAGGAGCTGTCTGTCTGCTTTACCATGAACCTATGAGATTTTGTTTTCACTGTGGTGTTCACTATTCTTTCCATCTTTAATTTCCGCTTCCAGTCTTCTGTGGAGACCACAATATGCTAACAAAAATCCATGCACCAAATCTGATGCTCCTGAACTCTTTTTCTCTGCAACAGCCTTGTCAATTCTGCTGCTGCAGCTGCTGCTAAGTCGCTTCCGTCGTGTCCAACTCTGTGCGACCCCATATACAGCAGCCCACCAGGCTCTGCCATCCCTGGGATTCTCCAGGCAAGAACACTGGAGTGGGTTGCCCTTTGCCTTCTCTGCTGTCAGTGCTAAAGGCTTGCAGTACCTCTTCTTTACCTGCCTAGAGCCTTCAGTGTGCTGTTGATATATATCTAGTAAAAGCCCCATGGATTGAAACTGCCATGACTGGGGAACATTGGAATTAGAGTTGTCTCTCTGTATCAGCAGGTTCCACATCCTAGGATAAAACCAACTGCAAATCAGAAAATTTCCCCCCACATTTTTTTTCCAGAAAGTTCTAAAAAGCAAAACATTAATTACCTACATTCTGTCAACTATTTATATAACATTTACATTATATTAGATATTATAGGTAATCTAAAGATGATTTCAAGTATATTGGAGCATACACATAGGCTATATGCAAATATTATGCCATTTTATATAAGGGGCTTGAGCATCCACAGGTTTTGATACAAACTGGGGATCCTAAAGACAATCACTTTTGGATATGGAGACAATTGTATACTCTGTCATACCAATCCAAAGCTAAATATTAGCATTCATTAACAATCCAGTTGTTTTCTTATTCTTTTCAATGGCAGTTTATTCCTTAATCATGACCTTAGAGTTGAATACCACCTTGGGTCTCCTCTTTCTTAGAAAGGAGCTTATCTGTTATTTCCCCCTTGTTATGAGTAAACAAAAGGGAATAAACACAACATCGTGTCTGACTCTGCAACCCCATGGACTATCCATGGAATTCTCTAGGCCAGCATCCTAGAGAGGGTAGCCTTTCCCTTCTCCAGGAGATCTTCCCAACCGTGGGATCGAACCCAGCTCTCCAGCACTGCAGGCAGCTTCTTTACCAGCTGAGCCACAAGGGAAGCCCTACGAGTAAAGAATTCTTAAACCTTTCTAAAACCTAATATGTGGTATTGAATGCCTTTTGTATGCAATAAATGCTTTTATGCCAAAATTCTATATATAATCTAGCCACACGATGATATGCTAAATGTATTATTAAACACTTTTCTAAATATTATCAATGCTTCTTTCACATATATGTTATCACTTACATATGTTGCTACAACAAAAGACTAGAGTGAGTTTTACCATGGCAAGACAAAGCAAAATATTCAAACTGTTTTTGAATCATCAGTATCTAATGTTTCAGTAAGGTAGAATAGTATATGAGATTTTTCTTTGTCCCATTACTTGTGAGATTATATTTGGGGTATAAATGTACACTGATATCTTCACATAACTAGAATAGATTCCTGTGAACATATGGGAGCATAGACCACCTTGGAAATCTTTGTGCTAATAGTCTCTAGTGAAAAAGAGTAAGAAAAGATCCTGGGAATGTTTTACCCACATATGCATATGTCTAATACTGTATACTCTGCTCTTTTTCAACTTCTGTAGGGCATCTGTTATGACTTCCTCCTTTTATGATTGTTATGCTTCTCTTCAAACTTTTGCAAAAAAAAGAGTACTACACAGATTTTTCCTTTTGCTATTCTCCTGGGATATGTATTTGAATAGAGCAGATATTTTAATATTTTGTCATTAGTTGCAAGAAAAATATATTGAATGAATATATCTCAATGTATTGAAAAATATATTGAATGAATATGTGAAGAACCACAAGATTAGTCATAAAATATAGGCTACCACATCATACCCTTGGAAATTACAGGAAATATAACAGTAAGACTAGGAAGTTCTTTTTTCTAAATAGTCAAAAACAATTCCTTTGTCATTTTTACTTTGCATTGGAAATTTGGGGGTATGAGGAGAGTTTAAAAAATGGAATAAATAATTGGTTCATGAAACAGTAAATCATGTTGTTTCAGTACTGACTGAACCATGAGAGCAACCTGATCTATTGCAGAGTTATTTGAATTTGGAGAAAAAGAGGGAACAAGAGAAATAATGAGCTATTTCATTTAAATTTTCATAGCTGCCATAAAAAATAGATAAATTATGGTCATATAATAATCTATTCTTTAGTAGACTTTTATTATAAATAATCCTATTTTATGATAGAAAGCCCAAGGCTATTAAAAATTACTTATTTGGTGAGCTAAAAGTAATCAAATGAATGAACTTAATTAATTCTTTCATTAAAAGAATGAATGCCCTGGAATTCTCCAGGCAAGAGTACTGGAGTGGGTTGCCATTCCCTTCTCCAGGGGATCTTCCCAACCCAGGGATCGAACCTGGGTCTCCTGCATGGCAGGCAGATTCTTTATCATCTGTGCCACCAGAGAACCCAAAAATGAATGAACTAATGGTAATTAAATTAATATTTAAGTATAATCTTTATCCCATTGTTAAATTCTATGATCCTTTGGGCTTTTCCTTTAGGTTTTAGTAAAATATAACATCAAAAGAATTTATATAACAAGGTTTCAGAATCACCAAATGAATTTCCCATACAACACTTATCTTGTTTCCATATGTATTTTACTATGAATTACTAACAACCTTGGCACTTTTAGCAATAAGACCAAGCATGACAGAAAAAAGAATGAAGTTTTAAGGGGGTAATCAGATGTCTTTGAAAAACAGACACTTAAAAAGCTTGAGGAAGCTTTAAATGAATGAAGGCTGTAAGAAAACTGTCAGTGACAGAAGGCAGACTATTAGATACTGAAAGGTTAGGCTGCTCAGGAAAGAGAATTGGTGAGGCTTCAGGTGACATTCATTCCTGAAAATCAGTGATGTCCTTGAAGACACATTGTGACTGTTTTGCCCGTGGAGATCAGGATGCCTGGCCATGGCCATTCTGGTAATTCATCACTATTGCAAGGACACCCATCTCAGAGTAATATCAGTGTGGACAATTCAAGCACCAATGAAAAATTGTGGCATGTTCTGGTGTTAGATGCCTAGAAAAGATCAAGAATTTTTTCTCATTCAATGATTTATAATAATTGTGTTATGTACTATGTGCAAAATTTCTATGAGAGGTAGCTTGACCATATTTCAAGATTATTTTTGCCCCTTCACAATTAGCATTGTCAGTAATACAAGAGGGGTGGGGCTGTGATTTTAATGTAGCAAGCACAATAATAGATTATTTGAGTTTTAAACTAACTTATAGGTTTCCCAGATGTCTCAGTGGTAAAGAATCTGACTGCAAAGCAGGAGACGCAGGTTCAATCCCTGAATTGGTTAGATCCCCTGGAGAAGGAAATGGCAACCACTCCAGTGGGTTATTGTTGCCTGGGAAATTCCATGGACAGAGGAGCCTGACGAGTTATATAGTCAATGGAGTTGTAAAAGTCAGACACGACTTAGTGACTGAACAATAACAACAACAAAAACTGAGTTTCAGAATGTAAACGTCTTAATAAGATAGGAATATACAAATTATCTAACTTTCAAACAATTGGGGCTTAGATAGGACTTTTATTACTTTTAAATAATTAAATAATCATATAGGGAGGTACATTTTTAATAAAGTTTAAATACATTTATTTATTTATAATAATCTATAAAATTATATGATAAATTCATCTTTAAAATATTTGTGAATGTTTAAATATTAGAGAATGAAACTCTCCTTTATTTATGAGAGTTCTAATAGCCAGGGCCCTCCAACATATATGAGAATCTGAATTAAAAAGTCAACATTAAACAAAACCCCCATAAGAAATGGAACTTCATTAATCATAGCCATGCTAAGATCCAATATCACCTCTAGAGCATTTATTTTGGGAGATAGTTCTTAAATTGTTACTATATGTACAAGTCATAACTACTTGTTCTATCCAAAATATCTTTCTTGAGTGTGGAATGGAGGAAAAAAACCACCACAGGAAGACAATGGGAAACATTTGAAGTGACAGACATGTTTATTACCTAGATTGTGGTGATGATTACATGTGCATATATATTTCCAAAATCACAAAATTGTGTATATTAATTATATGCAGTTGATTTTATATCAGTTATACCTGAATAAAGCTGGAGGGGAAAGTATTCTTCTTGGGGCAATAAAGACTATTTAAAAACCAATGCATAACTTTTTTTTTACTTTAACACTATTTCACATATCTCACAAACAGCAATTCAAGAGATTATAAAGTTTATTGAAAAATATAAATGTAAAGAACATACTTCATTTGCTAATGATTAGGTACTGTTCATATATAATGTATGATCACAGAAATTATTTAATAACTAATATAAGGCTATAAAGGTTTGTGAAAAAAGCACATGAATATTAAAGTAAAAAAAATAAATTAGTAATTGCTATAACATAAAGATAGACCCATGGATTCTAAATTGTAGCAACTACCATCTTGAGTTATACTATGAAATCTTTGGTATTGTACCTGATCTTCGACCGTACAATTTCTCCTTTAAATATAGCTAACTGTATTTCCTTAATGATCTTTCACTTCAGTTCAGTCGCTCAGTCGTGTCCAACTCTTTGTGACCCCATGGACTACCACACGCCAGGCCCCCCTGTCCATCACCAACTCCCAGAGTTTACTCAAACACATGTCCAACCATATCATCCTCTATCGTCCCCTTCTCCTCCCAACTTCAATCTTTCCCAGCATCATGCTCTTTTCAAATCAGTCAGTTCTTCACATCAGGCAGCCAAAGTATTGGAGTTTCAGCTTTAGCATCAGTCCTTCCAATGAACACTCAGGATTGGTTTTCTCAAGGGTGGACTGGTTGGATCTCCTTGATGCCAAGGGACTTTCAAGAATCTTCTCCAACACCACAGTTCAAAAGCATCAATTCTTTAGTGCTCAGCTTTCTTTATAGTACAACTCTCACACTCATACATGACTACTGGAAATACCAAAGCTTTCACTAGACAGACATTTGTTGGCAAAGTAACATCTCTGCTTTTTAATATGCTGTCTAGTTGTCCATAACTTTTCTTCCAAGGGGCAAGTGTCTTTTAATTTGGCTGCAGTCACCATCTGCAGTGATTTTGGAGCACCCTCTTCCCACAAAAAAAAAAAAAAAAAGTCACTGTTTCCACTGTTTGCCCATCTATTTGCCATGAAATGATGAGACCAGATGCCATGATCTTGGTATTCTGAATGTTGAGTTTTAAACCAACTTTTTCACTCTCTTCTTTTACTTTCATCAAGAGACTCTTTAGTTATTCTTCACTTTCTGCCATAAAGGTGGTGTCATCTTTATATATGAGGTTATTGATATTTCTCCCAGCAATCTTGATTCCAGCTTGTGCTTCATCCAGCCCAGTGTTTCTCATGATGTACTCTGCATATAAGTTAAGCAAGGAGGGTGACAATATGCAGCCTTGACGTACTCCTTTTCCTATTTGGAACCAGTCTGTTGGTCCATGTCCAGTTCTAACTGCTACTTCTTGACCTGCATACAGATTTCTCAGGAGGCTGGTCAGATGGTCTGGTATTCCCACCTCTTTCAGAATTTTCCACAGTTTGTTGTGATCCACACAATCAAAGGCTTTGGCATAGTCAATAAAGGAGAAGTCGATATTCTCCTGGAACTCTCTTGCTTTTTTGATGATACAGTGGATGTTGCCAATTTGATCTTTGGTTCCTTTGCCTTTTCTAAATCTAGCCTGAACATCTGGAAGTTCACAGTTCAAGTACTGTTGAAACCTGGCTTGGAGAATTTTGACCATTACTTTGCTAGCATATGAGATGAGTGCAGTTGTGTGGTAGTTTGAGCATTCTTTGGCATTGCCTTTTTTGGGGATTGGAATGAAAACTGACCTTTTCCAGTTCTGTGGCCACTGCTGAGTTTTCCAAATTTGCTGGCATATTGAGTGCAGCACTTTCACAGCATGCTTAATGATGCTATCTTAACTATATTACCTGTATCAAAACTTAGTTTGAAGTTGAGGGCATCATTTAATAAAACATCATTCTGATATTTGCTTGGTGTGTTTAATGTTTTATTTATTTAGTTTTTCTTGACAGTAAACATGAGCTTTCTAGATCAAAGCAGACCAACTCTTTACTTGAATAATATCTTAGTGACAGTTCTACATGCACCATGTTCCTCATGGGAGAACACATTGTGATTCAAATGCCACTTGTTCATGCAAAATGTGGGTTCACCTCATTGTAGAGAAACTCTAAAATTAAGAATCTTAAAGCTTAGTTTGGGCAGGTTACACAACTTCCCTCTTCCCCTCAGGAAGAAAGAGGCCTTATCTTTCTAAGATAAACAAAACCTTTCCATAGATAAGAGGTAAAAATCTCTAAGTTTGTTGCCATTTGGGGAGATAAAACTGTAAACCACTAGAGAGAATACATGATCTCCAAGCTACTTGGTCATTTCTTGGCTGCTTCATATTTTTACTCAGAATGTCTAGACCATGAAGGAACATAAAACTAGTCATGGAAGGTTGCCTCCTGGCACTGCTTTTATTAATAGGAGAGTAACACTGTCCCTATGCTACACACACAAAATAAACAAGTAGAAAGATGGACATGTATGTATTTGATGTTGAACAAAAGGCAGCAGGTAGAGAAAGGAAAACAATCAGGTGACTCTTACCATCACCCAGGTCTTCTGGCTATATGAAATATATGTAATGCTCAGTTGGTGTCTGACTCTTTATAACCCTATGGACTGTAGCCCACCAGGCTCCTTGGTCCATGGATTTTCCCAGGCAAGAATACTGGAGTAGGTTGCCATAAGGACAACCTACAACATACATAAGGTATGCCATAATGATATATATAACATACATGTTATATATGTATGTAACATATGGACTCCAGTTCAGGAAGGGAGCCAGCAAAACAGGGACCAACAATTTCACTCAGTTGATGAAACAGGTATCAGAGTTGAAAAGGACAATGGAACTATAATTTATGGAGTTGAGCTACTTGGTTCAGCTACAATTCCCAGAAAGTAATTCCAGATATATGAGTGATTCACCTTGGAGATTTTAGTTTACTACCAATCTGATTATGCACCCTGAGGCCTGGAAAGCACATCTTCCAAGGAAAGAGAAATTACTAGGTAGTTTAAATAAAAAAAATTACAAGAGATCACAAAAAGAAAGGAAAGATCCCTTTTAAGTAATAGCACATTTATCAGAGATTCCCAAAAATCCATACCTAAGAAATGTGGTTAATTAACTTGAGAGCAAAAACTGTTCTACACCTATTCTAAGAGAGCTTACAAATATACATTTAAAAGTTCCAACTGATCTTCAAGCAATTTATCAGAATAGATTTCAAGATTAAAGAGTATCACAAAATCCAACACTCAACACTACAATTTATACATCTGATACCCCCAAAAAATAAATAAGCAGAAAACTATGCTACAAAATCAAGAGAGAAATAGTCAATAGAAACATAAACAGAAATGATAAAAAATAATAAATAAATTTAATGGAAGAGAAGAAGGATATAAGAATCTCCAAAAATAAATTCTAAAAGAAAATAGTACATCTCAAATTTAATAGCACTTCAGGCACTATTGAAGAAAAGATTTAGTAAACAAAAAACATAAAATATATAAAATAAAGCACAATAGAAAAAAAAAAAAGAAAAAAGATGACATAAGAGAATGTACATATTCACTGAAAACTTAACCAGGCCCTCTTTAAGACCTAGAATAATAGCAAGCATTCAAATATATACATTATTTAATTACAATAAAGAGAAGGGCATACACAAATAGTGAAGCAAAATACCTGAACCCTTTTTAAATTTTATGGAAAGTCTAAATATAAAGACTCAGGAACGTCAACAAACCCAGACCAAGATAAACATACAGAACACCACACCAAAGCACACAATATTGAATTACTGAAAGTCAATACTAAAAAAGAAAATCTTAAAACAGCCAGAGATGAAAAAACCCATTATGTACAGGAAAATACAAGAATAAAAGCATGCTTCTTATTTGAAATGATACGAGTGAAAAGAGAATGCACTGATCCTTTTATAATGTTCAAGAAAACCACTGTCAATATCTAATTCTGTACCCAGACACATATTTTTCAAAAATGTAAGCACTTAAATTTTTTTCAAATAGATCAAATGGAGAGCATATATTGCCAGCAGACCTATATGAACACAAATTGTCGTTAATCATGAGTAATAGGATCACTTTCCCCTACACTGGAAAGATGACCAGGATATCCATTCTGTTCAATGTTGTAATGGATATTCCAGCCAGTGCCATAAAACAAGAAAAAGAAATATAAAAGAGAAGGAGATTGAAAACAAAGAAACAAAACTGTCTTCATTTGCAGAGAGCAGGATTATTTACATTGAAAACGATCTTATAAAGCTACAAAAACACTAAAGAACTAACAAGCTTAGTATTTTGCAAAATACAAGGCCAGTAATTCATATCAGTTCTTTTTCTATATTTCAGTAGCAAATGATTGAACATTTAAAACTTTTAAAGCATGGCATTTATGATTGAAACCCAAAACACAGACAACATAGAGACAAAATTAACAATATATCTCAACTAAAATATAAACGTTTATAAAGCACTGATAAGCTAAACTAAAACACAAAGTGGAACAGTGGTTGCAGGGGCTGGAAGAGGGAGGAATGTGGACTTGCTGTTCTGCAGGTACAAAGCTTCAGTTATATAAGAAAGCGTCTTGGTCGGTTCTGGCTGCAGCAACAAAATGCTATAGGTTAGGTGGCTTAAACAACAACAAAATTCTTCCCACAGTTATGAAGTCTCAGAAGTCAAAGATCATGGTGCTGGCTGATTCAGTGTCTGATGAGACTCCATTCCTGGCCTGCAGAACTCTGCCTTTTTGCTATGTTCTCACACGAGTCCTGACAAGTTATCACAATTATCACATATGTCATGCTCCACACATGTGAAGCTTTTTTACAACTGGTATTCAATGAACACATTATTTATATAATTACATCCCTGGTGGCTCAGATGGTAAAGAATCCACCTGCAATGCGGGAGACCTGGGTTCGATCTCTGGGGTGGGAAGATTCCCTGGAGAAGGGCATGCAACCCATTCCAGTATTTTTGCCTGGAAAATCTCCATGAACAGAGGAGCCTGATAGGCTGCAGTCCAGACTCGACTAAGCACAGCACAGCTACATTAAATAAATGGTAACAAACTTGAAACTTACATTTTTACTTCATCTATTTTAATAATGAATAATAACTACTTGTAGAAATTTTCACAAAGTATATTTTTTATATATATTCATCTTTTTATAAGTATGTTCAGTATAAATAAATTAGTAAACATAGGACCATAATGTAGATCCACTTTAACTGTGCAAAAATATGTATTATTTTGCTTTCATACAATATTTTTATAACTAAAATATGTTATATTTTATATAACATTATATATGTATATATAAAAATATGTAGAATTCTGTATAGAACAATAGTGATTATGATGTCTTCTTATGCAATGTGCCCATAATCTAATAATAATCTGGGATTTTGACTAAAGATATATCATTGTTTTTTTCCATGCAAATTAATATTTTATAGATATTGGTGTGAATTATTATAGAAGCATGATTAAAGGTTATTTTCTACTTCATGGAAACTCTATTAATGGAATCATCAATGATTTTTAAAATTCCATACTGTTTTATATCCAGACAGCATCAAATTCTTCACTACTATGGATAATGTTGGAATAAACAACTTCATAGTTAAATTATTGCACACTTTTATAAATATACATTGAAATACATTTCAAGAAATTTGCATGTCAATGACTATCTTTATTACAATGTGGTTTAAGATAGCCTTTCAGAAATGTTATCTCAACTTCAATTTGCAACAATATCATCTGAACGGTTCTAATACCTTTATTTCTTTGTAACACTCCATAATAAAGTCATCTTATTTGATAGATAAATCTAGCAATTGAAAGAAAGAACATTTCAAGCAGATGTCTATATATGCTGAAATATGGACTATTTTCCATTGGATTCATTTTCTTAAGTATTGAAAATATCAAAAACAACATGCAATTAATTTTTCTAGCTTAGCTGTTACAACAAATTATTTGTGGAAAATAACCAGAGAGAAGTAATTAATCAATATTAATAAATGCTATCACCTTTGAAAAAATGAATTATCATAATTGACCTTTCTATTCTCAGAATACTGAAATTGTGAACACCTTCTTGTTAAGAATAGTACCTTCAATGAAACAATTCTATTCACAATTTTGGATGAAGAGATTTTTTTTCCAATAAAATAAAACTTAAGCATCTAAAATAATATAGACTGAAACAAAGTAGATAATATTTTAATATATGTTATTGAAAATTCCTAAATTTCTTGTCATAAATTAGGAGACACCTATATCCATATATATTCATATATTTATATATAGCTGTATTATCTGAGCAACAAAATTATTATCGATAGTTCCTGTCCTAATCAGGAAGCAAAATAGATTTGAAAAATCTTATAGAAAAATTCAAAATGAAAAATGAGATAATACAATTTATAAAAGTACTAAACTTGTTTTGCAAGTATTTCATTCTTTGCATTCAAAATTTACAAGAATAAACTGAAATCTAATCTATTGTTATAAAATCAGAAAGGATATACTACCATCTAGTGGTTAATGGGTTTACTCTAGGGTAATATTTCACCTGCATATATTCTTACAAACTGTACCTCAAGGGAGGCTGGTGTCCAAACATCTTACAATTAAATAACTTTACTAAATATTTATCAAAAATTACTTGATTATTAAGCATATTATTAGCTATTTTATTTTTTTTGCTTTCACCTTGAAAATCTGAGCACTTTTGTAACAAGAATATGAATGGTGAAGAGGGATGATGTGGCTGTATAAAAGAATAAAATAATATCTCAATTTAAGAATCCAGTGAAAAGCCTTCTCTACTTCTGTAGAAAATGAAGTGACTAATTTGTAGAGATCATTAAATATACAAATGTTA
The DNA here is from genome assembly GCA_020226075.1 of Hydropotes inermis. NCBI lineage: Eukaryota > Metazoa > Chordata > Mammalia > Artiodactyla > Cervidae > Hydropotes > Hydropotes inermis. The sequence goes on from CM035295.1 coordinate 39,600,827, forward strand.
CATTTAGACTATTATTTTGAGTAAGGAAATAAATTTAAAAATTTTATATACTGGTAGAAATTGAAAATAGCTATATAATAATAATAAATTGAACAGTAAACATTCAATTAATCATTTAAAGGAAAATATTTTAAAGACCATTAGGGACAAGATAATTCAGGAAAAGGAAACAAATAGAGAAATGCTTTCAAGGAACTGATTTACATCTATTTTGGGTTCTGTAATGAATTGTGGATGTTTTCCAAATTTTCTCTTTTGCCTTTTCAAGTGCTTGTGTGTAAGGGTGTATACATGTGTGTGAAAGTGTTTATTTTGTTTTATATAATACTTAACACAATTATTTTATTATAAGATGTCTTCCATTCAAAATTTCTAAGCCATATATATTTAAGCACTGTATGTGGAGTCATCTTTTCTAAAAATCAAAGTAATATCAAATCACTTAACTAAAATTATTAATTTAATTAAATATTTACATTTTTACCATTCAGCCATGGGCTCCATTCAGTTAGCTGTGATTTTAAAATTTGAATCATATAATACTGCAAGAGAGAGGCAATGAGGTTTTTTTTTTAATAAAGACTCCTTATACAATCACTATTATATCAAGAATCAATACTGTGTAACAAAAGCCTGGAATACAGAAGTCTTGTCCTTAGGTTGACTGTAGCATTCAATCAGTACCAGGACATTGGTATACGAAAACAAGAAGTCAGACTTTCTTTTTTTTTTCATTAATTCACCAAATACATGATAACTGCATTTTAAGGGCATCCTTAAACATGAGAACTCAGCAATGACAAACTCAATTTAACTGGCATGATCTTTGTTCTTAAGGAATTGCTTCTTTTTGGAAATCAGAGTCACACATAAGAAAAATGTCAGATTAAAAATGGAAAGAATGGAAAGACTTGAACTTGAGTAAAGAGACAATCATGAAATAGGCAGGAAGCATGGATCCTGGACTTCAAGAAAGCATGCAAGTTAAAAAAAAAAAACAGAAAAACAAAAACAACTTTAGGTATGGTCAAAGGAGAAGGGTAGCGTAGGTGAATGACCAAATATGTCAAGAGATAGGAACCTAATGAGAAGGAGCAGAGGCCAGAAATTGTATGACTGTACAGACCAGATACAAAGTTTACATTTTCTTTGAGTGATTTTTTTTTAAATTTCTGCTTTCATAAATGAGGACAAAATACCAATAAAATAAAAAGATACAGAAAGAGGAGCATATTTGGATGGGAGTTAGGGAGGAAGCAAAGTCAAAACAGACAGGTTGAGATGGAAGATGTCTATGTACATTTTATTAGGCAGAAGGACTCTGAATGGAGTGGAGAATGGGTGAGTTCATTTATGCGGTTACAGCTGGTAAATAAAAAGACCATATGACTGTTATTTAAAGGTCTGTGGCAACTCTGCAAGTCTATCAGTGACATTTCCCCACGAGCTTTTGCTCATGTCTTGTCTCTGTGTCACATTTCAGTAATTTTTGAAGTAATTTCAAACATTTTCCTTATTATAGCATTTGTTATGGTGGTTTGTGTTCAGTGATATTGTGAGCACTTTTAGCAAGGTTTTACAATTAAAATATACACCTCTTTTAGACCGAATAGTCTAGAAGTTAGATTTAATAGTCTAAAAGCTATTTTATGCCTAATAGTCTACCGTACGGTGTGAACCTGACTTCTATAAGCAATAGGAAACCAAATTTCCATGTGATTCACTTTATTGCAGTGGTCTGGAACCAACCCTGTAATGTCTCCAAAGTATGCTTATAGTGAGACAATCCACTATTTGTTGTCTTTTAACATGATACAAATAAAAATGCACAACAGCAATTATTGAAGTGACATTTTTACACCCTCCTCCCTACACACTTACTCCTCAAAAATATTTATCCTGCATGATATAGAAAAATCTGTAATTTTACTGCTGAGAAAAATCCACTATGTAGACTGATCCTAATGAAATTGACCTGGGCCTATGGAAATAGTAAAAGAAAGACCAAAGCAATGAAGTGTTGGGAGTGGGGAAAGGATTTATTCTGATTTAAAAGAAACAGATGATCAATACATACCAATTGCAATGTATTAATTTTGATGGATGTTAAATCCAAAGAAAATATAGGCAGCACTGACTTAATTTGGAAATATAAACTGAATATTTGATGATGTGTATAATTAATAAAAATGTTCTCAAGGTGAAAATGGCATCAGTAGTCTCACTGTTGGAAAATCCGTGATGAATTATTTGGACATGATGTGCTATGAAGACTACACTTTATATAGAGTGGGTTCAAGAAACAACAAAGAAGTGACCACAATTTAATGAGTTTGGATGTTTGCAAATGTCCATGAAACCAGCCGTGCAATCAAAGTAAAAGACATATTAATTAATTGCCTGCAAAACTTTGGTTGGGATTCTATTTTTTTTTTTTTTTAATTTGGTTAGCACACTTAACATGAGATCTATGCATCAACAAAATGAAAAGGCAACTTACTGAATAGAAGAATGTATTTGCATATCACATATCTGATAAGGGGTTAATATCCAAGCTGTATAAAAATTATCAGATTCACATTATTAGATAGCAAAATACAAACAATCCAATACAAATGGATAGGAAATCTGAATAGACAATTTTTCCAAAGAAGACATATAGATGGCCAACAGACACATGAAAAGATGCTCAACATTGTTAATTATCAGGAAAATGCAAACCAAAATCACCATAACACCTCACACCTGTTGGAATGTTTATTATCAAAAAGATAAATAACAAGTGTTGGCAAGGATATGGAGAAAAGGAATTCTCGTGCACTGTTGTAAACTGATGCAACCACTATGGAAAACAGTACGGAGCTTCCTCAGAAAAATAAAAATAGAGGTACCATATGATCAAGAAATTCCAATTTTGGGTAACTTATCCAAAAAATAAAAATAAACACACTCACATGAAAAGTTATATGCCCTCACATGTTCACTACAGCATTATGTACAGTAGCCAAAAATGGAAGCAACATAAGTGTCCACCCACAGATGAATGGATGAAATAATGTATGTGTGTGTATATGTATATATATGAAGTATGCATGTGTGTTTACATATATATATTTATATACATAAAATGGAATATTATTAAATCATAAAAATAATGAAATTCTGTCATTTGTCAATATGTATGGGCCTTGAGGGCATTATGCTAAGTGAAATAAGTCAGAGAAAGAAGAATACCATATAATATCACTTATATGTGAAATCTAAACAAACAAACAAAGCTCATAGAACAGATTGGTGACTACCAGAGGCAAGCAGAGCATGTGGTTGTTGGGGTGAATTTGGGTGTGAAACAGGCGAAGGGAGTCAAAACGTACAGACATCCAGCTGGAAGTCATGAGGATAAAATATAGCACTTGACAACGGTAGTTAAAAATACTCTATTGCATACCTGAAAGTTGCTGAGAGTAGATTTAAAAGTTCTCACCACAAGAAAGAAACAAAACAAAACTCTATGTATAGATAAAAAAGGATCTTCTCAACAATTTCTTTTAGTGTATAATCCAGTATAGTTGATTATGGGTACTGTGCTGTAGATTGTTTCTCTAGAACTAGTTCGTCTTACATTTCTGAAACTATACCAATTGAACATTGGTGTAGTTTCTCTCCATTTCTCCCTCCCAGTGGTTTCTGGTAGCCATTGTTCTACTTGCTTCTTATTTGAGTATTTTAGGTTTCTCATACAAGTAGTGTCATGTAATATTTATCCTTCGCCCCTGGTTTACTTCACTTAACATAGTCCTCCCAGTATGTGTACTACTATCTTATTGTGGCCTTAATTTACATAAGCTCTGTTGTTTAATATAGTTAAACAACTTCTGATATTTTTACTGGCTCTTTGATTAAACATTTTTGTGATGTGATCATTAAAGGCTTTTGCCATTTGTCTATTGGATTGCATGCCTCTTTCATATTGATTATATGTGTGTGTGTGTGTGTATGTATATATATATATATATATATATGTATATATATATATATAATCTTGATATAACTTCTTAGTTTTATATGTATTAAGCATATCTTAATTTTAAAATTTTCTTTTTACCTATTTGGCATTTTTGATAACAGTTTCATTGTTTTACTTTCAAGTTAAAATCTGTAATTTGTCCAGAATTGATTTTTCTATATCATGAACAGTAGGGCTGTGATTAATTTTTTCCATATAGATAAACACATCAACCAACCTTGTATGCATTAAAGAATGATAACTTAAAACCTGCCCTGCAGTATCATCTATGCCATAAACTGACTGAATATATATTTGTGGGTTTCTGTCTGTACCTTGGTTTCATTCTTTTATGCATATTTTTCTTTGTCTATCTTTGTCAGACAGTGCTTTAGACAGTGCTAAAGAGGATTAATGAGATAACACTGCTGCAATTATTCTAGATTTTTAATAGGGCATGATATTTGGTAGTCTATATTCTCCAATTTTGTTTCCCCTCTCATTTAAGATTTCCTTTGTATTATTCACCATTTTCATTTCCAAATGAGACATATAATCTCTGTTAAATTTTACAATCAGAACATATTAAGGTGTTGACTGAGATTGCCTTGGATGTAGACAAGCAATTGGGCATAAAGTACATTTTTTACAATATTGAGTCAGTCAATCCATAAACAGAGTATATTCCATTGTTTTTGAGAATGTATTTAATTATTCTCTGTAATGTATTGGATTTCTGTATAAAGTTATTAATTTTTTTAACATTTGTATTTAATAAAGATGAATTCAAAGGTTAATGCAAGTTAACAAGTTGTTTTATTTTGGGAATTTTCTAAGTGTTTTTGCTAATACATTAAATTGATATTTTTAAATCAACCTGTATTGTCAACTTTCTCACTTCCCTTATTAATTCTAATGGTACACCTGTAATTTGATTCTTTTATGTACATAATTATGCATCTGTAAATAATGACCGTTTTATTTTCTGATCACCTTAACATTTGTTTTTTGTTGTCTTTGTTGTAGTACTTGGAAATTCCAATTTATATGATGAAATATACAAATATATAGAAAAAGTTATGAGAAGGAAGAGGAATATAGGCAAGCACATGAATATAGATGGGGCTTCCATGGTGGCTCAGATGGTAAAGAATCTTCCTGCAATGCAGGAAACTTGGGTTTAATCCCTGGGTTAGGAAGATTCACTGGAGAAGAGAATGTCTTCCCACTCCAGAGTTGTTACCTGGAGAATTTCATGGAGAGAAAAGCCTGGCAGGCAACAGTCCATAGGGTTGCAAAGAGTCAGATATGACTGAGTGATCATGTGTATATGTATGTAGGTATGAATATAGATACCATGTAAAAGCATAAATCAAGGAATGAATGAGTAGCAGAGGATTACATCAAACTTAAGGAGTAAATTGCTTATTGGCTTAAGGAGTAAATATTGGCTTAAGGAGTAAATAGATGGAGAAACAGTGGAAACAGTGACAGACTTTATTTTTTGGGGCTCCAAAATCACTGCAGATGGTGACTGCAGCCATGAAATTAAAAGATGCTCGCTCCTTGGAAGAAAAGTTATGACCAACCTAGACAGCATATTAAGAAGCAGAGACATTACTTTGCCAACAAAGGTCCATCTAGTCAAGGCTATGGTTTTTGCAGTAGTCATGTATGAATGTGAGAGTTAGACTATAAAGAAAGCTGAACATGAAGAATTGATGCTTTTGAACTATGGTATTGGAGAAGACTCCTGAGAGTCCCCTGGACAGCAAGGAGATCCAACAAGCTCATCCTAAAGGAAATAAGTCCTGAATATTCATTGAAAAGACTGATGCTGAAGCTGAAACTCCAATATTTTGGCCACCTGATGTGAAGAACTGACTCATTTGAAAAGACCCAGATGCTGGGAAAGACTGAAGGTGGGAGGAGAAGCAGACGACAGAGGATGAGATGCTTGGATGGCATCACTGACTCAATGGACATGAGTTTGAGTAAATTCTGGAAGTTGGTGATGGAAAGGGAAGTCTGGCATGCTGCAGTCCATAGGGTCGCAAAGAGTTAGACACGACTGAGTGAGTGAAGGAGTTCTCAGAAATGGGAAGTTTGAGTGTATTGCATAAAAGCAATTTTCATTGTTTTCCTTTGAATATCCTACAGTAGTGATATTTGCCATCATTCTGACTTTTTAAATGTTTATTATTATGGGCAATTGGGGCAGTTATTTTTTTTGTGACAAATGCTCTGTCACTCTCTGTATAGGAAAGACAACCATCAGGCACAATGATTCATTTTTAAAGACACATAGGATTCAGGAGTGTGACACTCAAGGTTATTGCCTGCAGCAAAAGATACCAGTTAAAAACAGCAAAGGGAAAAGGTGAGGAGCACGAAGGAAATCTGGGAGAAATTAGGTGAAAGAGGCTGGTATCCCCTCTCTGTGGAGTCTCACAGGATATACTTATTTCTTCCAAGAAGGAAGTGTGACAACACATGCAAAGTGTTGCCAACCATAGGCACACCTGAGACTTAGCCAGGAGTTTTAGTAGGATGAGTCATGTAAGTATGTAATATTTGCATGACTGACATCCAATATTCAGATTTCAGACCATCAGAGCAAAAGCAGATAGTCATCATTAACTACATCGGTAGCATAAACCACCTGGTCATATTACTAAGATATGGCCCAAGGTTTCAGGTGTACCAAAACACTTTTCAGACTGATTATTTCTTTTTTTTTCATTTATTTTTATTAGTTGAAGGCTAATTACTTTACAATATTATAGTGGGTTTTGTCATACATTGACATGAATCAGCCATGGAGTTACATGTGTTCCCCATCCTGATCCCCCTCCTACCTCCCTCTCTATCCGATCCCTCTGGGTCTTCCAAGTGCACCAGGCCCGAGCACTTGTCTCATGCATCCAACCTGGGCTGGTGATCTGTTTCACCATAGTTAATTATTTCTAAAGCTTTGTTCCTAAGAGCTGACCAAAAGCCAGTCCTGAAAATAGACCTTTAGACCTTTCTTGGGAAAGTACAGTTTCAGACCAACCCAACCTTGCTGAGTAACTCTGTCCTGTATACAACCTCATGAATTTTTATATGGTATATATATATATATATATATATATATATATATTCCTAATGTTTGCTAATGTATGGATGTGAGAGTTGGACTGTGAGGAAAGCTGAGCACTGAAAAATTGATGCTTTTGAACTGTGGTGTTGGAGAAGACTCTTGAGAGTCCCTTGGACTGCAAGGAGATCCAAAGAGTCCATCCTAAAGGAGATCAGTCCTGGGTGTTCATTGGAAGGACTGATGCTGAAGCTGAAACTCCGATACTTTGGCCACCTCATGCGAAGAGTTGACTCATTGGAAAAGACTCTGATGCTGGGAGGGATTGGGGGCAGGAGGAGAAGGGGACGACAGAAGATGAGATGGCTGGATGGCATCACTGACTCAATTGACATGAGTCTGAGTAGAGTCCGGGAGTTGGTGATGGACAGGGAGGCCTGGCGTGCTGTGATTCATGGGGTCGCAAAGAGTCAGACACGACTGAGCTACTGAACTGAACTGAATGTTTGCTAAATACTCTGCTCCAAAGTCTTAGATTTACTCTAGGGTACAAAGAAAATGTAATTTATTTTTAAAAATAGCTCTTAATGTGGCTTTGTTATTAACACATTATTTTATTATAATAACTTTCATGATATTTATTTGTAATATACTGTGTCTATACACGTGTGAAAATATATACTTGATATTCTGAATTCATTATCATATTCAAGAATATGGTTCCGGCTCTGTATTTGTGTGAAAAGTTTTTCTATTAAAAAAAATAGTCTGTTTCTTTTTTTTTTTTTTTTTTGGCATTCTTGAGAGTCCCTTGGACTGCAAGGAAGACAAACCAGTCAATCCTAAAGGAATTTGGTCCTGAATATTCATTGGAAGGACTGATGCTGAAGCTGAAGCTCCAATTCTTTGGCCACCTGATGCGAAGAACTGA
>CM035295.1:39608852-39630872 GCA_020226075.1 Hydropotes inermis
CTCATTGGAAAAGACCCTGACGCAGGGAAAGATTGAAGGCAGGAGAAGGGGACAACAGAGGATGAGATGGTTGGCTGGCATTACAGACTCAACAGACATGAGTTTGAGCAAGCTCTGAGAGTTGCTGATGGACAGGGAAGCCTGGTGTGCTGCAGTCCATGGGAAAGCAAAGAGTCAGACATGACTGAGCAACTGAACTGAACTGAACTCCTTAATTAATATTCACTATTACTATACCTCTAGTGAGTGCATTTTTGTGTCTACTTCCCTATTGTTCTTGGGACTTTTAAATTTGTGATGTCTGAGTTTATATATTTAATAAAATGTTTATTGATATGGTCTCAGTTCATTAATGTTCTTAAATATGTTGTAAAATATATTCAACTTAAATTTTTATAAACATTTCTGGTGTTTTCCCTGATCTGGTTCTTGATCTTGTTGAGTCATTTCTATATAACCTTTACTTTTGAGCTTTCTGTAGTCATATTGTTAGATTATAAAGTTAATAATTTGTACTAGGTGAAAATGCATATATGGAGATAGATAAATTAGGGATGGCATTAAAGGATTATTACTGGTGTCATCAGAGATATACAAGTCAACCAACAAAATATAAACATGAGTTCAGAACAGATCTACACATGCATGATCATCTGATTTACAACAACAATGACCAGCTTTTCTGTGCAGTAGAGAAAGGACAAGCTTCAATAAGTAATGCTTAATTAATTATGTATGAACCAAAATTATTCTTACTCTTTACATAGTACTATGATAAAAAATTAGCTCAGAAAAGCTAATAATTATACACATACCCATTAAAAAGCTATGCCTTTTACTTGAAAATTTAAAATAATATATTTATGATATAACATATGAAGCTTTCTTATTCAACAATGGCAAAGTGTTTATCAAAAAGAAAAGAATGATAAATCATACTGAATTAAATTTAAGAAATTATGTTCATGAAAAGATACCATTAGGAAGTAAAAGATAGGACTACAGTTAGAGTATATTTGTGAAATATACATCTAAGAAAGTATGTTATGAAATATACATAAAGGAATATTACACAGAGGTAGAAACATAGCACCTAATTTAGAATAATAAGCAAAGGACTTCATGAACACTTTGAAAAGACAGATACCTCAAAGACCAAAAGGCATACTTAAAAAGTTGCTTTACTTCATAAATTCTTATGCATGCAATTCCCTGGAATGCTTATCAGAAAGTTTAAAATGAAAAAACTGGCAATACTTGGTGCTAGCTAAATTACATAGTGACCAGTATTCACATCTGTTGCTGATGGATGTATAAACTGAAAAAACACATTAGAAAATTATTTGACAATATCTACTTAATATTGGCTTCCCTGGTGGCTCAGTAAGTAAGGAATTTGTCTACAATGCAGGAGACCCAGGTTTGATCCCTGGGTTGGGAAGATTCCCCTGGAGAAGGAAATGGTTACCCACTCCTGTATTCTTGCCTGGAAAATTCTATGGATGGAGGACTCCTGGTGGGCCATAGACCATGAGGTCCCAAGAATAGGACACAAAGTACTGATTAAACTACCACCACTTAACATTAGCATCACCTATGAATTGACAATTTCATTTCTAGTTATATTCTCAATACAGGTGAGAAAATATTTTACTAGAACAAATGTACCATATGAGCTGAAGCAGCATTATTCATAAGTTTATGAACAAAAATATGCACCAGTGTTATTCTTACCCTTCAAACAGAATGGTTAAATAAACACTTTATACCATTAAATACTAAATGGCAGTAACATGAAAGATATACATACGGAGCATACAAGAACATCAATATAAAAAATATTATTGTTGAGAGAAATAAGCTATAGAACAATGCATACACTTGATTTATATTTATATGAATTTCAAGAATGGCAATAATAATGTGTGTTCTTAGAAATGGTCATAGAATGAATGGCCTAAGTTCCAGATCATGAGTAGCTGTGAATAGAATTAAACACAAGAGCTTCTGAGATTCTGGTAAAGTTAATATTGTGTTTCTTGATCTGAGTGCTCATCATGTGATGTGTTTGCTTTGTAATATTGCATGTTGTTGCTATTGCTGTTGTTCAGTTGTTAAGTCATGTCCAACTCTTTGCAACCCCATGGATTGAAGCATGCCAGGCTCTTCTGCTCTCCACTATCTCCCAGAGTTTTCTCAGATTCCTGTCCACTGAGTTGGTGATGCCATCCAGCCATCTCATCCTCTGCTGCCCCCTTTTCCTCCTGCCCTCAATCTTTCCCAGCATCAATGTCTTTTCTAATGAGTCAACTCTTCACATCAGGTGGCCAAAATATTGAAGTTTCAGCTTCAGCATCAGTCCTTGCAATGACTATTCGGGCTTCATTTCCTTTAGAAGTGACAGATTTGACCTCCTTTCAGGTTAAGGGACTCTCAAGAGTCTTCTCCAACACCACAGTTCAAAAGTTTCAATTCTAATGAATTCTTTTTAATGGCTGAGTAATATTCCATGGTGTATATGTACCACAGTTTCCTTATCCATTCTAATGAGATGGATGAAACTGGAGCCCATTATACAGAGTGAAGTAAGCCAGAAAGATAAAGAACATTACAGCATACTAACATATATATATGGAATTTAGAAAGATGGTAATGATAACCCTATATGCAAAACGGAAAAAGAGACACAGATGTACAGAACAGACTTTTGGACTCTGGGAGAAGGCGAAAGTGGGATGTTTTGAAAGAACAGCATGTATATTATCTATAGTGAAGCAGATCACCAGCCCAGGTGGGATTCATGGCCTGGTGCACTGGGGAGACCCAGAGGAATCAGGTGGAGAGGGAGGTGGGAGGGGGGATCGGGATGGGGAATACATGTAACTCCATGGCTGATTCATGTCAATGTATGACCAAACCCACTGCAATGTTGTGAAGTAATTAGCCTCCAACTAATAAAAATAAATGAAAAGAAAAAAAAAAGTTTCAATTCTTTGGCATCCAGCCTTCTTTACAATCCAACTCTCACATCCATACGTGACTACTGGAAAAACCACAATTTTAACTAGATGGACCTTTGTTGGCAAAGTGATCTCTCTGCTTTTTAATATGCTCTCTAGGTTTTTATATTTCATGGCTGCAGTCACCATCTGCAGTGATTTTGAGCCCAAGAAAATAAAACCCGTCACTGCTTCCACTTTTTCTCCTTTTATTTGCCATGAAGTGATAGGACTGGATGTGTGATAATTCATATAGCTGTACAATTTATTAAATGTACAATGTTCATGATCATTTCACTTCAGTGGTAATTTCACTTTAGATCAGTATAAATAATTTTGGAAATTAAAAAAAATGTTATGATTGATACCTCAGTTATAAAATAATTTTATTAAAATAAATGTTTTACAGTAACTATTATGAATTAATTTCATAGCATTTTCCTAGTTGCTCTAACTCATTTTTCTATATTTATTTGATCATGCCTGACATAATAGATTAAAAAAATAATAATTTTATGGTTAAGACCTTCCAACTCCATCTTAAGACATAAAATTTGAAGAAATAGAATGCTGTATATTTTGACCCTAAGGTTCATGGATCAAATGGAATTTCTTAGAAATCAGATTCCAAATGGGAGAAAAATAAAATTAACTTCACAATAAGAAGTGCTGAAAAAATATAATTTAAAATCATAGAATCAGACTCAAATACATTTCTGTACATTATTAGGAGCAGAAGTTGGATAGATGAGCACTGCCAGTCATTAATGCATGGTATAGCATTTAATGAAGGATGCATTTAAGTTGGTGGATACCTTCTGGAATCCACCAGAAAGGTTCTAGGAACCTCCCCCTTCTGGAATCTGGGTAAGACAGCTCTGTATTGTCTCTTAGAGGTTTCTATTGTGATAAAGGTCCAGTATACCAAGCAATAAATTTCTCATCAATGCTTTCTTTACTGGTCTTTTTCCTTTTCCTCTCTCACTTTCTCCTTGCCCCATCACCGCTTTTTATCATTCCTGAATTCACCTCCCAGTTAAACTTCATGTGTGACAATTCTTATCAAGTACTATTTCTGAACACAATTTAATATAACACAAAGCTGAAGGCAGATTTAAATTTATATACAAATCTCACTAGGATATTTACAAGATTATTGAATGTAAGAATTTAGAAATTATTGAATTTGGTCTTAGAATTCTTTGAGAAAAATGTTGGCCCTATCCACCATTAATACTTTTGCCTATTTCCTAGCAATTATGGAAGACTATCAATTAGAGTAAGAAAGAATACAGCTCTACAATCTATATTTTTCAAGTTAAAAGTCATCATTTTTAATATGAGATATAGAAAACATGTGTTTCCTTTTAATTATAATGGGCAATAATTTGTTTTATTAAGCTGTCACTTTTCTCTGTTGCTTCTTTTAAAATATATTTTACCCCCCTACCTTTTTGCTCTTGATTATTTGTTTTTAATTGTCAGAAAATGTTCAGTCTTGTAAAAATTGTGCTATTCATATGAAGCACCTTAAATGATTTTAGAATAAACTGGAACATAAATAAACAGCTAATGTGCTAGAAATAGGAACATAAAGAACATTAGACTATATGATTTACTCTCAATTATTTCCTGTCAGGGATCTAGGACCTCATTTACTCTGTAACTCTGTCAGTGTATAAAATGCAATGACTGTTTCATAGCCAATTTCTTCAAATAATATTTACGTCTCCTTTGGAGGGAAAAATATGAAGAAGTTAACCATCAGAACTCAAAAGCACTTAGACCAGAGCAGAGATGAGAACAACATTTCAAGCAAAGCATCTTTGTTGCAAAAATAACTTGATTTTTAGCTCAAAGACTTTAAAATTACATTGAATAATTTACAGATTGCTTGCTTCAGTTCTTCCTAATTCACCTACATTGTCAACAAGAGCAAGAACTAACAATGGCAATGAAAAGTAAGAGAACAGATATATAGTATAATACATATTTTAATATTATTTTAATATCTGGGGAAAAATTAGAAACACTATTTACTTTCCCTCCACCTTCACTCCCTGTGTTCATTTAAAAAAATGAAAAAAAAAAAAAGCATTAAAAACTTTTAAGATTGTTGCTCCAGAGTTCTGAACATTTTTTTTTCTAGGTTTATTTGTATGCCCTAGTTGGAATTTTAATTAGAGGATGTCATTACTATACACTGAGCTACTATATATAATTTAGAAAGATACATTTCTGCAATTTTGGGGGAAAAGTGATAACAGTTTATTTGATAAGAAATATACAATAGCTGCAGAAAAAGTACACAAAAACATACTAATGTAGAGTTTCTCTTTTTCAGTATGATTCCAGAAACATCTACTTCCAACAAATGCCAGTATATTACTCAGAATCATGAGTAATTCCATTTATTTCAAAAAATTTCATTTCTAGTCAACCTTGAGAGAATCAGTTTTGAGCTGGGAGAGAATGCATAGTGACAGAGATGAGACACTAGGTGTGTGAAAGACACGTTCACAGAACCTTAGTACATTCTCAGTACTTATCACATCTGAACTACATCCAATTTAGAACAGAATGCTGGACAAAGTGAAGGATGTGATGAGTAAAATTAAACAGTATCAGCCTCCTTATGAACATCATGCATCTCAAAGTCACCAAAAGCATAGCCAGATGCTGTCTCAAATGGAGCCCTATGGCATTAAAAATAACTTTTCATCAAGTGATTACCTGAGTTTATCTTGGCTTTGCTCCAAAAATCTCCTATTAGCAATTGCTTAGCCTCCATAAAAGACATAGATCAGCCACAGATGCTTCAGTTACTCTGGCAAGTCACAGGGGATAAGTGACTGAGAAAGATGTACATCAAGAGAGCACTTTCCACTCAGAGCTCAGCTCAACGGCCATGTTTCAAATGAACTCCTTCCTGATTACCCACAATCCTTTGTTCTCTAGGTCTTTCCAGTATGATGTGCATATAACGAAAATAACATTCTCTGTCGTATTCAGAAAGTTGAAGTTCTTGTGAACTAAATTATGGCACAAATGTAGAGAATGCCTTTATACCTGAGGTGGTATGTTTTAATCCCTGTCGTGTGGAATCAAACTTCTGATATCCTCTGTTTATTAGAATAGGGGAAAGAGGCATTCAAGATTAATTGCTGTACATCTGATTCTGACACCAGTGAACTGACCAGATACACTTAGAAGAGGATACCCAGAAGAAAGAAGAAAACTGTAATTGTGTCATAGAGGTGTCACCATCCCTGCATCTTTTTAATCTTTGGTGATAGTACTGATACCATCACATAAATGCACATGCAAACATCTGCACATACAGGGATTTCATGTTGCTTATAATTTACTATAGTCAGGAAAGAGAAATTCCATGATTTCTTCTGAATCCTATATAATAAAAATAGTTAGACCTTAATTCATGGTTCATGGTTTGGAATAATAAACACACGGGCCTACTATGAAGGGTTAGTTTAGTCAAAAATGGGTTTATCACCAGATGCTTGTATTCATTTCTTTGTGATATCCCAGGTAGCATCTTGGATTCCTAACATTGGCATTATTTTAGAGTTAATTTTTAAGATTTTTTTTTTAAAGCACCAATAATCATGCTTTTTTGTAAAGCAGAATTACACAGGTTAATACCCAAAGGTTAGAGACTGGAATAAATGGAAAAAATGATCATATGTTCTTAGTGTACAGGATAGTTATTATCTAATACTGTGTTTTTAGGGGACACTGAAGATTAGAACTGACTCATATTTGGAAAATTGATAAAAGGCCATTACTTTCTAAAGCAGACATTCACAAACTGTAGCTGATGGGCCAAATCCAGCTTGATACCTGTTTGCAAAAATAGTTTTAATGAAAACACTCAATTTGGTTGCAAATTGTCTATGGATGCTTTCACACTTCAGTGGCAGAATGGAGTAATTCTAACAGAGGCCATAAGGCCCACATAGTCTAAAATATTCACTATGCAGCCCTATATAGAATACTTTTTGTAATCTCTGCTCTAAATAGTTAACTGGAATCCTACTCCAATTACTATTATAGATTTACTTTATATAAGCTAAATAATATCTCACTGTTTCTATCATTTTAACATCTAGATAACTAAGGACACAAAGCAAGGTATCGCTATGAAATATACCACATATTATTCAAATTTCTTAATCAAAGAAACTTCTAGGAAACTATAAATACTCCCAGGTTCACTATGTTCTAAATCAGGTTCTCTGATTTAGCATCCCTATGATAAAATTAAGATATGTGAATTTTGTCAGGAGTCACAAGTGATGATTAGGACAACTTTGGAAAGAACATTTGGACAACTTTGAAAAGAAGACAATTTATAAATAATTGCTTATTAAGCTTGCCTTACTATTAAGTACATTAACCATAATTAAGCAAATCCAGATTCAGGTAGCTAAATGTTCCCAACTAGGATTACTATTAATATATTTGAATGCTTCTATCCCTACTGAGTTTAGAGAGGTTTTTTCCAATTATGTCTTTTCAAAATCATACCCCCTGAGAGTCTCATGAAACCAAAACCTGACCTGATCTGCTAGACATACTGGACAAGAAAACACAGGTATTTTTCACATGTAGATTTTGTTTTGTTTTACTTTATGCTTTTTCTTCTTGTATGTATGAGGTTTGTGTGTTAATGTGCTCAAATGTACTAAGGTTGCCAAAGACTTCGCTGTTTTCAAATTCAATACATTTTCCTATCCATGAATGACTTGGCTTTTCAGCAGTACTTGACACATCTATATAACAGTAACTACCACACAATCTCATTCTTTTAATCCCTAAAATCTAAAATTCCAGTTCTATTTGTATATCTCTAAATATTTATGTGATCTTGCTATTTACATCAAATCTATCTACCATTAGTCTAATCTAAAGTCATTATCATCTTCCCCTTTTAAGTTGATTCACACGTTTCAGCCTTCTATGTTGGTGAGGTACGTAGGTGTAGTCAGAATTTATCTTTTGAAATCAATAATAATAATCATATTATATGTTTGTATGTAATCCTCCCATGGATTCCCATTGCCCCTCAGGCAATGGTCCCAATGCCTTAGTACAACCTGAGTTAGACTCTGGTTCTTTTCCCGCCCATCTTTGCCTGTCATCATTCTCAGCTCTCCTTTCTCAGTCATCATGCATGCTGTACCCTCTCTCAGACAAGGACTGCAGACATCTGCCTAGACGACCCTTCTGTTTTCATCCCACTGCATTCATTTCAGCTACCTTCTGCTTGAGATCTTTTAAATCACAGGTGTAGGATTTCCCTAGTTGTTCAGTGGTTAACAATCCACCTGCCAATGCAGGGAATATGAGTTCAATCCCTGGACCAGGAAGATCTCACACGCCACGGAGCAACAAACCCATGAGCCACAGCAAGAGAAGCCACTGCAACGAGAAGCTCACATACCACAAAGAGATGTACCCCTGCTCACTGCAACTGGAGGAAGTAGGTGTGCAGCAAAGGAAAACCCAGTGCAGACAAAAAATGAAATATTATTTTTAAATGCATGTGTAAATAAGAAGACTCTGCTATAATAAATGCTTTATTCAGTGTCAAAAACTCCACGAAAGATGAGAACCTGCTTACCCCTAGCTCCCAGATAATTAATTAGCTGCACAAAGTAAAATACAATATGTTTGTGTTGTATGGGATATTCTTCCCCAATAATCTTATTCATATTATTATTTATCAAAGCTCTGAAGTTAAATTTAGTATAAATGGAACACATGAAGTTCAAGTATTCCTCACTGACCACTAGTTTAATAATTTTAAGAACTGAAATCTATTTTCCTTATAATGAGTTGATGAGAATTTTTTTCTTTTTACTTTCTATTTACTATGTTTGAAAGTGTTGATGCATTTCCTATACTGATTTAACAAATTAATTTGTAATAAATAATTATTTAAACTTGAGATACAATTGCAAGTTCAGGCAACTTACAGTTATTTGGTATAACATTTCACAAGTGCAATTGGGAGCTGTGAATATGCTCTAATAAATATTCAGAGAACCAGCCTATAAAGATACATGAGAGACTGTTCAAAATAAGACTAATGCCATAGCCCAGTGAGTCTCAGTTCTTTTCTTCTAACTAGGATTTTGAGGTTCAGACTCAAAACACACAAACTAAGATTATATCATAAAAACAAGTCACCATAGAATTTCATAGTACACAAAAAGATTTACTATATTTTCTAATAGTCACTCTATATAGCTATAATAACAAAAGTAGATGTTGGTTGTCATAAAATTCCCAGTGAATACCATTTCTTCAACACATGAGAAATCAACTGAAGTAAACTTATTTGGAAAACTATCATATGTTGTTTCATTAATAATCTTTGCATAAATTACATTACTCTACTTGTCCTTAGAAATAAATTACTGTAATCTCACAGGTAATAGTTACAAAACAATGTGCCAAAACTTTTGTTTCTTCGCCTTGTTCCATAGAGTAATTGGTAATTACAGGTAAATAGTATGCTTACATGTGACTTCACAGGTGGCACGAGTGGTAAAGAATCTGCCTGCTGATTCAGGAGACTTAGGAGATGTGGGTTCTCTCCCTGGGTCAGGAATCTTCCCCAGAGGAGGGCATGGAAACCCATTCCAGTATTCTTGCCTGGAGAATCCCAAAGACAGAGGAGCCTGGTGGGCTTGTCCATAGGGACCCAAAGAATAGGATATGAGTGAAGCAGCTTGACATGCATGTATTATGCTTACACATTCCTTTCCCTGATCACTTTCCAAATAAGTTGTTTTTCAGAGTGAAATTTGGTATGAGAATATATAGGAGAAAATGCTATTCCCTATGCAATTTTATATAATGTCTACAGAAATTTTTGATGGGCAATTGATGGCAAAAAAGAAAGAGAAGTACATTTATACTATAGTTAAATTTAAGGAAAGATGAGTCTCTATAAAGTTGTTTACCATGTTTGTCCTTGTATGGAGTGAGAACTTACATATTCATTAGTGGATAGTGGAGTAGAACCAGTTTTCTTCCATATTCTACAACCAAGGTAATATTTGTTCAATGTGTCCAGATCTGGGAAATCAAAAGTCAAAGGAAAAGGTGTTAACAGAAGAAAGGAGCACAACTTCATTTTGCTGGAGCTTAGGTGCAGGAAAACAGTATCTGCATTTCTCTTTCTCTCTTTCTGTGGCATATATATTATTGTGGCATAATTGTTGTATATAGTAAAACAAATTAAGCCTCACAGCCTTATGTGAAACAATTGTTAAAGAGCCTAGTGTGAGAGGGAATGGTGACTGGAAATTTAACAAACCACTTGCCATCTTTTAGCATTTCATGTATGTTAAGTGACTAATCTTCATTTTCTTTCACATCATAGTGAGATCTCAATAAAGGAAGTTTAGTAAAAGCACAGAGATGTACAGAACAGACTTTGGGACTCTGTGGGAGAAGGCGAGGGTGGGATGATCTGAGAGAATAGCATTAAAACAAGCACACTAACAAGGGTGAAACAGATCACCAGCGCAGGTTGGATGCATGAGACAAGCGCTCGGACCTGGTGCACTGGGAGAACCTAGAGGGAGCGGGTGGAGAGGGAAGGGGGAGGGGGGATCGGGATGGGGAACACATGTAAATCCATGGCTGATTCATGTCAACGTATGGCAAAAACCACTACAATATTGTAAAGTAATTAGCATCCAACTAATACAAATAAATGAAAAAAAAAAAAAGCATAGATATTACTGGTCTGGTTGTGGTTCTGTTTTTCCTTTTAAATTAACTTTTATTATAGTTGCCCTACAGTGTTGCATTTCTTTCTACTGCACAGCAAAAGGCATCAACCGTACAGACACACATATATCCCATCTCTTGTGGATTCCTCCCCAGTCAGGGCACCAGAGTGCATTAAGGAGCGTTCCCCAGACTCTACAGCATGTTCTCATTGCTCTGCTTAGCTGCTCGATTCTTGTCAACTCTTTGCAACCCCATGGACTGTAGCCTGCCAGGCTCCTCTGTCCATGTGATTTCCCAGGCAAAAATGCTGGGGTGGGTTGCCACTGCCTTCCCCATGTTCTCATTAGTTGTCTGCTTTATGAAAGTGAAAGCCAAGTGTTAGTCAGTCCATCATTTTCAACTCTTTGTGACCCTGTGGACTGTAGTCTGCCTGTCTGTGCAATTAAAACACTGGAGTGGGCAGGCATCCCTTCTCCAGTATTTTATACACATTATCAACAGTGTATAAACATCAATCCGAGTCTCTCAATTCATCACGCCCTCCCCTTCCCCGCTGGTATTCATATACTTGATCTATATAGAAATATACTGTATATTAACACATATATGTGGAATCTAGAAAAAATGGGAAGGATGGTCTTATTTAATTAATTGGTTCATTTTAATGATTACAGATTTCTTTATAAGGAAGGATCTTGGCTCTTCCAAAATTGACCTTCCCAGGTGACCATGGAACCCAAGACTGACAGATGTCTGAGGTATGGTCCAATGACACTCTTCATATATCACAGCCACGCTTCCTACTCCAGGCAACCTTTGTATTTTCCCTTTCATAAAGATAACTCTGGCAGAGAGGTAGAGAATGAACCAAAGGGGAAATGCATGGCAGAAATCCAAGTGATAAATTATAAAGGTTAAATGAAGTTAGGGTAAGCAACAGTAGAAATGGAAAGGAAGGACTGAGGACAGATACTAGCAGTAGACCAAGGGCAGTATATCATAACAGGTAAGCTAGTCATCAAACAGGAAGCTTGACAACTGTGGACCGTGGGCCACTTATTTTATCTAATCTTTGGTTTCCTTGTTTCTAATATGAGACTAGTATGTCCACCTACCTACTTAGTTTTATTATGAAAATTAAATGAGTACATGTATGAAAACAGAATTGACCAAATTTGGTTAACTGTTGAGCTCCATGAGGAAAGGAACTGTGCCTCCATATGCAGACTTTGTAACAAACTAAAAATGTTTACAGAGAAAGCAGAAAATAGAGGTTCTAATTAGGTATGAGCTAAATGTCATTTTTACTGAACTTCCAATATCTGTACTATTTAAAGATGCATTGGTAGATTCTTAAAAAAAAATTTGTTTTATAGATTCTACTTTAAGAATTCAAACTCTTCTGGAAAAATGTGTGCATTCAAACCAGAGAGATTTCTTACAGACCATTTTTTCCATTAAACTAAGAAAAAATGAAGTATATGAAATTTCTCCTTAGAAAAAGGATTTCTGCTTTAGGCCCTAGGTTCCTTTTGATCCTGGGAAGGTATATATGCTAATTTCCATGGCTGCTTCAAATTTTTACATTCCTTTTTCAGAAGTAATAATAAAAAGGAACCTTATTGAAAGTGAATAAATTACTTTAAAATAGAATGCATTTCTACCATAAATATTTCTATAATTGCCATAGTTGTGATAAGAAGGTTAACATCAGAGGTTGAGACCTACGCAATAGCTTTCTAAATAATTATTCAAAAGGAATATAGACTTTAAAAGTGAGTTTGTGTGATAATGATTTTTACATTTACTAAGTTTTGTGATAGAGAATTTTTTTCTTGGAACCACTATTTTACAGTCATTCCATATGTATATTACAAATATATTTTCCTAATCATACATCATTGCTCTCAGTTACTTAAGAATTTCAAAGTTGGTGTCTTATTTTTGCTATAATGCTTAACTTTTGATTTAAGATGTCATTGCATATTCCTCAAAACACCTTGTTTTTTTATGGACTTGGAATATCATATGCACAAACTTTTGTTTGGAGAAACTTGCATGAATAATTATAGTCTCATTAAAATGCAAAGTCTTCAGAGATTTTCCTAATCACCTGATGATTTTCTAGTTAAGTGAGTGCAATGTCTTTTATCATTTTCACACTGAAGAGCAATATTCTTTTCAATGTATGTAAAATACACAGAATTTAAGAAAGTCTCAATCCTCTGCCACTTGATGGTCACAAAAATAATTGCTTGGCAGTTTCCTCTTAGGACTCTTTTATATACAAATGTATAGGTTTATAGTTATTCAATCTAAAGAACTCTTGGGTATGATGGTTTTTGGTTTACTGCCTTCTGAACAGCCTCAGATTCATATCTGTAAATGATAAAATCTGGTTATGTGTGTGCCAAGTCATTTCAGTCACGTCTGACTCTCTGTGACCCCAAAGACTGTAGCCCACCAGGCTCCTCTGTCCAAGGGATTCTCCAGGCAAGAATACTAGAGGGGGTTGTCATGGGGAACTCCAGGGGATCTTACCAACCCAGGGATTGAACCCGTGTCTCTTGCAGCTCCTATATTGCAGGAGGATTCTTTACCACTGAGCCATCCACTGAGGAAGCCCCAATATCTAATTATATAGATCATTCATTTGTCTATGCTTGAGATGTAGTTAACACCAGTGAGCCTAAATCATTTCACCAAGTCCTTGATGCAGCATGGAATCTTCATTGAAAATGTTTTCTGTGATGTATTTTCAAAGATAAATAATTTAAGCTCACTTGAATATTCTTCCAACATAACTAATATGCTTTTTTTTTCCAAAACAAGCTTCCAAAGCATGATTCCATTTTTTTTTTCTGTTTAAATAAATACACATGTGAAAATAACAGCTTGAACTGTGCAATGTGTTGCAGTAAAAAGTTTCCATGGGCCATCTCTGACATCAGCGTGATAACACAAAATAGTTCTTCTAATCCTGGGCCTTTAGTGTTCTGAAAAATTCAAATCTTATACACTTGCCTACTTTATTTTTTCTCTTTACAGCCAGAGACAAAGGGGCAGGTCAGTCATATACAAACATTTCATTCAGAATAATACTAATAACACAATCTTCCGGAAACCAAAGTCTTCTGAATTATGTCATTTAATCAAATAAGGGGTTCATTAGACTTAGAATGTATGTTTAGAGAAAGCAGTGATTCCTCTAGTTCTTGTTTGATTCCTTCCTTCAACAGATATAATTTTCTTAGTCACAAAAGTTCTTGTCTCCAACAACAAATTACAAAACTCTGAAAAGCATAATTACTGTGGAACCATAGTCCTTGTATTACTGTGCAAGGTCACATGTCAAGAAATATCCAATTGTGTGGGGAGACATTTAATAGTCTGTGTTCTCTCTTATCTCGGCATCTTTACACAACTGCTTCCCTTAATCAGAATTCCCCTTGCCTAAATAACTCTTAACATCTTTAGGTCGCTCTAACATCAGTTTCTTTGGTACACAAACCCTTGCTCTGAGCTCTTGGAGTGTTTGCTTCTCTCTCTGCCCCAGCACTAATCCCAGTCTCATCACAGTTGTCTACTTTTCAGCTTTCCTATCAGACCATGGGCTTACTAAGGCTAGTGCATGTCTCATAGTGGAAATGATTGTGGAAAAAATACATGAAATACAAGAAGAGCAGAAATTATCCAGAAATTGAAAAAAAAAATAAACTTTTATTGATATATTCTTTTATCATTAGTACAACACACAGTATTTATTTCATTTGTTATGTTATTTCATTATTGTTATAAAGTACAATGTAGATCATTTTCAATCAATTTTATTAAAAATTGTGAGACTCCTTTTCATTATCTATATTAATTAAATTATGCATTATATTCCATGTGCATTTGCTGCTATTCTGTCTAACATTAGGGAGTACAAGGGAATTATTATTAAATACTTTAAAAATTGAAATAGATGGAAAAGCAGAAATACTTTCATACCTCAAAGAAATGCTCAAATTATGGGCTAGTGAAAAAAGACAGCCAAACTTAGTAAACTATAGAACATTAACACTGAACTTAATTTTCTAAACTACAATTTAAAAATACTCCCTTAATATCTTATGTGTAAAAATGCTATATTTGTCAAAGTACATCTACATGTACAATATAGAGATACGTGCTTTATTTTCATCCCTGCAGATGACTTGATAAGCTGCCAATAATTTGAATGGTAATGAGCAGGCAATTTTATATCAAGTGCAATCAGTCAAGAATTCATATAACATTTTGTACCTTCCTTCTCAGAATATTAAGCTAGACAATATGGTGGAGTTACTGAACGTGTTCAAACATGAGGTAAAATTCTCTAATGATATAAGTACGTAACATGAGAAGAAGTTGAAATTAAAATAATCACTTTCTTGTTACTTCAAATGTACTTATATAAGAAAGCAACACATTGAAATTAAGGCAGAGAACCTGGTAGCTTTATTAATTCAAATTATCTGACATTATTTATAGTTTTAATAAATTTCTTAAATGATAGTATATGAAAATACAGACTTGTATCAAATATTGTATTGTTGTCATGAAGGGAAACATACCTGAAAAGTCAGTAAGTTTCTTATGTACTATTAATTCTAAAATCCTTTTATAGATATTTTTTGTCAGAAAAGATAACTTTTAAAGTTATATAAGTTATATGAGAGCAAAGTTTTTTTTTTTCCAATCTGTACACACAAAGGTATCACTATTGTTTTTATTTTCTTAAATCATCATTTATCTTTCCTGCTAAAGCAGTTAATTATCTCATTGCTGTTGTTGTTCAGTTGCTAACTCATGTCCAATTCTTTGCGACCCCATGGACTGTAGCCCACCAGGCTCCTCTCTCCATGGGGTTCTCAGGCAAGAATGCTAGAGTGAGTTGTCATTTCCTTCTCGAGGGAATCTTACTGGACCAGGGATCAAACCCACTTCTCCAGCATTGGCAGCTGGATTCTTTACCAATGAGCCACTGCTGCTGCTGCTGCTGCTAAGTCACTTCAGTCATGTCTGACTCTGTGCGACCCCATAGACAGCAGCCCACCAGGCTCCCCCATCCCTGGGATTCTCCAGGCAAGAACACTGGAGTGGGTTGGCATTGCCTTCTCCAATGCAGGAAAGTGAAAAGTGAACGTGAAGTCTCTCAGTCCTGTCTGACTCTTAGAGACCCCATGGACTGCAGCCTACCAGGCTCCTCCGTCTATGGAATTTTCCAGGTAAGAGTACCTAAGTGGGTGCCATTGCCCCCTCCATCATAGAGACTGAAAAGTATACTAAATAGATTTGACCCTTGAACATTGTGTGGGTTAGGGGCATTGACCCCTCCACATTAATTCATGTTTAACTTTACAGTCACCCTGTTGCATCCTCCCTTCCACATCCCCAGATTCAATCAGTCAGATCATGTAGTACATATTTATTGAAAAAAAAATTAATTCATAAGTAGAGTCAAGCAGTTCAAGCCCATGTTTTTCGGTCAATCATTATATTAAATAAAATCACATTTTGAGAGATTAGCTTGAAATGAGTAAACCCAATCCACATATATTTGGTCATTCTTTCTTTCCACAAATGAGTCCACAGAAATTGTTCCAGACACTATGCTTAGAACTGCAGACTCCAAGAGGAATTCAATGAAGTACCTGTTCTCAAGCGATTTACTGTTTAATACAAGAGACAGTTTCATAAGCAAATTATTATTAGAATAAGTCAATACTTCAGAGACAGATACAATTTAGGAAACCTCTTCATTGTCTTCACCAGAAGACAACACAATATTATAAAATACAAAAAAAGCATTAAAATAGGGAAAAGTTAAGTTGGGTCTTTACTTTATTATTTTTTTCTTCCTGCTTGTCAAGCATATTCAGGTTGAAGGAATTTTGAATAATTCACAAATTATACTCAATCAGTAATTGGAAACATAAGTGTAAATTCCATGTCTGAACTGAGATATTGTTTGGAGAGAAAAAATGTACATGAATGGCAAACCTAGTTCACAACTTTTTAGTTTTGTGAATTTATGCAAGACATTCACCTAGTGAAGACTCAATACATTAAATTTAACAAGAAAAAGAAAAGTAGGCCACAAATACATTAAGAGCTTCCTCATTGATAAGAGGGGGTTACGCTGGTGGTTCTGTGGTAAAGAACCCATCTGCAAATATAGGAGTTGTTCACTCACTCAGTCATGTCTGACTCTTTGCAAGCCCATGGACTACAGTTCACCAGGCTTCCCTGTTTTTCACCATCTTTAAGAGTTTGCTCAAATTCATGTCCATTGAGTTGAAGACGCCATTCAACCATCTCATCCTCTGTCACCACCTTCTCTTCCTGACCTCAATCTTTCCCTACATCAGGGTCTTTTCCAATGAGTTGGCTGTTCACACTGGGTGGCCAAAGGATTGGAGTTTCAGCTTCAGTGTAAGTCCTTCCAGTGACTAGTCAGGGTTGATTTCTTTTAGGATTGACTGGTTTGATCTCCTTGTTGTCCAAGTTTCCTGCAAATGCAGGAGACTTGGGCTCAATACCCGGGTTGGGAAGGTCCCCTGGAGAAGGGAATGGAAATCGACTCCAGATTTTTGCCTGGGAAATCCCATGACACAGGTGCCTGGAAGGCTATTAGCCCATGGGGGTCACAAGAGTCAGACATGACTTAGTGACTAAACCACCACTACCATCATTGACAAGAGGGGATTCTCTGTCACCTTGGATTTAGACTGCCTTTGACCGAACTGTGCATCTGAAATAAGTTGATGCCATGTCAGTTCCAATTCCAAAGAACTGGCAGCAGCAGTTACTTAGAAGCCCCGAGTCACTGTGTGTAAACTGTGACTGCCCTGAGGAGTGACCAATATCAACTGTCCAGTCAGAGAGCCTCTGTAAATAGATGGAGAAGGTTGGGGTGCAGATGAGCCTGGCCTTCCCTCTACCCAGTGACACATCAGTCCTGTGAATAAAGGTTTTTGTCTCCTCCTTACTAAGAGCAGCCGCCAACTGAATATTACCTAGTTATGTCAGGAGGAACAGAAGAATTGCTCAGCCTGAATATCTAACTCACAAAATCATAAGATACAAAAAGGTGAGAGGGCTTCCCTGGTGGCCCACTGGTGAAGAGTGTTCCTGACAGTGCAGGACACAGGTTCATCTTCATCTTCCCATCTTCATCTGGGAAGACCCCATATGCCAGACAGCAACTAAGCTCACATTCCACAACTATTGGGTCTGTGCTCTAGAGACCCGGAGCCACAACTCCTGAAGCTCATGAGCCTAGAGCCTGTGCACTGCAACAAGAGGAGTCACTGCAATGAGAAACCTGGACATCGCAATGGAGAGTACTCCCCACGCGGCACAACTAGGGAAAAGCCTTCACAACAAAGACCTAGCACGGCAAAAAGAAATAAGTAAAATTATTTTTAAAAGTGAAATGCATTCACTGTATTTTAACTGAAAAAATATTAGAGCACCTTGGGATATTTTGAGGGCTATATAAGATAATATATTTGAAAATTTAACATCATGATGTAATTCTTAGGAATTTTACTTCCTAATTAACTGGTTGGTCAATATAGTGAATTCAATAGAGTAGAAAGAACACAGAATTCTGAAGGAAACCCTGATCAGCACCAATATTATGAAGCTGTCAGCAAAAGCAAAGACAGAAAGATAGAGAAAGAAAATAGGGGTAATCAAAGGGACAAACAGATTTCGAGAAATCTGGTGTTTCAAAAGTGAAAAGAGGCCACAGTTAGGTGGGCAGGGATAGAGGTAACTCCAAATGCCTTGACTATGAATGAAAATTAAATGGGAGGAGAGGAGACAGAGATGTTACATACATAGAATGCAATCCTCTCTTTTTAAGAGCAGATGACAAAGAAAAAATAAATATTAAATGGGGATAAATATATTTTTTAAAGATAATACCAATGTAGTCACCTATCCAAGTGAGAACAAGGATCTGAAATGAAGAAGTATTGACAGTTCTATAGTAATCAATCACTGTGGTATTGGCAAAAAAATAGAAAAACAGATCAATGGAATAGAACAAAGAGCCAAAAAACAGATCCGCATAAATATAATCAACTGAACTTTGACAAAAGAGAAAGGTGATGCAATGCAGCAAACATAGTCTTTAAAAACTGTATTGAGCAGACACTGACATGCAAAAAAGTAAATCTAGTTAGACTTTACACTCCTCATAGAATTTAATTTAACATGGTCACAAGCTAAATGTGAAACACAAAATTACAAATGTCCTAGAGGATAACATAGGAAAAAATCTAGATATTCTTATGATAAGTGATGGCTATTGAAGACTCTTGAGAGTCCCTTGGACTGCAAGGGATCAAACCACTCAATCCTAAGGGAAGTCAACTTAAATATTCAACAGAAGGATTGATACTTTGGCCACCTGATGAGAAGAGCTGACTCATTGGGAAAGACCCTGACACTGGGGGAGATTGAGGGCCAGAGGAAAAGGGGGCGGCAGAGGATGAGATGGTTAGATAGCTTCACTGACGCAGTGGACATGAATTTGAGCAAACTCCAGAAGACAGTGAAG
The DNA here is from genome assembly GCA_020226075.1 of Hydropotes inermis. Lineage (NCBI taxonomy): Eukaryota > Metazoa > Chordata > Mammalia > Artiodactyla > Cervidae > Hydropotes > Hydropotes inermis. The sequence goes on from CM035295.1 coordinate 39,628,218, forward strand.
GACAGAGGAGGCCGCTGTGCTACAGTCCGTACAGTCACAACTTTTCAGGCACAACATAGTCACTGAACAACAGCAACACCAAAGGCACAATTCATGAAAAAAGAATTGATAAGCCTAACTTCATTATAAAATTAAAAATGTCTGCCCTGTTAAAGAAACTGTCAAGAGAATGAAAGGATAAGCCACAAAATGGGAAAAAATATTTGTAAAAGACACTTGTGATAAAGGAGTATCTCCTAAATATCCAAAGAACTTTTAAAGTGGAATGATAAACAAACAACCCAATTGAAAATTGGCCAAAGATCTTAATAGACACCTCAGCAAAGAAGACATACAGATGGCAAATAAACATAAAAAATATATGTCATCAGGGAAATGTAAATTAAAACAACAGATTATACTATGCAACTATTAAAATGGTCAACTATGCCACAATGATGACACCAAATACTGGCAAGAATGTGAAGCAATAGAACTCTCATTTTTTGTTAGTAAGAATGCAAACTTGTAGAGCTGCTTTGGAAAATAATTTGGTGTTTTCTTACAAACAAAACATATCTTTCCATATGATTTGGCAATCACAGTCCTTGTTAGTTACTCAACTAATTTAAAAACTTATGTGCAAAAAAAAAAAACTACAGATGGATGTTTATAGCAGTTTATTTTAATTGCCAAATCTTGTAAGCAACTAAGTGTCTTTCAGTAGGTGAATGGGTAAATAACTGCCACATTCTGACAATAGAATATTGTTCAGCACTAAAAAATGTTAGCTATAAGGCCATGAAAAGAGACATGGAAGAAACTTAAATCCATATTATTAAGTGAAAGAAGTCAAACTGAAAAGACTACATGCTGTGTGATTCCAATATATGACATTATGGAAAAGGCAAAACTAAGGAAATGATAAAAAGTCAGTGGTTACCAAATATTAGGAGGAAGGAGAGATGAATAAGTGGAGCATTGATGATGTTTAAGAGAGTGAAATAATTATATGTAATGCAATAATGATGAATAGATATCATTATACATTTTTCCAAGTCCATAAAATATACAACACCTAGAGTGGACCCTAAGGTAAAGAAATTATGGACTCCGGATAAAATGATGTCAGTGAAAGTCCATCTGTTGTGGCAAATTTACTATTCTGCCACAGATGTTGATAATGGGAGGGGGACTATGCATGTTTGGGGGCAGGATGTATATATGAGAAATCTCTGTACCTCACTTTCAATTTTGCTGTGAACCTAACACTGCTATTTTTTTTTTTTTTAAGTAGTAGTTCTACAAAGAGTGTATCTGACTCATCTTGATTCCTGCCTCACATTCACTTTGGCTCATATCAAAATTGTACTCCTTGTTATAACACTCAGTGGCATTCCTGAGCAAAGTGACAATACTTACAGCTTCTGTATTGAGTTTCTCCTTATTTCTTCCCCTAGGTCTCTATAGTGTGGAAAATTATAAAACTGTTTTGGCATTATGTATCATGAGCAAACCTGAGGAGGAAATTAAAACTCCTTGAGTTAAATTTTGAGCATTTGGGTAGGAAAGTCAATGGATAGGATTTCTCTTCATCTCTTTTTCTATTGGACAGGCATTTATTTTTAATATTCATTTATTTATTTGGCTGTGTGGGGTTTTAGTTGTGGTCCATTGGCTTATTGCTAGTTGTGTCACATGAACTTACTTGCCCTGTGGCCTGTGGGGCTTATCTACCCTATGGGATCTTACTTTCCCAACCAGGAATCAAATCCATATCCCCTGCATTGGGAGGCAGATTTTTAATCATGGGACTACCAGGGAAGTCCCTGGCAGACATTTCTGAAGTGCGTTTTACTTGATTCCACATTATGTCCTCAAAAAGCCACAGTAATAATGGAATAGAAGTTTTCAGGATGTCAAGATGTTAGATAATGATGAAGTGAGAACAGAGGAAAGATCCTCAAGGAAAATCTGATTGGGTAGTGTCCTGTAAAAATGCAAAGCAGTAAGCTGATAGAGAAGATTAACTGTGAGTGCAGGTCAGCCTTTAGTTTTCAGACAAGTTTGCAGTTAATAACCTTAAACACTATTAAAGAAACATTCAAATATAAGCATTGAGTGAGAATAGTGAGGCAGAATGTGTCTAGTTTCAGACTGAGAGAGCTGGGTAGTTTGTTGGTAGAGAATAAGGCTAAACTTGGATTCAGTGGTGCAATAAAAGCCTTGTGTAAGCTCACAAAACTTGCATAAACCTTGTGTTAGGACATTTGTAGACAGATCGATGACTCTGCTCTAGGTGAAGTTAGCAAGGAGTTTTGTGGCATGTGATCTTGGGGATTTTAGTAAGCGAGAAAACATATGATTATTAAACAAAATATTTTTCTACAAATATATTTTACCTAATGATATAGTGTCTAGTAGAGCCTAACAGAAAAGATATACTTTTTATGACATTCAATATTATATGATTGTAACAGATCATGTAGCTAATATATTTTTAACCATGTTATTTGATAGTGATGCTACATTCCATCCACAACTTAAGACAATGCATCTTTACAGAAATATACTTGAGGTTCTATATCAAGATTATATATCTCTCCCAATTCCAGCAAATTTTAAAAGAGTTTTCTACTCCAAAGATATTTCAAGTAGTGTGCAATAATCTTCTCA
>CM035295.1:39630882-39706477 GCA_020226075.1 Hydropotes inermis
TATAACTCAAGATTTTTACTTTTAAAAAATTAACCCAGTAATATATATTGATGGAACATGTTTAAGAACTCAGGCCATCTAGTAACTAAGACTTATTTCTCACAACCAGCTCCCCCCCCCCTGAAAAAAAGGACATGCAAAGACTATCAACCAATCAACAACCAAAAACTCATATAGCTGTTAATGACACAAAGATTAAATATAAGGTTAGAGGAAGAAAGTGATGAAGAGTGACCATGTCTGCATAAGAAATTACAGAAAAAGCTTGTCTTTTACCCCTCAGACTGGAGTGTAATCAATTTAAATATGTATTTTTTTTCTTTCTTCTCTTGCTATTTACTGCTTCAAATTTTTACTTTTCTATTCTCTTTTAAAATATATTGTAATATTCAGTATATATTGTAATATACATAATGTATTGTAATATACAGTGTTTTCTGTTTGATTGAATTGAATTTATATAAGGGTAATTCAACTATTTCTGTAATAGCTTGTAAAATGATAAGAAATACACTTGTGTGTGTTCAAAATTCTTTTAGAGAATAGATAACACCTGGAATGTGTGAATTCTGAGACTGATATATTTTGAAATAATGCTGAATATTGGTAGGGGCTGTGTAAATTGGATTTGTAATTGTGTGGTTCAGGAGCTATGGTGAACTTAATAGCTTCCCCATTGTTATTCAAGAGTTTCTCTGCTATTGCATGCTTAGTTGCTCAGTGTCCAACTCTTTGCTACTCCATGGACAGTAGCCCTCCAAGATCCTCTGTTTACGGAGTTTTTCAGGTAAGAATACTGGAGTAGGTTGCCACTGCTTATTCCAGGCATCTTCCTGACCCAGGGATCAAACCCATGTCTCCTGTGTCTCATGCATTGCAGGTAGATTCTTTACCCACTGAGCCATCAGACAGACAAATATAAACATTCACAAAGTCTTTCTCATAGTTGACCATATACTGTCAGTGCTTTTCCAAATTAGTAAGTAACTGAAACAATATCAAACAACATCAGGCCAGTCACTAACTCTGAGGTGGCTTTCTATGAGGACATTCCCCTAGTAAGAATGATAGTTAATGAGTAGGTCACTGAAATTCTACCCTGGGGTAGAAATTATAGACACTGTCAGGGGACAGAGTTAATTTGTATATTGGGATCCACAACATAGAGGTCATCCCAGTAATCTGTCTGCATCACAGATCTAAACCTGAATCACTCAGATGTGCAGGAAATACCTACCAAGGAATCTTAACATGCCACTGTCCACCAACTCAGCCTTAGCTGGCTTATCTTACCCTAGAATACTATACCTGCTGGCCTCAGAAGGAAACCCTGACCTCCTTAGTCCATCATGCCCTGTTTTCAGGTGCCTCTTCTAACGCTATAAAATTAGCTCTTGCTCAAATTCCCTCATGAGCAACTCTCCACTGCTTGTGAGACACTGTACTTATCAATCTGTGGATTCAGTTCAGTTGCTCATTCGTGTCCAACTCTTTGCGACTCCATGAACTGCAGCACGCCAAGCCTTCCTGTCCATCACCAACTCTCGGAGTTTACTCAAACTCACATCCATTGAGTTGGTGATGAAATCCAGCCATTTCATCCTCTGTCGTCCCCTTCTCCTCCTGCCCCCAATCCCTTCCAGCATCAGGGTCTTTTCCAATGAGTCCACACTTCCCATCAGGCCGAAGTATTGGAGCTTCAGCTTCAGCATCAGTCCTTCCAATGAACACCCAGGACTGATCTCCTTTAGGATGGACTGGTTGGATCTCCTTGCAGTCCAAGGGACTCTTAAGAGTCTTCTCCAACATCATAGTTCAAAAGCATCAATGTTTTGGTGCTCAGCTTTCTTCACAGTCCAACTCTCACATCCATACATGACCACTGGAAAAAACCATAGCCTTGACCAGAAGGACCTTTGTTGGCAAAGTAATGTCTCTGCTTTTTAACATGCTATCTAGGTTGGTCATAACTTTCCTTCCAAGGAGTAAGCATTTTTCAATTTCATGGCTGCAATCACCATCTGCAGTGATTTTGGAGCCCAGAAAAACAAAGTCTGACACTGCTTCCACCGTTTCCCCATCTATTCCCCATGAAGTGATGGGACCAGATGCCATGATCTTAGTTTTCTGAATGTTGAGCTTTAAGCCAACTTTTTCCATTCTCCTCTTTCACTTTCATCAAGAGGCTTTTTAATTCCTCCTCACTTTCTGCCATAAAGGTGGTGTCATCTGTATATCTGAGGTTATTGATATTTCACCCAGCAATCTTGATTCCAGTTTCTGCTTCTTCCGGACCAGGGTTTCTCATGATGTACTCTGCATATAAGCTAAATAAGCAGAGTGACAATATACAGCCTTGACATATACCTTGTCCTATTTGGAACCAGTCTGTTGTTCCATGTCCAGTTATAACTGTTGCTTCTAGACTTGCATACAGGTTTCTCAAGAGGCAGGTCAGGTGGTCTGGTATGCCCATTTCTTTCAGAATTTTCCACAGTTTATTGTGATCCACACAGTCAAAGGCATTGGCATAGTCAATAAAGCAGAAATAGACATTTTTCTGAAACTCTCTTGCTTTTTTGATGATTCAGCGGATGTTGGCAATTTGATCTCTGGTTCCTCTGCCTTTTCTAAAACCGGCTTGAACATCTGGAAGTTCATGGTTCACGTATTGCTGAAGCCTGGCTTGGAGAATTTTGAGCATTACTTTACCAGCGTGTGAAACAAGTGCAATTGTGTGGTAGTTTGAGCATTCTTTGGCATTGCCTTTCTTTGGGATTGGAATGAAAACTGAGCTTTTCCAGTCCTGTGACCACTGCTGAGTTTTCCAAATTTGCTGGCATATTGATTACAGCACTTTCACAGCATCATCTTTCAGGATTTGAAATAGTTCAACTGGAATTCCATCACCTCCACTAGCTTTGTTCGTAGTGATTTTTTCTAAGGCCCACTTGACTTCACATTTCAGGATGTCTGGCTCTAGGTGAGTGATCACACCATCATGATTATCTGGGTTGTGAAGATCTTTTTTGAACTGTTCTTCTGTGTATTCTTGCTACCTCTTCTTAACATCTTCTGCTTCTGTTAGGTCCATACCATTTCTGTCCTTTATCGAAAACATCTTTTCTTGAAATGTTCCCTTGGTATCTCTAATTTTCTTGAAGAGATCTCTAGTATTTCCCACTCTGTTGTTTTCCTCTATTTCTTTGCATTGATCACTGAGGAAGGCTTTCTCATCTCTCCTGGCTATTGTTTGGAAGTCCACATTTAAATGGGAATATCTTTCCTCTTCTCCTTTGCTTTTCACTTCTTTTCATTTCACAGTGATTTGTAAGGCCTCCTCAGACAACCATTTTGCCTTTTTGCATTTCTTTTCCATGGGGATGGTCTTGATCCCTGTCTCCTGTACAATGTCACGAACCTCTGTCCATAGTTCATCAGACGCTCTGTCTATCAGATCTAGTCCCTTAAATCTATTTCTCACTTCTACTGTATAGTCATAAGGGATTTGACTTAGGTCATACCTGAATGGTCTGGTGGTTTTCCCTACTTTCTTCAATTTAAGAGTGAATTTGGCAATAAGGAGTTCATGATCTGAGCCATAGTCAGCTCCCAGTCTTGTTTTTACTGACTGTATAGAGCTTCTCCATCTTTGGCTGCAAAGAATATAATCAATCTGATTTCGGTGTTGACCATCTGGTGATGTCCACGTGAAGAGTCTTCTCTTGTGTTGTTGGAAAAGGGTGTTTGCTATGACCCATACTTTCTCTTGGAAAAATTCTATTAGCTTTTGCCCTGCTTCATTCCATACTCCAGTGCCAAATTTGCCTGTTATTCCAGGTGTTTCTTGACTTCCTACTTTTTCATTCCAGTCCCCTATAATGAAAAGGACATCTTTTTTGGGTGTTAGTTCTAACAGGTCTTGTAGGTCTTCATAGAACCGTTCAACTTCAGCTTCTTCAGTGTTACTGATTGGGGCATAGACTTGGATTACTGTGATGTTGAATGGTTTACCTTGGAAACGAACAGAGATCTGTCATTTTAGAGATTGCATCCAAGTACTGCATTTTGGACTCTTTTGTTGACCATGATGGCTATTCCATTTCTTCTAAGGGATTCCTGCCCATAGTAGTAGATATAATAGGTATCTGAGTTAAATCCTCCCATTCCAGTCCATTTTAGTTTGCTAATTCTTAGAATGTCAAGATTCACTTTTGCCATCTCCTGTTTGACTACTTTCAATTTGCCTTGATTCATGGACCTAACATTCCAAGTTCCTATGCAATATTGCTGTTTACAGTGTCAGACCTTGCTTCTATCACCAGTCACATCCAAAACTGGGTGTTGTTTTTGTTTTGGCTCCATCCTTTCATTCTTTCTGGAGTTATTTCTCCACTGATCTCCAATAGCATATTGGGCACCTACCGACCTGGGGAGTTCATCTTTCAGTATCCTATCATTTTGCCTTTTCATACTGTTCATGGGGTTCTCAAGGCAAGAATACTGAAGTGGTTTGCCATTCCCTTCTCCAGTGGACCACATTCTGTCAGACCTCTCCACCATGACCCATCTGTCTTGGGTGGCATCACACAGCATGGCTTAGTTTCATTGAGTTAGACAAGGCTGTCATCCATGGGATGAGATTGGCTAGTTTTTTGTGATTATGGTTTCAGTCTGCCTGCCCTCTGATGCCCTCTTGCAACACCTACCATCTTATTTGGGTTTCTCTTACCTTGGATGTGGGGTATCTCTTTAAGGCTGCTCCTTACCTTGTACGTGGGGTGGCTTCTCTCCACGGCTCCTGTGCCTTCACAGCCTGGCGCTCTCGGTTGCCGCCCTTGACTCTGGGGGAGGGGCAGCTCCTCACAGCCACACTTCTGAGCTGTCCATCACAGCTGGCATGCTTCTGCAGATTGGTTCCTCTTAAATAAAAGACATTAGTGTTGTTGTTTAGTCACTAAGTCATGTTCAGCTCTTTTGGGATACCAGGGACTGTAGCCCACCAGGCTCCTCTGTCCCTGGGATTCCCAGGCAAGAATACTGGAGTGGGTTGCCATTTCCTTCTCCATGGGTCTTCCCAACGTAGGGACTGAAGCATGCCTCTCCACTGCAAGCAGATTCTTTATCATTGAGCCACCTGGGAGCCCAAAATATATCAAACTTGTTAGTAAATTGTATTATTTTTGTCACCTGACCTCTGGTAGATAAGAATAGAGACAAAAAAAAAAAAAAAAAAAAAAAAGGGGGCTCCTTTAGAGGAGATCTCCTAGATAATATACATGTTTCGATGCTGTCCTCTTGAAACATCCCACCCTCACCAATCACTAGCTCAGGTTGGATGCATGAGACAAGCGCTCGGACCTGGCGCACTGGGAGGACCTAGGGGGATCGGGTGGAGAGGGAGGTGGGAGGGGGGATCGGGATGGGGAACACATGTAGACCCATGGCTGATTCATTTCAATGTATGACAAAATCCACTACAATAAAAAAGATAATAATAAATGTAAACTGGGGAGAATGTAAAAAAAAAAGAGAGAGAGAGAGTAGATCTCCTATTTACAGAGTTTCTTCCTTATTTAATTAGATCTCTGGTTCCAAATCCATGTGTTTCTATTCTTTGAGTTACCATTTTCCCCTTTTCTCTGTTCTGTCTTTCCTATCCTTTGACATTAATAAGGTCCTAGAATCAATTTGTAATGTGTGTGGGTTCTTCTGCACACCACCAAGCAATTCTCAGTCTCTAGCTCAGTGTCCTACAATCATCTCACTTCTGATACCATCTATCAGGGGACTGTGTCAGATCTCACAGGTTAAAGGCCCAGGCCTAGAAGTTATTGTCCCCCACCCCCCACTCTACTCCAAAGCCAAGTCCAGGTTGCTAACTCTACTTCTGACTGTGCAGGGTCACGTGGGCTGAGTCACTCAGTCACATCCAGCCCCATGACTGTGGCCCATCAGGCTACTCTGTCCATGGGATTTTCCAGGCAAGAATACTGGAATGGGTTTCCGTTTCCTTCTCCAGAGGTACTTCAAACTGACTACTTATAAATCGGAGATTCCAAAGCTAGAACAGCTCACAGAACTCATAGAAACATTTCACTTCCTAGAACACCAGTTTATTATAAAACAATAACTCAGGAAACACCACATGGAAGAGATGCACAGGATAAGGCGTAGGGAAATGGAGTGGAGCTTCCATGCCCTCTCCCAGACAGACACTCTTCCCAGATCTCCACATCTGTACCAACCCTGCCCCTTAATGGGATTTTATGGAAATGTCATTACACAGGCATCATTGACCAAATCATTAGCCATTGGTGACTGAACTCAATTTAGATCTCCCTTCTTTTCCTGGAGGTTAGGAAGTGAGATTGAAAGTTCCAACTCTGTAATAGCATGGTTGGCTTCAATGGAAAGCAGCCCCATCATTAAATGCCTTCTTAAAGTCATCTCATTAATGTAGCAAAAGACGCCTTATAGTTTTCATCTCTCAAGGAAATTCTGAGAGTTCTAAGAGCCCTGTCCCAGAAATTAGGATAAAAACTAATTACATATTTCTTAATAAATATCACACTAGGTATATTTCCCCTCATTTCCTATCATCCACAAAAAACAGAATGACATCTTCTGTTGCCAAGTAAAGAACATCGCTTGCCATCCAATTGAGTTGTTATCCTCTGCAGTCACTGACCTTCAGCACACTCTAAAGGGAATTCTGGGAGGAGATCAGAATGAGCCACTCTGCTCTGGAAAAACCAGCAGAACTTGCATTTATTTTGGTATTTTCAGGAGAAAATTTAGTGAACTCCAATTTTTGCATTTTCTCATATTTAGAAAAGCACTAAAGCCATTAACTAAGATATCTACTCCTTGTGACTAACAACGTCCTTCTACCGAGATGTGTGTTTACTTGCATATAACCCCTTCACCAAGGTCACCCCTTCATACCTCTTCAAAACAATTTCCCAGAGCTATGTTAGAGTGTCTCCCAGGCTATAATCCTCAGTAAGACACTGAATAAACCAGACTTACAATTTTTATATCATATATTTTTAAAGTCAATACTGTGTTTTCAAAAATAGTAAAGAAATATAGCACTTATTATTTGAGGCAACCAAAATATCTAATTCCTTTTCAAATATATTTATCAAATAGAGTTGAAGGAATTGTGTTTGTGGACTGAAAGAAAATGTATGAGGTAAAAGCTGCAAGTTTTAGTTTTCTTCTGAGAACTTATTAAGGACTATGGTCTGGGAAATAGCTCTTTACCTCTGAGGAATTGTTTTGAAGAAGTTGGGAAAGAAGTAGAAGCCTCTATATCTATATTTATATCTATAGCTATAGCTATATTTCCATGGTGGCTAAGATGGTGAAGAGTCTGTTTACAATGCAGGAGAACTGGGTTCAGTCTCTGCATCAGGAAGATCCCTTGGAGAAGGGAATGGATATCCACTCCAGTATTCTTGCCTGGAGAATTCCGTGGACAGAGTATCCTAGATGGCTGTAATCCATGGGACACAAACTGTCGGACATGACTGAGTGACTAACACTAGTTCACACACACACACACACACACACACACACACACACACATGAATGTAAAGGCTTCCCTGGTGACTGAGAGGTAAAGCATCTTCCTGCCAATTCAGAAGGTACAAGAGATGTGAGTTTTAGTCCTGGTGTGGGAAGATCCCCTGAAGAAGGAAATGACAACCCAGCCTAATATTCTTGCCTGGAAAATCCCATGGACAGAGGAGTCTGGCAGGCTATAGTCCATGGCGATAACAGCAAATCATATACATTTTTTTAGCTAAGGAACATGGGAGTCACAAGGAACAGATATCTGAGTGATTTATGTTTTTTCTATATGTGGAAATATGTAGAATCTAGGTTTATTAAAATTCTTCCCAAAATGTATTTAACTAAGGGACCAGTTTTACAAAACAGAGTGCCCTTACATGTTTTCATCTTGAATTACTTTCAAGGTGTACAGTCAGTCAAAGATTGCAGCAGCTAATGACTTGATCCTTGTAAGACTGGATGGTGGGCAACATTGTTTTACACACTGCATCATTTACTATACTAAGTATCGTAAGTATTTGTCAATTGTTTTTTCACATGTATATTTGACCTTCACCTACAATATGCATCCATGGAATTTTTTTTATTTGTAGGCTCTGTTTTTTTAACATGGAGATAAGTGTGTGTGTTTTGTTTAATTAGCTGTCTAAGTATCTACAAGAAAATAATACTAAATTAAAAATATAATTGAGCCTCACAGGGAAAATTACTTTAGATGTTTCTTCTTGTTGACTAATATAAAATATGTCTTCATTTCTCTCAAAACACATGAGGTCATGGAAAATAATATGAGTAAAATGCAACAGTATAAATTATTCTTCCGTTTTGTACTGTAGTCTTTAAACAAGTAAAAGAGAGAAACAGGCAAAACATTTCATCTCACCAAAAATTACTTTTACCTAAGATAAAATTGTGACAACTCACTTATAAATGTATATTCATGTAGTTGACAGAAATAGCCTCATTCTATTCAGAAACAAAGATATAATTTTAGAATGTTCCTATTTAATGTATGTTAAATCCTGTTTATTTTTGAACACTTGAGAGTTTACATTTGTATTTTTAATGTAGAACATCTTTCTAATTCTGGGTGAAGAGTTGAACAATTAGTTTAAATTAATTTTAATTTTAATTGATTTAGTAATTACTCCTAGGTTATAAACTGTATGATTCATATGGCTTTTCATTCTGCAAACTAAGGAAAACCTAGAAGCTAGAACATTTCCAGATACATCAGTTCAGTTCAGTTCAGTTCAGTGGCTCAGTCCTTTCCAACTCTTTGCGACCCCATGGACCGCAGCACGCCAGGTCTCCTTGTCCATTCCCAACTCCCGGAGTTTACCCAAACTCACATCAATTGAGTCAGTGAAGCCATCAAACCATCTCATCCTCTATTATCCCCTTCTTCTCCCACCTTCAATGCATATGATAAAATAAAAATTCATATTCTAAAGCAAGTCAGGGAAAACTAAACATAATTGGCCTCCTCCTTCCCTTCTGCTCTGCATTATACCTTGGAAAACTTGCCCAGTGGCAGAAATACTCTCTCAGTCATAAAGTGCAACACTGTCTTAGTACTAACAAGGCGACTCCTAAGGAGATAACTTTAATTCTTAATCGTATAAGGGGACAAAATGACCTAGGCCTCATTTCTTACTTTGCACACAAAGACCTGTATTATGTGACAGTAACATGTAATTTAATATACAGTGCCTGTCTCAAAAATTTATATAACCATTCTTTGACTCTTCATGGGTGGAACAGTCCTTGGAGCTTTCTGAGAAGCTACTCCTGGGTTATAATTCTCTATTTGACTGAATATAATTTCCCATTTCTTTCATAGATTATTTTTTTTCATTTACACATAGTAGGTGCTTAATATATTTTTGCTGAGCATATGGTATTCTTTTCACAATTTTCAGAACATAGTTACATCTTTTTATTAAATGAAAGTTTTTTGTAGTCTCAGGACTAGTAATTCTTCTCCACCTCTGTTTCATGAAATGTATGATAGACTGAATGTATAATTTAGACTGCATAATTTGCCAGAATATTTCTGTTACATTTTTGTCCTAATTCTTACACTTTTATCAAAGGAACAGCAGAAAGAACATTTATATCAATACTTAAAAAGTAGGCAGAAATGTTTATTGTTTATTTTAATGAGAAGGACATTTAAACATCTATTCTGATCAAATAACCTTTTATTTTTTTTGTAATACCAAGAAATGTATTTAATGACAATATTTGTACATTTCCCAATAACCTAGAACTTTCTATAGGTGTATAATAACCATTTCCTATAGCTACAGTGTCCTCAAGTTTCCATTATTTTCCTTTCCTTTTCAGTTCATCTGGAAAGTGTTGTCCGTTCTTCCAGGTGGCTCTTCTGGATTTTTTTAAAAATAAATTTATTTATTTTAATTGGAGGCTAATTACTTTACAATATTGTAGTGGTTTTGCCACACATTGACATGAATCTGCCATGGGTGTACATGTGTTCCCCATCCTGAACCCCTCTCCCACCTCCTTCCCAATCTCATCCCTCTGGGTCATCCCAGTGAACCAGCCCCAAGCACCCTGTCTCATGTATTAAACATGGACTTGAGATTCATTTCACATATATAATATGCATGTTTCAATGCCATTCTCTCAAATCATCCCACCCTCGTCCTCTCCCATAGAGTCCAAAACACTGTTCTATACATCTGTGTCTCTTATTACTGTCTTGCATATAGAGTTATCATTATCATCTTTCTAAATTCCATACATGTGTGTTAGCATACTGTATTTGTGCTTTTCTTTCTGGCTTACTTCACTGTGTATAATGGGCTCCAGTTTCATCCACCTCACTAGAACTGATTCAAATGTCTTCTTTTTAATGACTGAGTAGCATTCCATTGTGTCTATGTACCACAGCTTTCTTATCCATTCATCTGCAGATGGACATCTAGGTTGCTTCCATGTCCTGGCTATTATAAACAGTGCCGCGATGAACATTGTGGTACACTTGTCTCTTTCAATTCTGGTGAAAACCGTTTAAAATCAACTACAAGTCCTAGTAGAATACAAAAACAAGAGTTAATCATGCTCTTTTGGAATAGCAGTAAACATCTTTTAAATACAGTGGAGAAAATTACACTCACTGGAAAAAAAAAACTAAGAAATTCAAAATCTGTGATAAATATTTGTGATTTGTATGTAAAGGAAGATACAATATTTGTTAACAGAAAATCTGCACTTGTAACATATTTGGAAAAACTACAGCATTCAGGTCAACATGTTTTGTTGGCAGTTCTACCTTAGATGGCCATTGCTTGCACCTATCTAATTAAGCAGCTTCACCTGCAGAGGCTCATACCCTTGAATTCATCAACTCAAAGTAATTAGCATGCCAGTGGTCTGCCTTTTCTTCTGCCCCCCCTTTTTTTTCCACCAAAGATAAATAACCAAGAATTTAACCTGTGTTCACAGAAGAAGAAATGCATATAACTGATTTTTTAAAAGAATTCCTACCTCTGTATCTCAAATTAGCATACACACACATGTATATCAAAATATATAAACAGATTTATAAATAAACATGCATATGAATACATGTATATATATGCCTATATATGTTAAAATGGAATTCTCAATGCTGGTAGTAATGCTGTTGAAAAAGACAATTTAAAATAACTGATAACTTTGCCAATGTTGTACAATTTAATAAACATTTTGTAAAGCAATGAGTGAATGAATTTAATGGCTCAATCACATTCTTCAACACAATTATGCCATAGATAAGAATGCGCCATTGGGGTAAGTTGAATATAGACAGTTTATCACAGAGGATTTGATAATAGAGAAAAGAATGGGGAAAATGTTAGTTTGAAATGTTTAATAACCAATAATATGAAGTTCATTAATATAATTTAATAACAAGGATTTCTAGTAGTACACCTTTCCTTGTTTACCTGAAACAAAGGGCCTCACAGCTATTTCTCCAGCAAAAATTAGTGCATTCAGTATCTGCAAAGAATTGCATTTCTCTGTCTGAAATCATGGTGAGACACATTCAAGTCCCTACAAGAAAAAGGAGAACACTTTTATAGAGGGGGGAAAGGAAGAAGAGAAGGATATGGTAAACAACACAGAGTCCATGGTTTTTGTCAGCTGAGTTGTTGCCAGTAAAATAGAAAAGACTTTCTTTTTCCTCTTGAACTCTGCTATCATTTCAGGACTTGAAAGCTTCCCACTCAAGCCTCACAACTACTTAATTGAGGTTTCCGCTTATTAATTTTTTTAATGAGATACAACCCCTGAATAAAATTTTACTTGATGTTCATTATTAATGATGTTTTAGGAGTTGTAACTGATCTTCCCATCATTACAAAGTGTCGTCCTTAAGAATACTCAGAAGATATGCCAGTCAATAAAGTCATAGATTTTAATGTGGGAAAGCAATTGATCATCTATCCTTAATAAACTCAGATCTCTTTGTCTTTTACCACCCATAACATGTACCACTTATACTCCCAAGTAATTCAGTTCAGTTCAGTTCAGTCAGTCAGTAGTGTCCCACTCTTTGCGACCCCATGGACTGCAGCACACCAGGCCTCCCTGTCTATCACCAACTCCCGGAGTTCACTCAAACTCATGTCCATTGAGCCCGTGATCCATCCAACCATCACATCCTCTGTCATCCCCTTCTCCTCCCCAAGCAATTGACAGTCACTAAATCATGAGTAAAGAGACTGGAATATGATGAACTTGGGTAATCAAATCCTGCTTATTTATTTACCTTTTTCATGGAAATAAAAAGTTATATTATCCACTGGACCTGGATATACAATGGCAAATCTTAATTACAGTTTTATGTGTCATCTTCATCCTGCTTAAAAAGAAAATGCAGCAGGGGCTTCCCAGGAGGTTCAGTGGCTAAGGGGCTTCCCTGATAGCTCAGGTGGTAAAGAATCCACCTGCAATTCAGGAGACCCAAGTTCAATTCCTGGGTCAGGAAGATCCACTGGAAAATGGATAGGCTACTCACTCCAATATTCTTAGGCTTCCTTTGTGTGACTCAGCTGGTAAAGAATCCACCTGCAATGCGGGAGACCTGGGTTCAATCTCTTCATTGGGAAGATGCCCTGGAGAAGGGAAAGTCTACCCATTCCAGTATTCTGGCCTGGATAAATCCATGGAATGTATAGAAGCTAAGACTCCATGCTCCCAATGTGGGAGGCCAAGATTTGATCCCTAGTCCCAGGTGGCACTAGTGGTAAATAATCTGCCTGCCAATGCAGGAGATACAAGAGACACAAATTCAATCTCTGTTGTGGGAAGATACCCTGTAATAAGAAAGCCATTTCTTATTACATTTCTTATTACATTTCTCCAGTATTTTTGCCTGGAAAATTGCATGGACAGAGCAGCCTGGTGGGCTAGTCTATTGGACCAAAAAAGTCAGTATTTTTGCCTGGAAAATTCCATGGACAGAGCAGCCTAGTGGGCTAGTCTATTGAACCAAAAAAATCAGACATGACTGAGCACACACAGACATACTAGGAACTAGATGCCATATGCCACAACTATAGTTGCCACATGCCAAAACTATTAATATAAACTGGTGCAGTCAAATAAATAAATAATTAAATTTTTTTTAAAAAAGTAAACATAGCCAATGAACACCAGGTTCTCATGACCCTTTTTGTTGAATCATTCACTTTCTTTAGGGTGGGAGGAAAAGGTAAAGAAAAGGTTATCATATTCTCTAGTAGGTGCTTTCCACAAAGAGTAGAAGCTTTGGCAAGTAGTTCCCCTTGTTATACAGTAAATGAATGTGGCTGACATCACCACTATTTTTCTTAGAAAAGTATCTAAAAATGCATTAAAGATGGGCAGAAGAACTAAACAGACATTTTTCCAAACAAGAAATTCAGATAGTCAACAGGCTATATACATACATATATATGTATGTATATAGCAGCATTATTTGCAATTCATTGCAGCATTATGTGCAACTGCCAAATAATTCCCAAGATAGGGAAACAATCTAAGTGTCCATCAGTAGATGAATGGATAAAGATGTGGTACATATATATAATGGAATACTACATGTCTGCTCAGTCATGTCAGACTCATTGCGACCCTATGGACTATAGCCCGCCAGGCTCCTCTGTCCATGATATTCTCCAGGCAAGAACACTATAGTGGGTTGCCATTTCCTGCTCCAACAATAGAATACCAGATGACCATAAAAGAGAATGAAAATTTGCCATTTGCAGCAACCTGGATGGACTTGGAGGGCATTATTTTAAATGAAGTAAGTCAGAAAGAGAAAGACAAATACTGTAAGGTATTATATATGTGTTCAATATAAAAAAATACAACAAACTACTGAGTATAACAAAGAAGAAGAAGACTTACAGATAACAGGAACCAAACTAGTGGCTACCACTGGGTTCATCGAGGGGTGACACAGGAATGATGAAGCGGGTGGTACAAACTCTTGGATATAAGACAGGACCAAAGATGTATTGTATGGCATGCAGAATAAAGCCAGCATTTTGTAATAACTGGAAATGGAAGGTAGCCTATAAAAATGCATTAAAAATAAAAAAAAAACATGAAAAATAGAATTGTATATAGACAAATAATAAATACCTTCTCAATGAGCAAATTTTAGAATAAATAGCTGCTTCTTTATACTTTACTGTACTTTTCAAATTTTATACACTGATCATATTATTGCAGTGATAGTCAAAAAAAAAAAAGGAGGGGGGGAGGTACTTTCCCAGCCACCAAACTTATAAATACAGTTGGTGGGACAGCTTTTTGAATCAATTTAGATATTGCCAAGTTATTTGCATTCTCCAAAGGATAAACTTAGGATCACTTTCAAACATACAGTTTTTGGAAAACAAAGAATATTAGTATGCCTATGGACATAAAATGAACATATAATTAATTTATGGGGCTTTTTTGCATTTATCTATATCTTCAAAAATGTGGAATGAAAATATGTTAATAGAAATTGAACTTCAAACCATTTATATGCTTTGAAAAAAAAAATCCACCCCATCACTGTCAGAGGCTTACACAAATGTCTTAAAGATCAGTAAATAAATCTATAACTAAGGGGTAACAACACTGGTCAAATATTGCTATAAACTTAAACCACATACTAAATCCTGTGGGAGTTGTTTCTCTAGGGCAACAGTGCCCAGTGTTTTTGGAACCAGGGACCAGTTTCCTAGAAGAAAAATTTTCCGTGAACTATGGCTAGGGGCGGGGATGTAGTTTCAGGATGATTGAAGTGTATTGCATTTATTGTACACTTTATTCTTATTCTTACCTCAGCTCCACCTCAGACCATTAAGCATTAGATCCTGGAGGTAGGAGACTCACACTCTAGGGTATCTCTGGTGGAAGATTTTTGTAAACAAACTTTAAAAAAAAAAATATTCAATAAAACTGAGGAAATAGGAAGTTGGTTATTCCCTAGAGTTCCTTCATAAAATGGATGGTGGCAAAACATTTTACATGTTTCTCCGTATGTGTGAATGCACATATGAGAACATAAGTGTGTTTGTTTGTTTTATTACTTAAAATTAAAACAAATTAAAGAAGTCTTGAATTTTTCTATCTAAATTCTAGGAGAATAACATACTCAAACAGAAGCTGATAGAATAACTTTTGATTGAATATTTTTAAATGATGTTTGGGAAACAAACAGGATTTGTATAGTCCACGTAATTTCTCCCACCATTAAGGAACTATGCAGAGTAGAAGAAAAAGATTCCCAAGGCTAAATTTTCTGACATCAAGAATGATCTCCTTTTGGGAATTTGAAAGGAGAATTAGGCTCAATTAAATTATGTATGGGTTAGGCAAAGAGGATAATTATCTCGCTCATTACTATTGCAGTAAGGAATTATAGCAGATTCTCTTTCTAGCAGGTTGATGATCAACTGGAAGGATGCCTTAAACATTTCCACATTTGAAATCTCTAATTTTCCCTCCTTGCTGGCAGTTCTACTTTAGATAGATAATGCTTGTACCTAAGGATGCACACTGGGATCAACTCAGACACTTGCATTTGATAGATCAACAGAGTAACAGCATGTTTGTGATCTTCTATTATTTTCTGGCCCTCAGCTCTGTTATTTAGTAGCACTCTGTTTATATATTTGTTGTTATTCAGTCGCTCAGTCATGCCCCACTCTGTCACCCCATGGACTGCAGTACGTTAGGCTTCCCTGTCCTTTGCCATCTCCTGGAGTTTCCTCAAACTCATGTTCAATGAATCAATGATGCCATCCAACCATCTTGTCCTCTGTCATCCCCTTCTCCTCCTGTCCTCAATCTTTCTGAGCCTTAGAGTCTTTTCCAATGAATCAATTATCTTCCTCAGGTAGCCAAGGTATTGGAGCATCAGCTTCAGCATGAGTGCTTCTAATGAATATTCAGGATAGATTTCCTTTAGGATTGACTGGTCTGATCTCCTTAGTCTTCTCCAACACCACAGTTCAAAAGCATCAATTCTTCAGTGCTCAGATTTCTTTATACTCCAACTCGCACATCCATAATGACTTCTGGAAAAAAACATAGCTTTGACTAGATGGACCTTTGCTGACAAAGTAATGTCTCTGTGTTTTAATATGCTGTCTAGGTTGGTCATAACTTTCCTTCTGAGGAGTAAGTGTCTTTCAATTTCATGGCTGCAATAACCATCTGCAGTGATTTTGGAGCCCAGGAAAATAAAGTCAGCCACTGTTGCCACTGAAACTCTCTTGCTTTTTCAATGATCCAATAGATGTTGGTAATTTAATCTCTGGCTTCTCTGCCTTTACTAAAACCAGCTTGAACATCTGGAAGTTCACGGCTCATGTATAGCTGAAGCCTGGCTTGGAGAATTTTGAGCATTACTTTACTAGTGTGTGAGATGAGTGCAATTGTGTGGTAGTTTGATCATTCTTTGGCATTGCCTTTCTTTGGGATTGAAATGAAAACTGACCTTGTCTAGTCCTGTAGTTTAGGCTGAGTCCTGTGGCCACTGTTGAGTTTTCCAAATTTGCTAACATATTGAGTGCAGCACTTTCACAACATCATCTTTTAAGATTTGAAATAGCTCAACTGGAATTCCATCACCTCCACTAGATTTGTTCATAGTGATGCTTCCTAAGGCCCACTTGACTTCACATTCCAGGATTTCTGGCTCTAGGTGAGTGTGAGTGATCACATCATCATGATTATATGGGTCATGAAGATCATTGTTGTACAGTTCTGTGTATTCTCTCCACCTCTTCTTATTATCTTCTGCTTCTGTTAGGTCCCTATCATCTGTCCTTTATCGAGCCCATTGTTGCATGAACTGTTCCCTTGGTATCTCTAATTTTCTTGAAGAGATCTCTAGTCTTTCCTAATCTGTTGTTTCCCTCTATTTCTTTGCTTTGACCGCTGAGCAAGGCTTTCTTATCTCTCCTTGCTGCTCTTTGGAACTCTGCATTCAAATGGGTTTATCTGTCCTTTTCTGCTTTGCTTTTCCCGTCACTTCTTTTCACAGCTATTTGTAAGGCCTCCTCAGACCTTTTTTGCTTTTTTAATTTTTTTTTTTTCTTGAGGATATAGTAAGTTATACTAAATTAAATTAGATAATAGTCATAAAGATGCTATGATTCTTGAATTCTATGATCAATTACATGCCTTTTAACTGAATACTAATTTATTTGTGCTTGTGCATATTTGCTTACTTTGTTATAGTTACTCTGCATTGTTTTTTCCCCTCAGTAAATGCCTAATAATAATCATTTCATTTTTTCTTGTCAGAAAAAAAAATATGCAAGGGGAAATATTTTCTTTGAGTATGTTTTTGACTGGTTTTAATATGCTGTGTTTTCTTTACAGAAAGTTTTAGTAAAATTTGTAATATTTGTCCTATTTGATAACTTTTAGAATTCTAAAATTTAATTTGAAATATTTGTAATTATTTGCTTTTGCTTTCATTGTTTTTATTTTGGGTGCCTGAGAAGAGAGTTTGCACAAAATCTGTGGCTTCTACTCCATGGAATATGTTGAGGTTTGCTTTATTACAGAACATATAACTAATCTAACTTTTTAGATGATTGCATATTCCCTTTTAAAATTTTCAATTATTTTAATATACATTATTACATACATTCAAGATATAGTATCCAAAATTGACTTCCCTGGTTGCTCAGATGGTAAAACGTCTGCCTACAATGCGGGAGACCCGGATTCAATATCTGGGTGGGGAAGGTCTCCTAGACAAGGAAATGTCAACCCACTCCAGTATTCTTATGTGGGAAATCCTATGGATGGAGGAGCCTGGTAGGCTACAGTCCATGGGGTTGCGAAGAGTCAGATAGGACTAAGCGCCTTCACTTTCATTTTCACTTGTATATGTTATCTAAATATTCCCTATCTTTAACATCCATTCTTTTACTTGTAAAAAGCCCTGGATATATGAAGGAAGTTAACATTATAGAGTAAGCCTGATCAGTTTTAAAGAAGAGCACTCATTTTTTTCAGTTTTTAGATCTACATGCAAATGTCTTTAATGGATTATACATTTTATTCAAAATGTATAAATGTAGGAGTTTATTAGTTTTGCATAATTCAAATATGTTCAGCAATATATAGTCTATTCCTGCATTTTTTCTTCTTTATAATTTACACTAGGTATCTGTAAACATTTTTTATAAAGGAACCGATAGTAAATCATTTCACTTTCATGGGCTTCTTTCACAACTGATCAACTCTAACATGGTAATGTGAAAGCAGCCATAGGGTGTGGAAAGGAATCAGCATGACCATTTTCCAATAATATTTTACTTACAAAAGAAGCACTGAGATGAATCTGGGTGAGAGGCCTTGTTTGCAGACCCCTGACCTACATAATCATTCTGCATAGCCTAGGAGATGGAATATGAAATCACACACCCACACACTTTCTTTTTTTTATCTTTTTAAGGAATTTTTTTTATAGTGAGGTTGATAAGACATTCTTATTGAGTAGGATTACACAGATATGTAAGAGAAGATTTTTCATACAAATCAGAATTCTCGTATTTTTAAATGCATTTAAAAAATATAAGACTAGCAATTTAAAGCCTAACGTGTTTTGTTTGCTTGTTTTGGAGCCTTGTCTTGTAGAGATGCACATTTACTTTCAAATCATATATTTCTATTTATTTTTGATTGTTTGTTTAAATCTTAATATTTCCAAAATTACATGCTTTTACATTGATTACTGTTGACCAGTCAGTACTCCAGGTGCTATACCCATAGAAATTGATTTATTTTTCAAAAAGTCCTTTAAGTATTTACAATTAGAAAATCCATTTAATAAATGAAGAAATTAAATCTGAGGTTCAAGTTATGCTGCCTGTCTCTGGCCTTAATGGCCAAAGGGTTTAATCATTTCAGTTAATCATTCATCTGGTAAACAGACATTTATTAACCACATTGTTTATGTGATATTTCATGTGCATTATCAGAATGGTCAAAGTCAGATTTTGTTCATTGTGTCATTTTCTGATCAAGAACAACTCTGTAATGGATTCAAGGAAAGCCAGAAGTATTGTTAAAGTATTAATCAAATCAAAAGATTTTTTAAGATGATTAGAGTTATTATTAGTGGAATAGTGAATTCTGTAATTTGATTTCAATATATAGCACGATAATGACAAAATATATTACCAGCCCATTTTCATTTTCTTGAAATAAGGAAAGAAGCTAAACTGATCAATAGCAAATTTATTGAAAGCTATTTGAAAAGAAGCTATTGAAATTAGATAACATAGGGAATGTGATAAGTTTTCTTCTATGGATCTACTGAAGAAAAATATGTTTACTTAAAAGGACATAATTGGATGGCCTCAAAAGATATCTTTCCACTTTTCAGCATAACTGATAAAACAATAAAATTTTTTGTGTTATGTTTTTACTAATAATAATATTAAAATTATTTTTGAAATGTTGGAAAGTTATTTAGATCTGCTGCTTAACAATTTTAGCTTCTCTGGTAGCTCAACTGGCAAAGAATCTGCCTGAAATTCAGGAGACCCTGATTTGATTCCTGGGTTGGGAAGATCCAATGGAGAAATGATAGTCTACCCACTCCAGTATTCTTGGGCTTCCCTGGGGGTTCAGATGGTAAATAATCTGCCTGCAATGCAGGAGACCTGGGTTTGATCCCTGGGTAGGGAAGATCCCCTGGAGGAGTGAATGGCTACCCACTCAAGGACGTTGTTTAACTAAAGCTTCATTGTGCTAAATTGTCGACAAGTGGGCTCAACACAGTAAACTAGGCTCCAGAAGTGCATAAGGAGGCTCTAGTGAATATTTGGTTGCATAGAGGACATGGTTCATTAGTGTAGTGATTTAAAAGTTTCCATAATTCTAAGCTTATACATTTCCACATTTAAGCCATTTATAGAATTTTTATTTATATGTATTTACTGTTTACTAAGGAAGTGAGAGGGATGTATAACTCTGATTTTCTAATGAGATGAGTAATCTCATGGGGGGAGTGATCAATAATTAAAGATAAAAAGCTTAAAGTAATCTTAGTTATAAACAAGTAGTTAAGTTTAGACTTAACAATGGGAATGATATCAGCTACTTCTAGGATCAACTTTTTCTCTACTGAAAAATATATATACAAACTGTTTCACATGTAATAAAACAATTAATAGCAATACTTAATAAGGGAGTGTATAATTTTATTTATTATTAGCAAAATTAAACAGTATAAATAAGTATTGTTGTTGTTGGTCAGTCACCAAGTCCTGTCTGACTCTTCACAACCCCATGAACTCTAGCATTCCAGGCTTCCCTGTCTGTCACCATCTCCTGGAGTTTTCCCAAGTTCATGTCCATTGCATTGGTTATACCATCCAATCATCTCATCTTTGTCACACTTTTCTCTTTCTGCCTTCAGTCTTTTCCAGCATCAAGGTATTTTCCAATGAGTTGACTGTTTGCATCAGGTGGCCAAAGTATTGGAGCTTCAGCCTCAGCATCACTGTTTCCAACGACTATTCAGGGATTATTTCCTTTAGGATTGACTGGTTTGATATTGCTTTCCAAAGGACTCTCCTGAGTATTTTCTGATACCTCAGTTCAAAAACATCAATTCTTCTGTGCTCTGGCTTCTTTATTATCCAGCTCTCATAACTATACATCACTAGTGGAAAGATCATAGCCTTGACTATATGGATCTCTGTTGGCACAGTAATATCTTTGCTTTTTAACTAACACACTGCCTAGGTTTGTAATAGCTTTCATGACAAGAAGCAATAGCCTTTAATTTTGTCTTCTAATTCTAATGAATATCGTGGAATATTTTAAGTATATATTTAAAATATATATTTTAAATTAATAAGCTTAGCAAAAGTATTTAGCATAAGTCCTGGGAGAAATATACTATTGGATATTTTCCCCAAATATGTGAGCCTCGTGGGCTACAGTCCATGGGGTAGGAAAGAGCTGGACACGACTGAGCACACACACACACATGAGTTATTAATAGAATAAGACTACTTGTTAAACATTAACCCTATAATTTACTAAACTCTCAAAAAAGAGTTAAAATAATTTCTAATTTTGCATAAATATCTTGTATGTAGGTTTAAGAATACATAGGCAGTCCTCTGCTATATGTTTCAAACAAAAGAGTTCAACACCACTGAACTGGCTATCCAAGTAATGTTAAAGTGACTTCTCAAAGCAGAAAAACCAAAATCAGAAATATGAAAGTCATTAAAAAAAAAAATCACTGGTAAAGTCAAACATACAATAGAGAGTGAATCAACCACTTATAAGGCTATTAAGAAGCTTAAAAGACAGAAGCAGTAAAAATCAACTATATCTTCAATAAATTATTATGGGATGTACAAGACAAAAAAATGCAAACTATACAAAAATAACATTTAAAGTGGGAAGGAGGAATAAAAATGTAGGCTGGTTAGAATGGTTTGAATTTAAGAGATCATCAACTTAAAATAAGTACATGTACATCATTGAATGTAAACTTCATGGTAATCACAAAACTAAAACTTACAACATACATACAAACACATAAAGAAAAAGGACTCTATATGTAATACCGAAGAGAGCTATCAAATCATAAAGGAAGAGAGCAAAAGATCAACACTACCAACACCAATACCACCCCCAATAAAACTACAAGAACAACTGGAAAATAATCAACAACATGGCAGTGATTATATGCCTATGAATAATTACTTTAAATGTAAATGGACAAAGTATCCCAATTAAAAGACATAGAGTGGCTGAATGAATAAAAGAAGAAAAGACCCATGCATATGCTACCTATGAGTAACTCACTTCAGATCTAAAAGCTCATTAAGGCTGAAGGTGAGCAGATGGAAATAGATATTTTACTCAAATAGAAACAAAAAGGAAGCTATATGCTTACATCAGACAACATGGACTTTAAAACAAATATTGTAAGGAGAGGCAAAGAAGAACATTGTATAAAATAAAGGGATCCACCCAACTAGATGACTTAGCAATTGTATATATATATATACATACAGTCAATAAGGGAGCATCCAAATACATAAAGCCAATATTAACAAACATAGAGGGAAAAATTGACAGTAATACAATAATAATAGGGAACTTTAACATCACAGTTATATCCATGAATAAATCATCAGACTGAATATCAATAAGGAAATGTTGGCCTTAACACATTAGATTACATGGAGAGAAGACAGACTTTTCAATAAGTGGTGCTGGAAAAACTGGACAGCTAGATGTAAAAGAATGAAACTAGAACACCTCATAACACCATACACAAAAATAAACTCAAAATGGATTAAAGACTTAAATGTAAGGCCAGAAACTATAAAGCTCCTAGAGGATATCATAAACAGTGTACTCCTTGACATAAATCACAGCAAGATCATCTGTGGCCCACCTTCCAGAATAATGGAAATAAAAACAAAACTAAACCAAGTAGGACCTAATTAAAGTTAAAATTAAAACTGAACTTAAAAAAAAAAAAAAAAACTCTCAGAATGGGAGAAAATAATAGCAAATGAATCTACTGAAAAAGAAGCTATCTCCAAAATACACAAATAGCTTATACTGCTCAACAGGAGAAAAACAAATAACCCAATCAAAAAGTGGGTAGATGACCTAAACAGACATTTCCCCAAAGAAAGCAAACACGTGGCTAATAAATACATGAAAAGATGCTTAACATCATTCATTATTAGAGAAGTGCAAATAAAAATTACAGAGAGGTATCAACTCACAGTGGACAGAATGGCCACCATCAACAAATCTACAAATAATACATGCTTGAGAGAATGTGGTAGAAAGGAAGCCTCTTGCACTGTTGATGGGAATGAAAATTGATACAGCCACTATGGAGAACAGTAGAGAGATCCCTTAAAAAACTAGGAATAAAATTACCACATGACCCAATAATCCCATTACTGGGCATATATCCTTAGGAAACCATAATTGAAAATGACACATGTATCTCAATATTCATTGCAGCACTATTTACAGTAGATAGAACATGGAAATGACCTAGATGCATTGACAGATGAATGAATAAAGAAGCTGTGGAATGTATATATAATGTAATATTACTCAACCATTAAAAGGAACACATTTTAGTCAATTCTAATGAGGTGGATGGACGTAGAGCCTATTATACAGAGTGAAGTAAGTCAGAAAGAGGAAAACAAATATTGTATATTAATGAATATGTATGGAATCTAGAAAGATGATACTGATGAATCTATTTGCAGAGCAGCAGTGGAGACACAGACATAGAGAACAGACTTGTGGACACAGTGGGGAAGGAGAGGGAGGGACAAATTGGAAGAGTGATGGTGAAACATATATATTGCCATATATAAATCAGATAGCCATGGGAATTTGCTGTAGGATTCATGGAGCTCAAATTGGTGCTCTGTGACAACTTAGAAGGGTGGGAGGTGGGAGGGAGGTTCAAGAGGGAAGGGACATATGTGTACCTATGCCTGATTCATCTTGATGTATGGCCAAAACCAACACAATATTGTTAAGCAACTATCCTCCAATCAAAAATAAAAATTAAACAAGCAAAAACCTCAAACAATCTAAAGTTACACCAAAAGGAACTAAAGAACAAACAAAATCCAAAGTTTGTAGAATGAAAAAATGATAAAGATCAGAGCAGAAATAAATGAAATAGAAGCTAAAAACAAGTTAAAAAAACGATGAAACTAAGAGTTACATCTTTGAAAAGATAAATAAAATTGATAAATCTCTGGCCATACTTAGCAAGAAAAAATAAAAAAAGAGTGAGCTGATATAAATGAAATCAGAAATGAAAGAGAAGTTACATCTGACATTACAGAAAAAAAAGATTGTGAGATTAATTCAAACAATTATACATCAATAAAATAAACAATCTAGAAAAAATAGATTAATTCCCAGGAAAATAAAATCTTCCAAGACTAAATCAGGAAAAAAATGAAAAAATATGAACAAAACAATTACCAATAGTGAAGTTGAATCAATAATATAAAATTCTCAATACACAAGCTCAAGATGAAAGGGTTTCACATTTGAAAACTACCAAAATTTATACACAAGCTGACATTCATCCTTCTCAAACCATGCCAAAAAAATTGAATTGGAAGGGATTCTTCTGAATTTATTTTCTAAGAGCAGCATCACGCCAATACTAAAATGAGACAAACACAGCACACACACACACACATGCAATTACAGGTCAGTTTAACTTTTTTGATAAATATGATGCAAAAATCCTCAACAAAATACTAGCAAGTAGAATTCAACAATACACTGAAAGGTTTATATCAAGGGATTCATATCAAGTTGATCATCATACTATGATCAAGTGAGATCTATTCTAAGGATGCAAGGATTATTCAACATCCACGAATCAATCAATGTGATACATTGCATTGACCAGTTGAAGAATAAAAGTTATATGATTAGTTCAATAATGCAGAAAGAGCTTTTGACAAAATTCAACCACCATTTATGATGAAAAATCTCAACAAAGTGGCCTCAGAAGAAACATACCTCAACATAGCAAAGGCCACATGTGACAAACCTATATTCAACATCAGACTCATGGTGAAATTGTAAGAGCACTTCCTCTAAGGAACAAGACAAAGGTGCAACTCTCACCACTGTTATTCAACATAGTATTGGAAATTTTAGCCATGGTATCAGACAAGAGAAATAAATAACAGCAATCCACAATCGATGATTTGAAAGATAGTGCTAAGTCGTGTCTGACTCTTGCAATCCCATGAGCTGCAGCCTGTCAGGCTTCTCCATCCACGGGATTCTTCAGACAAGAATACTGGAGTGGGTTGCTGTTTTCTTCTCCACGGGATTTTCCTGACCCAGGAATTGAACCCAGGTCTCCCACATAGCAGGCAGATTCTTTACTACCGAGTCACCACAGAAGCCCAAGAAGTAAAATTGTCACTTATAAAACCATTAGAACTAATAAATGAATTCTATAAATTTGCAGGATATATAATTCTATACATTTTCAGAATTCTACAAATTCACAGAATTCTATAAATTCTAGGATGGATTCTATAAATTTGCTGTATTTTATTCAAAAATAATGAATTATCAGAAAGAAAAATGAAATCAATCCCATTTACAATTGCATCAAAAGGAATAACAGGTGTTGGAGAAGACTCTTGAGAGGCACTTGGACAGCAAGGAGATGGAACCAGTCAATCCTAAAGGAAGTCAACCTTGAAGGTTGGAAGGACTGATGCTGAAGCTGAAGCTCCAATATTTTGACCACCTGATTCACATCACTCATTCACATCAATGAGTTGAACAGTAAACTCATTGGAAAAGATCCTGATGTTGGGAAAGATTGAGGTCAGGAGGAGAAGGGGGTGACAGAGGATGAAATGGTTGGATGGCATCACTGACTCAATGGATATGGGTTTGAGTAACTCTGGGAGAGAGTGAAGAACAAGAAAGCCTGGTATGCTGCAGGTCATGGGTTGCAGAGTTGAACACAACTTAGAAACTGAACTAAAACAACATCCTAGAAATAGGTCTAACCAAGGAAGCAAAAACCCTGTACCCCAAAAAACTATAACACACTGATGATAGCATTAGAAAAAAACAAGCAAAATGAAAGATACACCAGCCTTGTGGATTTGATGATTTGATATTTTTAAATAAGAGTATTCCCCAAGGCAATTTACAGATTTAATGTAATCATTATCAAAATCCCTTGGTATTTTTCACAGAAAAAGAACAGTTCTTCTAAAATTTGTATAGAAACACAAAAGATCCCAGATAGCCAAAGCATTCTTGAGAAAAAAGATTAAAGCTGGAAATATCATATTTCTTGACTTCAAACTATATTACAAAGTTACAGTGATTGAAACATTATGGCACCTACATAAAAATAGATGCATAAATTAATGAAATAGAAAAGCAAATACAGCAATAAACCTATACTTATATAGCCAAATATATGACAACAGAGGCCAAACTATAAAATTTGGAAGAGACCAAATCTTCACTAAGCAGTGTTTAAAACTGGACAGCTACATGCATAATAATCAAATTGGACTTTCTCACACCAAACAAAAATAAACTCAAAATGGATTAAAGTCTTATATGTAAGACTTGAGAACAGAAAAGTCCTAAAAGAAAACATGGGCTATACACTTTTTGATATCAGCCAAATGACATAGGTCATTTTAAAAAATATTTCTCCTCAGGCAAGCCAACAAAATGCTAAAGTAAATAAATGGAACTACATAAAAGCTTTTGCACATGGAAGGAAACTTCCAACAAAATAAAAAGACAGCCATTGAATGAGAGAAGGTATTTTTCAAGTGGTATGACTAATAAGAGATTTATATCCAAAATATATGAAGAGCTCATACAACTCAACATTGTAAAAACAATCTTACCAAAAGAAAAAAAAAATGGGCAAAGGATATGAACAGACATTTTTCCAAAGAAGACATCCATAAGCCAAAGTTTCCATAAAAATATGCTCAACATCATTAATGAGGTATCACCTTGCACTCATCAGAACTTCTTATTATCAAAAAGACAGACAAGTATTGGTGAGAACACAGAGAAAACGGAATCTTTGTGCATGCACTGTTGATAGGAATATAAACTGGTACAACCAATATGGAAAACCATATGGAAGTTTCACAAAAATTTGAAAG
This sequence comes from Hydropotes inermis, assembly GCA_020226075.1. Classification (NCBI taxonomy): domain Eukaryota; kingdom Metazoa; phylum Chordata; class Mammalia; order Artiodactyla; family Cervidae; genus Hydropotes; species Hydropotes inermis. Next base: position 39,657,699 of record CM035295.1, read on the forward strand.
TAGAATCATCATGTGATCCAACTGCTCCACTTCTGTGTATTTATCTAAAAAAACAAAATTTTAAAAGATATATTCACTTTAATGTTAATTGTAGTATTATGTACAATGATTAAGATATTGAAACAACTGGTGTCCATTTATAGAGGAATAGATAAGGAAGACATGGTATGTGTATGCGATGGATATATTTCACTACAAAAGGGAAATCTTGCCATTAGCAGCAACATGGGTAGATCTGGACAGTACTGTGCTAAATGAAGTAAGTCAGAGAAAGAAAAATACTGCAAAATCTCACTTATATGTAAAATATAAAAAACAAGACAAGCAATACAAGATGAAAACAAACCAATTGATACAGAGAACAAATGGATGGTGGCCCAAATGAGGGGGTCGGAGGAGTAGCAAAGTAGGTAATGGGAACGAAGAGGTAAAAAACTTTAGCTATATAGGTAATAAATAAGTCAGAGAGGTATAACACCCAGATAAGGAATATAGTCAATAATGTTATAACTTTGTAGGGGAATGTATAGTTATTAGCTTTATCATAGTGATCATTACATAGTGTATGCAAATTATTATGTACTACATTTGAAACTAACATAATATTGTATATCAACTACACTTCTATTTAAGAAACAAAAAAACAAAAAACTAAGTATTGTTTAAGAAATAAGAATGCTCTCCCTTGATTTATATGTCTCTCCTACCTGAGAGTTAATGACATTGGGTAGAGTTTCTCTTGACTACTCCAATACCACATTTCTACAGAATAAAACAGAAGCAATTAATGAACTCTGAAGAAGAAATATTTTGTCCCCTGTAAAAGACATGATCATATATTTTAACAGATAGAACAAGTGCTAATAAATATGTGTTTAAAAAAAAGTGGTAATTGTATATACCTAAGGAACCAGGTAAAATGAAGTTTAGCATTTTTTTAAGCATGCTATATTTCAAGCACTGTTTTTTACATATACAAATGTGTCACATATACAAATTTCTTTAGTCCTCACAAAAGTTCTTATGATGCAAGAACTCTTCCTGTATATAAATATGTTCAAGGTATAGTGCTAGTAGTTCTTGAAGTAAGATTTCAACCTACATGCTTTTGTTCAAGAACAATTGAATTTCACTAAATTCTACTTATTTCAACAATGAAATCTCCAAAAAAATTTTAAAACAACTTAATTTTTTCCTTGTCTCTTAATTAGGTTGTGTGAGATATAATGTTCATGGGCTATTTTGATTCTAACATTCTTTATGTTGAATGGCTTTGAAAAAATAGGAGTGCAAATTTAGAAGAGGTAATATCATGTGAGGCCAGAGATAATCCAGGAAACAGAATATTTCTCCTCCAACAATTCAAACATTTTGGGAAAACATCCAGGAGCATATTTCTCCCAGAACGTTTGCTAAAATTACATTTGTTAACCTTCTTAATTTTTTTAGTATCTCTGGGCTTGGTGGCTTAGATGATAAAGAGTCTGCCTGCAGTACAGGAAACCCAGGTTCAGTCCTTGGGTCAGGAAGATCCCCTGGAGAAAGTGGTAACCTACTCCAGTATTCTTGCCTGGAGAATCCTATGGACAGAGAAGCCTGGTGGACTACAGTCCATGGAGTTGCAAAGAGTTGGACAGGACTGAGCTACTAATACTTTCACTTTCATTGTCTATAAAGCATAAAAAATGGTTCTGTGATTTATATTTATACACTTCAATTTTGTCAGTGATAAGACTGTACACTGCCTTATTAAAGACCCCTTCTCAGACAGGAAAAACAAATGTATACATGAAATTCTGCAGGTGATATTTGGTGAGACCATATGTCATATATGACTGTACAATTAATGTTCCATCACTGAAGTTAGAATATACTACTTTTCTCTGAAATGTGAACATGCTTTAAAATAAACAACACAGATTAAGAAGTATAATATTGAGATGGAAATATCAGTAGAGTTTTATCCAAAGGCTATAAATCATGTTTCACCTAAATGTACTCAACATATTCCAGTGCTCCGATTATGTTTGAATAATGGAGCAAAATCACATATATCCATTGATTCATTACTCTTTTGGAAAGTGACAAATTTGAAAGATTACTCTGATGTGGAATGCATACAATTTTATGCAAATATGTAACCTAGTCTCATAGAATACAGTGTCAGCAAAAAAAAAAAACTCAATAGAAAACATCAGTTATGATGTTACAATGGATAGTCATAAATGACTGACTAGAGAACTATTTCATACTTTGTTAATTCATCATGCTTATGAGCTAAGGCATGCTTACATTTGTATTTCACACATATTTAACCAAAGCTGTTACTTTTTCCAGATCACAAGTCAATCAAATTAAATCATATTCTAAGAAATCAAATATGAAGTAATCCCCCCTCAAATACTTAGTTTACTTTTTCTAACTTATGACCATGTAAAGTGACATGGTGAAAAATCAAGATAATGCAAATGAAAGTACCTATATATAAAATATAAAAATACAGAGAAAGATTTTTTCACATATATTGAATTTTACAATGTCCCCTTGATAATAAATTTGTGACATAATTCATAATAAATATCTTTAGTGTGAGATAAGTTACAAAGCCATCCAAGTTTATTCTATTTTTCTGAATATGATTTTTTAAATTTTGAATAAATTTCTATTTTGAGGGAACATTAGATATATTTTGCATATTAATATACATTTATACAATCCAGAAAATTTTCATTTACAGATACTTTTATGAGACAGAGAGTAGGTGGGAGAAAATACATGAGTAAATTTATATATGAAGAAATATAGAGAAACAGAACATTCTTAGAATTGTAGATTCAAGATTAAGAAAGAGCTCTTGAATTAAATCATTTGAGGTTCTTACTGAAAGATAAATTTGAATTGTATTTTAATCAGAATTTCTGGGGCTATGTCTTAACATGAAGATGCAACTACTGTGATTGAATCACAGTGAAGTGGGGTCTGAAAAAGAGGTCAAAGATCTATATCTGCTTAATGCATTGATCTTCCATAAAATTTAGGCTTAAAATAGTTGCCTTTTGCTTTAAAAACCAAATTCAGTGAAATTTTAGAGTTTTTTAAGTATTACACCATTGTTTTGGAAATGCAACAAGTATGAAATGTTGTTTCTTAATTTTGAAAAACTGTTTCAATACCAAACCAGCTGAGAACAGTAAGCGAGGTACTAAAATTCCATTCAAAGCTCTCTATGTGAAAAGATGGTAGAGTTACAGACATAAATAAAGGAGGATTTGGCATTATGAATACTTTGGTTAAGTGTATTAATCAGTGACCATTAAAAATAATTTAACTTCAAACAAAAGTAAAAATAAACAAATGAAACTACATCAAACTAAATGACTTTTGCACAGGGAAGGAAACTATCAGCAAAATAAAAGCCTATTGAATGGGAGAAGATACTTGCAAACAATGTGTCTGATAAAGGACTAACTTAAAAGTATACAAAGAACTCATGTAACTCAACATTGCACAACCAACCAACCTGATTTAAAAAGAAATAAATGAGCTGAGAACTTGAATAGACATTGTTTCAAAGAAGTCATACAAATGGCAAAGGGCACATGAAAAGATTCTCAATATCACTAATTATTGGGAAAATGCAAATCAAAACCATGAAGAGATATTACCTCATCCTTATTAGATTTTTTTTTAGTTATTATTAAAAAGAAAAGAGGTAGCAAGTATTGGTGAGAATGTGGAGAAAAGGGAATCCTTGTGCACTATTGGTGGGAATGTTAAAATGATATAGCCACTATGAAAAGTAGTATAGAGGTTCCTCAAAAAATTAAAAGTAGATCTGCCATATGATTCAGCAATTCAACTTCTGGGTATTTATCTGAAAAAAATAAAAATAATATCTTGAAAAGCTGTATGCACTCCTATGTTCATTGCAGCATTATTTACAAAGGCAAGATATAGAAGTATACTAAGTGCCCATCCATATATGAATGGATAAAGATGTGCTATATAAATATAATTTAATATTACTTAGCCATAAAAAAGAATAAAATTTCCAACAATAAATATGGACCAAGAGGGCATTTTGCTAGGTGTAGTAAGTCAGACAGAGAAAGACAAATATGGTATAATTTCACTTACATGTGAAGCCCAAAAAGAAAAAAAAAAATGACACTTATAAGAAAACAGAGACAGAGTCATACATACAGAGAGCAAACAGGTGATTGCCAGAGGGGAGGAGGGTTGAGGTAGGATAGTAACAGGTAAGGGAGATTAAGAGGTACAAACTTTCAGTTACAAAATACATGAGTCACAGGTAAGAAATGTACAGTGTGGGAAATATAGTCAATATTTATATAATGTCTTTGTATGGTGACAGAAGACAACTAGGTTTATCATGGGGATCATTTTGAAATGAAAGGAAACATTGAATCACTTACAATAGTCCAGGAAGCGAGATCAGAGAAAACCATGATGTTAGCTCATTTTCAGTCCTCATGTTACCTCATCTCTTGAAAAACAGTTAATTGTTCTCTTCTCCATGAAGAAGAAGAAGAAAAAAAAAAAAGAATTTAGCCTGTAGGCCACCACATTTACCTGTTACTCGTACTAAACATCCAGCAAATTGGTTTCAACTTGGGACTATTTGGTAGTCACATCTCCCAGACAGGTGCAGTGGCAATGTCTGGAGAAAACTTGGGCTGTCACGCTTGGGGAAAGGATGTGCTATTGACATTTAGTATGTGAAGGCCAATGATACTGGTAACTATTCTACAAAGTACAGGACTTTGAAAGAAATATTATTTCTCTTCTCTGGATGAGGAAGAACTATCTAGCTTGAAATTTCAGTCATGTTGAGATGGGGAAATGCTGGTCTATCTTCTTTAGTTGATTTCTATCCACTCCCTGGACATCTACACTTTGCTATGCTCCTGGGTTCACTCATTGATTCTCTTCTCTTTCCATATCTTCCCACTTCCCAGGTAATCTTATTCCATGTATTACCTGTAAATATAAGATATAGGCAGAAGACTCCCAAGTGCACGTTGCAATCCTTGACTTTTACATGGAGTCAGTCTGACCCAACTGCCCATTCAGTTAGTCTGACTCATAGATATTTCTCAGTTCTTTGCAATTGAACATGTCACAAACTGAACTTCCGATTCCGCCCCCCTCCCTCCCAGAAATCCTTCTCCCATGTGATTTCCTATTTTGATGAATAAAAAGCTTTATCTTTTAATTCATTTAAGTCAAACTTACTTTAGTCACCTTTGATTCTTTTTCCCACTTTCATATTGGGTGCTTCAGTAAAGCCTATCTGCTCTTTCAAAATATGTCAACAATTCAATCACTCCTCACCATGCCTAATAGTCTCACACTGGTTCAGCTTCAACCACTTGTAATACTGCAGTGCTTCTCTGACCTGAGGTCTTCAGCGAGATAGTTTCAAAATCCTCCAATGTTTTCCCCAATTACTATATGTAAAATCTGCTCTCAAAAAAAAAAAAAAAAAAGATAGACTCTTTTTACAAGTCAATTGATCCTGAGGCCTGAGATGCAGAAGGTAGTCTCAAGAAATAATCAGCTCTGACATTGATCCTCACTAGTCCCCAACAGTTCTGAGGTGTTTGCTGATAAAAACAAAGTGTGAGGAGACCCCTCCCACAATACAAGTATAAATTTGTAGGCACATAATATTTTTCCATAATAAAAGAGAGAAACAATACATAGCCAGGAATTTTAGCACACTCAAGGAAAAAATTATAAATCACCAAATAACCTCAATATATCAAATATTTCTAATAGAATATTCCTTTAAACTTTATTTTTTTCCATTTCTCTGTCTCTCAGAAAGTGTCCTCTTGTATCCTGCACTCTCACCTGTTCACATAAATTACTTTTTATTTAGAACACAATCACATTCTCTCAAACCGCAAAAGCAGTAGTCAGACTATCATATTAATAAACTTGTGACAAGTCATCGAAAGATGAAAACATGCTTTCACTCTGCCACCAAAAACCAAGTTCACTTTCTTTATGATGGTGAGGCTGAAAAATTTTAAGTGTTGGAAAGCTAAAACTGGTTAATATTTCTCTGCATCACTTGGAGTTCAGGAAAAATTTATCTTAACAAGATGACATTTCCTATGAGAAAAATGTTCCAATATGCAAATATTTTAAGACAAGGAATACTCATTTATATTTGTTAGCAAATGTATTGTTAGAAAATATTAGATTCCCTTCATACAATGACATTTTATTATAAATACTTATTACATAAACTTATCACTTTAATCTTAGGTGAAATAAATTTATGATCAACTGAATGATTACATTATGTCTGCAAACAGTGAAAAGTCTTGTGTTGCAACACAAATGGAGGTGAATATATCAAACTTTCCTTAGCAATATCATTCTTTTATATATTGTAGATTAATATACACATTTACTCTGTATCTAAGAATCTCAGTATGCAGAACTTTATTCCACAAGATTAATGGGTAAAACTGATTGTGATTTCCAATAGCTGTGTATGGGAACTAATTCACAGTAAAAGAAATCAAGGTAAGCACATTATATTTCTCTCTTGCCACACAATGGATTAATTACCTTTGCACTGCACCCTATTTATAACAGCATTAGGTAGAGTGAAATATTTTGAGAGAAATTAAAACTACTTTAATGAAGGTAATCATGTCAGTATTTAATTTCTCAAGGGGGCAAAAGTAGAAGCCAAACAAAACAGTAATCCATCTCCTCAAATATCTTTAATATATTGTGCCCTTGATTATTAAGCCGTGTAACTTGTTCATATTTAATTAAGGCCAACTGGGCAGAAGCATTTTCTTTTTAACAGCATGGCTTTTTGTTGTTGTTCAACTACCGTTCTCCACATTATTTTAAATAAGAGCTAGTATAATTAACACCATTGTGTTTTAGAGACTGTAAGTATTGATATTTTAGCATAAAACATTTCATCAATGCTAATAGCAAGGCCATATCCTCATCAACTGACAGATTAACTTCTTTTTGTAAATGCTCTAAACAGAAATTTCCTTATGAAATTAAATTAAACATGTTGGTGTATAATTTAAAACACTCTGAAAGATTACATGTTTTAAAATTAAAAAATATATATATATAACATATTCAATTAAACCAGATGAGGATTATATATTTTATCTTTCATCATATTTATCAGGTAATTTGTAATTTCTAGATTCATTTTAATTTTTGTTTTCATTTAGTACCATGCATTCCTTTTTCATAAGAAATGTTTTGCATTCTTTTGTATAAATATTGTTATCAGAATAGCATTCTTATGAACACTCACATTATTTGGGGTCCACTAGTTCAGCTAATTAGTTCTTTCCTAATATACAGAATAATGATGTTATTTAGTATCAATTTAAAATAAAATGAAAATATCCCAAGTAGCTCTTAAATTGGATATTTTCAGAATAGTAAATAATAATTGAAATGTGTAATGTTGCAATTAAAACTTGTTAACTTACTTTGTATTTTAATACTGCTTCTTTAATCATGAATGATACTACTTGTTCATGACAATTGATATCTATTTCCAATTTATATGATTCATTTTATTAAAAAGCAGACATTACTTTGCCAACAAAGGTCCATCTAGTCAGAGCTATGGTTTTTCCAGTAGTCATGTATGGATGTGAGAGTTAGGCTATAAAGAAAGCTGAGTGCCAAAGAATTGTGGTGTTAGAGAAGACTCTTAAGAGTCCCTTGGACTGCAAGCAGATCCAACCAGTCCATCCTAAAGGAAATCAGTCCTGAATATTCAGTGGAAGGATTGATGCTGAAGCTGAAATTCCAATACTTTGGCCACCTTATGCGAAGAACTGACTCATTTGAAAAGACCCTGATGCTGAGAGAAATTGAAGTTTGGAGGAAAAGGGGACGACAGAGGACAAAATGGTTGGATGGCATCACCGACTCAGTGGACAAGAGTTTGAGTAAACAAACTCCAGGAGTTGGGTATGGACAGGGAGGCCTGGCGTGTTGCAGTCCATGGGGTCACAAACAGTCCGACACAACTGAGTGACTGAACTGAACTGAACGGTGGTTCATACCAAAGGAAATATTCTTTTCCTCAGATTATTTTTAATATATTAGCATGCTTTTGCTGTAATTATGAGTACCTAGTAAGGGTAACTTACACAATTAAGGTATTTATCATCTCTTATTCAGTCCAGCACATTCACTACCGCAAGTATGTGCTACACTTTCCACTGTGAGAGAAACAAAGCCCCATCGTGGTGGACAGGAGTCACGTGTAGACCTTATTAAGAACATACTCCCTAGGTTTGCACAGGGCCAAACTGCACCAGCAAACACAGAAATCTTACTTAGTATTGTGGAACCAGGCAGATGTAACTTTCAACTGCTCAAAAACAGCAGGGCAAGGACTTCCCTGGCAGTCCAGTGGTGAAGACTCCACCTTTCCACTGATGGGGCTTGGGTTCAATCCCAGGTCAGAGGAAGTAAAATCCCAGGGTCCAGCATGCCACGCAGCATGGGCAAAAATAAAAACAAAATGAACAAACAAAAAACAGTGCAAACTCAATCCCTTCTCATCTTTCTAGCCAGATACCATCCTTACTATGTCCTCTCTGGGTAGCTAAAGCAATTCTAATTCGCTCACCACTCACTCCACAACAGCTTAAAGCTGAAAAGAAGGGCATCATACAGGTTATTTGTCCTTATGTGTTCCACTCTTTAAATCAGAGAACGAAATCTTCAGCCAAAGCACAGCTACAAAGTTCCATTTAGGTCTCATTGACCAGAAGTATTCATAAACTTTTCTAGACCAATAATTATCTAAACAGAGTACAATTATAATGATATGCCTGGGATAAGCCCTTGGCTGCAGAAACAAAATCATAGTTCTGAAAACTAAAAGGAAAAGGAGCAATGACTGCTTTATTGGATTCTAAAAGATCTGCCACATGTATCACCATTAGTGATCAAATGAGGCCAACTCAAATGTCGTACTGATTAATTTGAAAACTGTTGTGAAATGTTGGACTCATTACTAAGAAATATTATTTTAAAGAAAAGCTAAAAAATCTAGCTTCAAATTTAGCAAAGCTTAGACACTTAATTAAACTTTCTGGGAGAAAATGAATATAGCCACTATGTGCAATTAAATTGTTTTTTTAGAAAATATGAAGGCAAAAGTATAGTGTGTACAACATAAACACTGATGGAATATAAAACCACAAATATGTCTTTATGGCTTTGGTCGTACAAACTACAGATTTTTTCTGGATAGTGAAGATTCGAAGGGAAGTTATTTGAAACTTAGAGGGTCATAACTTAGCACAGTAGAAGGAAATGGAATTAATAGAGCAGGTCAAGAGATGTGGCTGATGAAAGCAAATAAATCTCTTGTCCAGACAGTGCCACAGTGGGATATTGACCTAAACAAATAAACTGTTAAGTATTTTTTTTTCACAAAAAAAGGTGTTTATTGAAGATCAGCAAAGAATTGTAATTAACGTCTGCAATGATGGTGCACCACTTGCAAACCCCCTTCAACAAGGAGAGAAGAATTATTTTAAAGAAAATAAAAAGAAGTCAGAAGGGCTATAGAGAACAAAGAGGCCACTGGAGGAACTGAGAGTTTCAAGTACAGTGGTTTTTCCTGCTGCTGCTAAGTCGCTTCAGTTGTGTCTGACTCTCTGTGACCCCATGGACGGCAGCCCACCAGGCTCCTGTCCCTGAGATTCTCCAGGCAAGAGTACTGGTGTGGGTTGCCATCGCCTTCTCCAATGCATGAAAGTGAAAAATGAAAGTGAAGCCACTCAGTCATGTCCCACTCTTAGCAATCCCATGGACTGAAGTCCACCAGGCTCCTCCGTCCATGGGATTCTCCAGGAAAGAGTACTGGGGCAGGGTGCCATTGCCTTCTCAGGATTTTTCATGGGTTGAGTTGAAACAGTCTCTCATTGGCTGCACTCTTGCCAGGCATGAAGAGGGAATCTTTCTTTTTCATGTTGGCCCCAGCTCTTCTCCTGGTATGTGGGAGCTTCCCCTTCTGGTCTCCCAAATTTATTTTAATTGAAGTCTCCATTTATTCATTTTTCACAGTGACAGTGCTATTTTCAATTCTTATGCAGCATTCTACAGAGGCAGCAAGAGGGCATTTATTAGACCTGAAGTGTATCTTGTACTAGTGAGAGAAAAGAAATCTGAATGTGACATTCCCACCAACATTATCTATTGTACAAAGAGGTTATTCTCACAGAAAAACTAGACTTCTAGGGAAAAAAAAAGGAAGAGATGAAGTACAGAAAACAAAATCATATTCACTATGAGAAATGGAATATTGCCTGCTATGTCTGTAAAGAAAGGATGTCACAGTCATCAGAGATTTCAGCCACAGCTGCCAATGGTGAGCTGGTGAGCCCTGAGGGAATTCAGGAAGGAAACAAAAAGTATCTGCCATCTAGCTGATACCAGACTGTAGCTACTCCCTATGGTGAGCCCTGAGGCATCCCCAGTAGCTCAAATGGAAAAGAATCTGCCTGCAATGTGGGAGACATGGGTTTGATCCTTGGGTAAGGAAGATCCCCTGGATCATCCTGGAAAAGGAAATGGCAACCCACACCAGTATTCTTGCTTGCAAATTCCATGGAGAGAGGAACCTGGGGGCCTACTGTAGAGTCAGACACTACTGAGCAACTAGCACACAAGTAATCTCAGGATACTGTGAAAGAACAGGAAACTAGTCCTGGACAGTTTAGGTACATATGAAATAAATAATTTCAGTGAGCCCATACTCTTGTGTCTTCCTATACACAGAAAAGTGCTAAATTCCTTAACTTGAGATGTCTAGTTTCCTTTTACTGACAATAGCCTTTTGTTTTCACTACTTTTCCTTTGTTGCAAAATTTTATATATCCAAGATCCCCCACCCATCACCTCCTCTGAGTAGTTTTCTTAGAATTGCTTGAGATGCTGCCTCTTGGGCTTGAAGTCCTAAAATGTTCCACCAAATAAAACTTAACTTTTAGGTTGTGAAAATTTCTAGTTGACATCTATTTTCCATTTTTGTTGACACCTATATCCCAACATCAGAGAAGGTATGGCAACCCACTCCAGTACTCTTGCCTGGAAAATCCCATGGATGGAGGAGACTGGTAGGCTGCAGTCCATGGGGTCTAAGAGTTGGACATGACTGAGCGACTTCACTTTCACTTTTATTCTTTGGAGAAGGAAACGGCAACCCACTACACTACTCTTGCATGGAGAATCCCTGGGATGCGGGAGCCTGGTGGGCTGCCGTCTATGAGGTTGCACAGAGTCAGACAGGATTGAAGCGACTTAGCAGCAGCAGCATATTCCAACATCCACACACCATTTTTCACATTCATTTATTTCAAAATTCTATCCAGAAAACCATATGTGCTTAATTGAATTCATGGTCAACTCTTACCTACACAGATATAATCCAGTATGTTCTATTTAGCACATTCTGGGATATATGGCTGGTGATTTCCCCACCTGTAGAATGTCTTTGTCCTTGTTCAGTAAACTGAATGAAAATGTGTTCATCCAGACACCTGTATAAAACAGTGGAAGAGAAAAACGTTTTACACATGTCTAGACATAGATATTCATCCCGTCAGAGAACATGGACACATGCTTTCACTAGGATGAAAAGGACTGTAAGTAGAGGCTATGGGCTTCATGTGCTTTTATAATTGATTACAATCTGAGATTGGTTTTCAGGAACTCCACCCTGAAAATCTTTTGCTGCTTTCTTGGGTATTTTCAAAGGTCATCCATAACTACTGGCATGATGGGAAAAGAAGGCACGTTGTTATATTCCCTGGATATGGTAAAATTTAAAATTTTACCTTTAAATTAAAAATTTAAAACCTCATGTCTGATTCTATCCTTTAGCTTTAACTCAGTTTCCCCTTAAAATACAGAGCCAAGAACCCCAAGCGAGATGTCTCTCATTTATCACCTATGTCCACTGAAAAAATACATGCAACCTAAAGGTTGAGAGTTTTGTTTATTCAGTGAAAATGTCTAGTTCTTCAAGCCTGGGAGACAGCTTCTCAAGTAATCCAGAGAAAACTGCTCCATGGATGTGGGGCAAAGTGTTAGGTTATATAAAAGTTTGCAACAAAGGGGGTAGGTAGTCTGAACATCAAAGATTATTGTTAATTAAGGAAAACCAGGTATCTCAAGTTAAGGAATATATCTCTCTTCTATGTATGGGGAAGATGCAAGTGTCTAGGCTCATTGATATCATTCATTTCTTTTGCATCTCAGCTATCTGGGACCTGCATCCTGCTTCTTGATTATTCACATCTTCAGTTCCACCATAGGGCATGGCATGTGGCTGCCAGATACCCAATATTATTCTTCCTGGACTCAGAAATGCACATTTGGAGAGCTGTGACATCCTTGTTAATTGATATGGCAGAAAATACTCCACTTCACACCTATTTACCTAAAATATTTAGGTTACTGCTCAACTTCTCACTTTAGTGGCTTTATTCATTTTTCCCAATTAAAAATGTTATTTGGAGAATCTAAATTTCTAAACAAAGAACAGGAGTATTTTTTCCAACAGAAATTGACAATTCTTATTAGAGTATCATTAAAACCACAGCATTTCTCATTATCACCTTTATTCCTGGTGTTTTTGTGCATTGGGTGTGGGTTTATGTGTTCCAATACACACATGTGCCTCTAATTTTCCTCTCCTTTTGTGATCCTTCTGTTCTGATTCTAATTCCTTTTCTATTTTTCTTCTGCAAATAGCACAGAACTGATATATTTATTGACTTACTTTTGAATATAAACACATTTAGTGTTCTACTTTTAAGTATAAAGATGTACAAGCAAAACATTATATTTCAATCTAAAATTGTATGGGAAATGCTTTTCAATTATTTAAATGGTTCTCAATCTAGATCTAATAAACTTTCTAGGGCTCCAAAACTGTTTTGCTTTTTCTAAATAAATGCGAATACACACAAATGAAAAATATCACACAAAGTGATTTAAGTGGTAAGTAGAGTAAGAAATTCATGGAATAGATTCTTTCTGCATATATTTGGAAGTTAAAAATAATCCTGATATGCAAGTAGAAACTTAGCTCTTAAACATAGGTTTTAAAAAAGTGTAATTAAGTAAACTTTTAGCTTGTTAAGTTTTAGTCTATGTGGAACAGAAACACCCTTAAGATACTCATCTTGATAGAATAATTTTTTGTTACATTTTCAAGGTCAACAGATTTCCAACACTGAAATTTAATTTCAAAATACTTTATAACAAAATTCACAGATGTGAGGTGTTATAATAGTCATTTGCTTAGGGCAGCTACACAGGAAAATCACGCAAATGTATAATTTTTGGTCTTTCATGGGAAAAAATACTGAGGCAATTCTTTGAAATATTTTCCACTGCAGCAAATTTATGGGGATAGAATGTTTGAGATTTACTTAATATCATAGATTTGTCATAGCAAAAAGAATAAATACAATCTTAAACCCAGAATGAAACTTGAGTTAAATGACCTTGGATAATGATACAATTTTATTTCATTATGATACAAATTTACTTTATATAAACATGTATTAAATTTACAAAATAGTATGTAAGATAATTTAATACCCAGAATCTGTACTTCTCAAAAACATCTTTGAAAATAGAAAAGCATATAGAAGTTACTACACAAAAAAATTACTATGGTACTCTTTTAAATTCATGAAATAGGGGTTTAAAAGATCTTTTGATGGAGACCATAACAAAATATTTTTATTTCAATATAGAAAAAATGTACATCCCATGTTAGATTTTTTTTTTTTTCATTTTAGGTTATTTCATTTTATTTTTTGTCCTTTTTTGACTAGCTTATTTTTTAATTTATTTATTCTAATTAGAGGCTATTTACTTTACAATATTGAAGTGGTTTTTGCTATTCATTGGCATGAATCAGCCATGGGTGTACATGTGTTCCCCATCCTGAACCCCCCTCCCATGGCCCTCCCTGTCCCATCCCTCAGCACTTATTTGAGTTAAATGACATTAGATAATGATACAATTTTATTTCATTATGATACAAATTTACTTTATATAAATATGTATTAAATTTACAAAATAGTATGTAAGATAATTTAATACCCAGAATTTGTACTTCTCAAAAACATCTTTGAACATAGAAGAACACATAGAGGTTATTACACAAAAAATTACCATGGCACTCTCTTTTAAATTTTTCAAATACCCATATTAGATTTCTTAAATAATTTCATTTAAAAGATATCTACAAAATCTTATACTAATCTTTTACTACACTTTTTTGGTTTTTGTTTTTTTCATAGAAACTTGTGTTTGAAGGGCTATTACCTAGGGATATTTTAGGTGAAAAATTAGAAAACAATATTTCTACAAATGCTTTGAGAGAACTTACAATGCCTGTAAGTATTTCATGCACTTCCAAATGCCTAGAACAGATCAATATACTACAAGAGATCCTTGACATATACTCTTTAATGACTAAAATACATAGAATAAAATATAACTGTTATAAAAAGTCACTAATCACAAGTATGTTTGAAGAGCCTTTCTTGTAAAACATAGTCTATAATTAGAGTTTTGCTGTTTTCAAAGACACACTCATACACATTCACACAGAGTAATTTATTACTCTGGGAGAAACAAAAGTTATAAAATCATTGAAATACATACTTTGAGCATTTAAAAAGAAGGCACTTTCCCTGGCAAATAGATTTGTGTAGTGGCTAATATTATGACTTCATGTAAAAATAAACGTGCTTATATTTGTGTTAGTTTTTCAGTCAGGTTCGACTCTTTGCGACCCCACGGACTGTAGCCCGCCTGGCTCCTCTGTCTGTGGAATTCTCCAAGTAAGAATACTGGAGTAGGGAGCCATGTCCTTCAGGAGATCTTTCTGACCCTGGGATCGAACCCAGGTCCCCCACATTGTAAGCAGATTCTTTACGATCTGAGCCACCAAGGAGGCCCCAAAATAAACATAGCTGACCATTTAAAACCCTGATATTTCATTTTGAGATATATATTTTTATATTGATACTATTCTAATATGTACTATCCTCAAATTGTTTAAAGTATCCAATCAAATTCCATATAAAATTTATTATAAATAGAATTCTTACAAAAATTTTATTATAAAGATGGATTTCATGAACCTATTAAATGAGGTTATATATTCTTTCATACATTTAGTCCTAAATAAGTGACATGATTCATTTTTATTTGATAATGTGAATGTTTTGGCTAACTTTTCTACTATTGCTTTCCTTTCGAGAAACATTAAAAAATTATATTTATATGCATACTCATTGTACTGTACTTTGCTCTGTAGTGCATCACAGATGCTGCAAGCTTCATGCCTCTGTGTCATATTTGGTAATCCTCAGAATATTTCAAAACTTGTCATTATTATTATATTTGCTACAGTGACCTGTAGCAATCAGTGATCTTTGATGTTACTATAGCAATTGTTTTGGGTACAGCAAATTATAACCTTATAAGATGACAAACAATTATTAAAATAACAAAGGATTTAGAATATTACATAGACTTAGTTGAAAAGGCTGAGGCAAAGTTTGAGAGAATAGACTCCAATTTGGAAAGAAGTTCTGCGGTGGTAAAAATGGTATCAAACAGCTTTGCATGCTACAGAGAAATCATTCCTGAGAGTGTTACCAAGTCCAAACTCAGACTGCTTGCCACACGACAGATGAATAAATCAACAGATGAACTGTTGGGGCAAGGAATAGAGACTATATTCAAAAGACCAGCAGATGGAGTAGATTGCAGATATGTGTCTCAAAGAACCAGTTTTCCTGGGTTAGAATTCACTCTTCTTTTATACATCTCTCAATCCGTTATAAAATGTCTAATATGATTCAAATGGACCTATCTAAAAGAGATCTGAATTTTAGTGAATTTAAGCAATTAAAAATTCCTTTTAAAAGATTTATTTATTTGTCTGTGCTGAGTCTCTTTTGCTGTACACTGGCAATTAAAAATTCTTTTTAAAAGATTTACTTATTTGTCTGTGCTGAGTCTCTTGCTGTACACTGGCTTTTCTAGTCGTGGAGAGTAGGGGCAACTCTTCATTGCAATGTGTGGGCCTCTCACTGCGGTGACTTCTCTTGTGGAGCACGGGCTCTAGGCGCATGGCTTCAGTAGTGCTGCCCATGAACACAGTAGTTGTGGCATGTGAATTTACTTGCTCCACAACGTGTGGGATCTTCCCAGACCCGAGATTGAACCAATGTCCCTTGCACTGCAAGGCAGAATCTTTTTTTTTTAATTTTTTAAAATTTATTTTTATTAGTTGGAGGCTAATTATTTTACAATATTGTAGTGGTTTTTGCAGAATCTTAACCACGGGATGATCAGGGAAGGGTCACCCCCAAAATCATTTTTTTTTAATTTATTTTTATTGACTGGAGGCTAATTACTTTACAATATTGTAGTTGTTTTTGTAGAATCTTAACCACGGGATAATCCAGGAAGCGTCACCCCCAAAATCATTTTTTTCTTCATTTATTTTTATTAGTTGGAGGCTAATTACATTACAATATTGCATTGGTTTTTTCCATACATTGACATGAATCAGCCATGGATTTGCATGTGTTCCCCATCCCGATCCCCCCCTCCCACCTCTCTCCCCACCTCATCCCTCTGGGTCTTCCCAGTGCACCAGCCCTGAGCACTTGTCTCATGCATCCAACCTGGGCTGGCAAAACCTTTGTTTCACACTTGATAATATACATGTTTCAATGCTGTTCTCTCAGATCATCCCACCCTCACCTTCTCCCACAGAGTAAAAGAGACACAGATGTATAGAACAAAATTATTTTTTTAAAGGCAGGGTGAACAGGTACCACAGACATGTAAGACTGATAGAGAATCAGGATTTTAATTTGTAGTTTCAGAATTTAGATTTAAGTCATCATCCAAACAATTATTCATATTTTGTAGGGTTAGGAGTATTTTTTTTTTTAATTATTGATAAAAAAAAAAAAAAAAAAGAAAAAGAAAAAAAGAAATTCAAAGTAGAGATGTTTAATCATAATTACTTAAGAAGAGTCTGACACATGATCGGATTAAATATAGGATATATGTTACAGTCACAGACTGTTCTTTCTGGCTACTGACAATTTCATACCATTATAATGCCAGTCTCCTAAAATAAAGAATAAGTATATAAATTCTTTTGAAAAAAGAATAATGTAGTACAAAGTAAGAGATAATGTACACAAATATACCTCTACATCAGCAATTAAAGAACTGTGTGGACTTCCTAGTCACACAACGGCAATTCTCAGTGTGTGTGTAATGCTTAGACACTCAGAAGTTTCATTTATGAAGTGTTATATTTTTGTGTGTTTGCATTTGTTTATAAAAACTGATATCTGCATAAAAGTTTTTTTTTTTTTCTTAGCAAGACCTCACTATAAATTTTTATTTCAAGTATCTGCCTAACATTTATCATCTTGAAATTGGTTCATTGTTGTTTTTTAATCTAGGATTACTTTCTCTAATTTGGCACAGGATCTTAAAGAATTCCAGTAGTAAAGGAATCACACCTCTTCAGGTGGAAAAGACTTTGTCAAGGACACAGCCTGAAAGAGCAATTTAAATCTGGGTTTGAACCATTATATACTGCCTATTCATATCTGCATCAGTAATAAGTAACCAAGACAAGTGAGAAAAGTTACTTGGTGTCTCTAACTCACAGCTGTGACTTCCAGAGCCTGAATTTCTGAGTTAGAATGATTCCTGGCATTACCACTTGCAAAATCATTTGCTTGCATGACTTTAGGTTGGTCACTTAATCTCATGAAACCACAGGTGCCTTATTTCCAACATGGGGATAAAACACACCTATGTTATTGAGTATAGGTTATGTAGGTTAAGTTCTTTCATTCATGTGATTTTTTCAATGTAGTACAAGTTATACAATTCTAGCACTGAAAATTCTATTATTAACTGTGTCACTCAGTCATGTCTGACTCTTTGCAACCTCATGGACTATAGGCTGCCAGGCTCCTCTGTCCATGGAATTTTCCGGGCAAGAGTACTGGAGTGGGTAGCCATTCTGTTCTCCAGGGGATCTTCCCAATCCAAGGATCCAAGCTGGGTCTCCTGTATTGCAGGCAGATGGTTTACCATCTAAGCCACTATTGTCTCTTAAAAAGATTCATTCTAAATATACCTAATTATAAGGATTTTCCTTACTGCTTAAGTTATTAAGGAATGTGACAATAATAATGACAGTTATAATAAATTAGGGCTCTGGAGCTATACTACCTGGTGTCTACCGCTTACTTGCTATGTGGCCTCATTAGCTATTTAACCTCTCTAAGTCTCTGTTTTTTGTTTTGTTTTGTTTTGTTTTGTTTATGTAAGTCAGTGATGGACAAGGAGGCCTGACATGTTGCGATTCATGGGGTCGCAAAGAGTCGGACACGACTGAGAGACTGAACTGAAAATAGAGTAAATAACAGTGAGTGTTTAACTTGTAGAGTTGTGTGAGGTATAAAGAATCAATAACTTTGAGGCACTCTGTAAGGAATTCAGAATGTATATATTGTCATCATAGTACTATGCTTTTACTGAAAAAAATATATGTTTAAATTTTAAATAATTCACTGCCATTGTTAAAAAGTAGTGTGCATACGTCTATATATGTACTTAGATACATATGCTTTTCATGAATTTTAAATTATTTTTTCTCCTGAAAGAAAAACAAAGTCACCTGTAAATATTTGCTGTATTCTTTCAATAAGGAGAAAACAACATAACTCTGTGTATGACTTTGATCTAACCTTGCAACTATACCATACAGTAGAGTGGTGAGATTAAACTAAGTCAATTAACTTAAAAATGATGACAACTTTTGGCAAAAATATTTCTAAAAACAAAGTTCTATAAAATGTTATACAAAAGACAAATATTTATTAAAAATTAACAGCTTCCAGCAAAAGCTATGATAATATATAAAAGTATGTAAATTCCTAGCACAAAAATTAAAATGAAGAGTATGGTTAAAAATAAAAGCTATTAAAATTCCCTTCTCCAGAGAGATACCACAAAATAATAGGCAGAAGCAAGTAAGAATTGAAATAGCTGCAACAACAAATAATAGGCAGCCAGCAATTTACATGAGAAAGCTAGATGGAAAAGAGCCACAGTGGAGAAAATAAAAGAAATATTATAAAGGTGTGTATTTAAAAAAAAAATATTTAAATCCCATCTTGAGAAATAATTCAAATCATACTTAATGCAGTAACAAATTTGGAAAGGTAATTATAGTACATCCATTGCCAGTTTATTAATATTTTCTTTATGCTGACCATTTAAGTGGGCAGAAGTGTTTTGAATAGTTTTTCACTTTCTTCATCTTGACTGAGCTCCACTATATTTAGCTGAATGCTGATGATCACCTCTCAAGAAATTTGAAGCCCATTGCATTATTTTTCCTTCTGGTCTTTCATTTGTGAGCTACCCTGAGTTATTTTACAAGGATAGTGTGGACATAAGATAACACACATTTTCATCTCATTTGATGGTCTAAAAGAATTATCTGGCATGGTAGTAATTTGGATTTTGGTTCCATTATAATGTGAATAATTCTGGTCATTATATATTGAAAAGGATTAGACATTAAGAAATGGACATGTGAAGCATACAAAAAGGTGTTTTCTGCAATCTTTTGGAGGACAGACTCAGGCTCTGAGTTATTTTTTTCTCCTAATAATCCTTTTTCTTTTTTTCCTCTCCTAGGTCTAGGTTGCTAAGATTGATAGAGAAAAACATGCTCTGTTACTGATGGTTGTGCCAAATGATTCTGATAACATGACATATATAATTGGAATATTACAGATCTGGTTAATTATTTTACTTATGTAATTCTTGATTTTTTTTAAAAAGACTTTATTGCAACTTGAATTTTCAGCATGCATTTATACTTTATTTTTCCATTTATGAGACTAATAACTGAGATTGTTACTTTTCGAGTAACTAAAGATTTTCCTTCCCTTCTTTGGACCATATTGATAATTTTACTTCATTAGATTGTATACTTACTGCAAATTTAATTTATAAAGGAACTAAAATAATAAAAATAGTTTATGATTCCATATCTTATATATGACCATCTATTTATTGGCATTGAATAAGACAGCTGCAAAATCCTTTTTTGCTGTTTTTATTCACTGAAAAATTAGAAATGTTTTCCTTTCAATAAAAGGATTTCTGTATTATCCTTTCAACAATAGATACCATACAATGAATGTTAAGGGTAAGTTAGAAACTCTTCTCAGCTGTGAGTTGTGCTATTACAGTTAATCTGCATAGTCAATTTATCAGGTAGCTGGGCATGACTACCTGGAAAAGGGAATGGATGCCCACTCCAGTATTCCTGCCTGAAGTATTCCATGGCCAGAGGAGCCTGGCTGGCTACAGTCTATGGGATTATGAAGAGTCAAACAGACTGAGTGACTGACACTTTCAGCTTCCACTGTCAGAATTTATTTACTCTTACTGATGAAGACATAGAGTCACAAATACATTGAGAGTTTAATCTTGTACTCACA
This sequence comes from Hydropotes inermis, assembly GCA_020226075.1. Classification (NCBI taxonomy): domain Eukaryota; kingdom Metazoa; phylum Chordata; class Mammalia; order Artiodactyla; family Cervidae; genus Hydropotes; species Hydropotes inermis. The sequence continues at coordinate 39,678,347 of CM035295.1, forward strand.
AAAATGTTAAAGTGAGAATTTGAAATTAGGCTGATGGAAGCCTAAGCCTGGAGATTTAAAACTAGCCATATCTGCTTAAAATCTCTCAATATTTCATTATACAACTAAACTATACTTTATTTAACTTGACGTTTGTTGGTGGACATTTTTTTACTTTAACAAAATTACTGTGAGAAATTCTAGATATTTTTCCAGAGTATTAATATATTATTTAAGCTGTCAACTTCTGTAAAGTAATTATAATATTTTGTGTTTTAATTTAATTTGTATTCCTTGACTTGAAAGTGAAACTGTTAACACAATTTTACTGGTAAATTTAATTGCTCTTATTCTGTTCTGTGAATACATTTTATAAATTTTCAGATTTATCTGTGTAGGTTTGATTCTCTTTGCTGGCTGAGTTCTTCCTCAATTCATAAAGGATGGGAACATAGTCTCCCTGTGTCCTTTCTTTCTTTCCAGAGACAAGTTTGAATTAACTTGTATATATATACACACGTATGTATGGAAATTAAGAAAAAAATGGAGAAAGAAGAAGAAAGAAGGAAAAGGGAAGGACAGAGAGAAGGAAGGAAAGAAATTGTCACTATGTGAGATGATGATTGTGTTAATTAGCTTGATGTTATCATTTCAGAAAACATGCTTATATGAAAGCATTAAGTTGTACAGGTTAACTGTAATGTTCATTTGCCAATCACACCTCAAAGAGCTAAAAAGTGAAAAAAGTAATCAAGGAGAGTTTATATGTCCAATTATAGCCAGGCTTTCTCTATGGTGTTTTATATATACATATTTTAAGGTAATAATTAAGAATATGAAGAAAAATATTAAAATATAAGTAATATGAATAAATGAGTATGGATTACATGTATTGAGGAATAGTAACTCAACTGTAAAATTGCACAATGCCTTTGAATTATTTTATAATGCAAAGCAATCAAATTTAAATATCAATATATACTTTGGGGGAGGAAACAGTTAACCAAATAATTCTAAAGTTCATTTAATAAAGTAAGTGAATGTTAAGCAAATACACATAACCATGAAAATTCAAGGAAAAGGAGATTAACAAGAAGGTATACTACCAGAAAAATAAAGTATAATATACAACTATAGTAACTAAAGCTTTGTAGTACCAAGGAATAGATGAATCAATAAAAATAACTGAAATATCTAAAATAATTATAAATATATGAGATAATTTATTATAAGATAGAGATAAAATTGATAATAGCAGAGGTAAGTTTCACTCTCCAATAAATGATGTTGGGAAAAGTTATCAATAACGTGGAAATGACAATAATAATAATAATGGTAATAATGTTTCATCACTATATTTATCATAATGTGAGATTATGCACACATCATACTCCAATTTATGCATAATTATCTCATCAATTTGCATTTTGTAGAAATGTATTCTTCAAAATCTAGAAAGATATGTTTGTCTACATAATAATTAAATAGTTATTTGGTTAAAAAACTACCAAAAATAAATGCTAAATGGCATGCTTCAAATATGTAACACATCTGACAGATAAAGGCTAATTAAATCTAAAAGATAAGCAGCAGTTATAAATCAGCATAGTAAAAAGAAATAACCATTTCTATAAAAAAGAAGGCAAATACATGAATCAGCATTTCATATAAAATAAGCACATTCAATTAATATATGAAAACTATTTCTTAAGAAGTACAAATTAAAACATGAAGAGACATCAGTATTCATTTATTATATTGTCATGTTATTCAGTATACAGACATTTGGGTGCTGATTATGTGTGTGAAAGCCCAGTGAAGTGGGAGAGTGTCCATGTTGGGGAGAGAGGCCAGGCATAAGAAGGAGGTGTGATTGACTCACTTAAGGTTTTGAAGCCCAGCCAAAATAAGAGTGGATGGGTCATTTCTTCAACTCTTGCATTCTGGGAAGAAGCTGTCTCCATGTTTAAAACCATTCCTCAATTTCAGGAGTCACATATCAGTATCTTCCATGAAAAGATGCTGGCATCACTAATAATCAAGAAATTCAACTTAAAACTACAATGAGATATCACCTCATATCAGTCAGAATAGCTATCACCCAAAGACGACTATTAATAAATGCTGGAGAGAATTCATAGAAAAAGGAACACTTGTACACTGTTGGTAAGAATATACATTGGTTCAGCCACTATGGAATAGAGCATGCAGGTTTTTCCAAAAATGACCCAGCAATCCCAATCCTGAGTATATACCTGATAAAAACAAAATCTGAAAATACACATGTCCTCACTGTTCATAACAGCACTGTTTACAGTCACCAAGCTACAGAGGCTACCTAAGTGTCCATCAACAGATAAATGGATAAAGAAGATGTGGTATATACACACAATGGAAAATGACACAGCAAAAAAAATGAAATTCTGCCATTTACAACAAACATGGATTGACTTGGAAGCTACTATGCTAAGTGAAATAAGGAAGACAAAGAAAGACAAATATCATATGATATTAGATATATGTGGAATAAAAATAAAATAAAAAATAAAATAAATTAGTGAATATAACAAAAAAGAAATAGACTCACACATACAGAGAACAAATTAGTGGTTCCCAGTGGGGAGAGAGGGGAGGGGAAGGGCAATATAAGGGTAGGGAATAACAGATACAAAGTACTGTGTATAAAATAAATAATCTACAGGAATATATAGTTTGACACAGGGAATGTAGCCGATATGTTATAACTATAAGTGTAATAACCTTTAAAAATTATGAATCACTATGTTGTTCACCTAAAGCTTATATAGAATCGTACACTAACTGTACAACAATAAAGAATTAAAGAGAGTAGGTAAAAGTCTAGAGCATATATTAATAAAGTTAGGCTATACTTTATTCATCTTTCCTTTGTAATTTCAGGGCTTTTTTTATTTGAGAATAATCGCTATACAATGTTGTTTTATTTTCTGCTATTTAACAAAGTGAGTCAGTTATCTGTATGCATATATTACCTCCCTTTCAGACCTTCTTCAACAAGCCCACCCCTCTAGCTCATCACAGAGTGCTGAGCTGAGCTCCCAGAGTTGTACAGAAGCCTCCCACTAGCTGCCTATTTTACACATGGTAGTGTCTTTATGTCAGTTCTAATCACCCAGTTCATCTCACTCTCCCTTTTGCCCCCAATCCGTGTCCATATGTCCATTCTCTAAGTCTGCATATCTAGTCCTGTCTCTGCAAATAGATTCTTGATAAAATGAAGGATGGTTAGAATCTAGCCAGCTTTTTGGAAAGCAGCAAGTATGAGGAATAAGATTTAATGCTACAACAAAAAGGGTCAGGTGGGAATAGTGAGATAAAAGGGGAATAGTTCTTTGGTGCCAGGAATGGACAAAGAAAGACTTCACAGCTAGGCAGGCAGGCTTTCTACTGTATTCTTCAGGAGTTACTTCCTTATTTTGCTTAAATTGATAATGAGGAACATGAGATCATCATCTATTTCGGATTATCTTTATTGATGCCCTTCATTGGCAGACTAGGAAGAAATATTTTTCTTTCTTTTTTCTCTCTTTTTAGAAACATTTTGTGGCTTGTTGAGACAAAATTAAACTGCAAAATGCTGCCATTGTGCACTTATGTTTAAGGTATATGTAACTGTTTATGTAATATATGTTTTCCCAATTTATAAATGAAAGCGGAATTTTCTTAAAAAAAAAAAAAAAACAAACTCCCAAGAACAGTAGTCCCTTAGATGGTGAAGCTCATTATAAGACAAGCCAGGAAACAGGACATTAGCCTCAATTTCTTATACAATTTTTATAAGTGTCTTTCTTAGAACTAGCTTCTCTTTGGCTGAGATAAGATAGGAGAAAAGCATTTACCTCCTTAACCCTATGGACCCATGGACTCTAGCCCACCAGGGTCCTCTGTCCATGGGAGTCTCTGGGCAAGAATGCTGAAGTGGGTTGCCATTGCCTCCTCCAGGGGATCTTCCTGACCCAGGGATTGAACCTGGTTCTCCTGCATTATAGGCAGATTCCTTACCATCTGAGCCACCAGGGACTCAGAAACCTACTACTATGACAGTGTTAGTTACTCAGCCATGTCCAGATCCTTGCAACCACATGGACTGTAACTTGCCAGGCTCTTCTGTCCATGGAATTATCCAGGCAAGAATACTGGAGTGGGTAGCCATTCCCTTCTCCAGGGGATCTTCCCAAACCAGAGATCGAAAACCCACATATCCTGCATTGCAGGCAGATTCTTTATTGCCTGAGCCGCAGCTCTATTACTTTTAATATATATATATATATATATTTGACTATACTGGATCTTAGCTGCAGCACATGGGATCTAGTGCCCTGAACAGGGATCAAAAATGGACACTCTGCATTGGGAGTACAGAGTCTTAATCACTGGACCAGCAGGTCAGTCCCCTATTTGACTATTTTTCGGGCCTGGTGCACTGGGAAGATCCAGAGGGATCGGGTAGAGAGGGAGGTGGGAGGGGGGATCAGGATGAGGAACACATGTAAATCCATGGCTGATTCATGTCAATGTATGACAAAACCCACTACAATATTGTAAAGTAATTAGCCTCCAACTAATAAAAATAAATGAAAAAAATAATAAAATAAAATCATTTGTTACTTTGGCAAAATAAATAAATAAATAAATAAATAATGTAGTAATTGATAATTTCTTTCTTCAGCTTTGCCTCCTAGTCACTAATTCTGTTTCAAGTTCCTCAAATTCAGAGTAACACTAAAAACCATAATCCACACCACTTTATGTGCTGATCTATTTGGAGTCTCTTAGGCAAATGACATGAAACGAGAAAGTTACTCATTTAGAATAGCTAAATGACTCAATTTATATCTATAGTTAGACTCGATTTCAATCTGTAGTTCATTAAGTATGTTTTTCTACTTCAATTTATAGAAATTGCATTACTTCATTTATAATTTCAGAAATGGGACAGAGAGGTAAGTAAAGGGGAAAAGGCCTGATTACATTCCAAGTGCTTGGTTTTTCTTGACCAGTCTCTGCCTTTGCCACTAATCTGCCTCCTTTTGAGATTATTTATATCTAATGTTACTGGAGTATTAGAAATATTAGCAGTGACAAGATTCTCCACAGAAACTTTAGCAGAGAATAAGACAGCGTTTGAGGGAAATGCAGCTACAACACAGTAAAATGCCTGGACCTTGTCAAGTTCGCTCATCTCAGATAGTTCACCAGCTTGCCACTGACCTCTCTGTGTTCCTTAGTCCCTGCCTTGTTGGCTCCTGTATTTGATATTGACCTGCCACCAGATTACTGTCAAAAGTTTTCTAACCAGACATTAGCTTGATGACTCCCTGCCACTTTACACTCTATGTGAGGGGACCCTGACAGCAGACTGAATAAACCAAATCTCATGGGAGTATTTTAAACTCAAGACTAAAACTGCCTTGCCTATCAAAAAATCTGTTCCCACTGGGAAGAAGTATTTGCTTCATCAGTTACATCTCCCAATGATTGGTTGCAAGGATTTAAGAACGAAATACAGTTCTTTGAGAGTGGCGCAACAATTTTCTCCTCCAGTTACCATTTTGACTCTGGCCAAAGTTCCTGTGATACTCTGTGCTGGGCAGTGCTGAGTTGCGTCCGACTCTTTGTGACCTCATGGACTGTAGCCGGCCAGGCTACTCTGTCCGTGGCATTCTCCAGGCAAGAATACTGGAGTGGGTTGCCTTGCCTTCCTCCAGGTGATCTCCCCCATTCAGGAATCAAACCAGGGTCTCCTGCATTGCAGGTGGGTTCTTTACCAGCTGAGCTACTAGGGAAGTCCACTTGTGATATATACTAAGTTATATGCTGTGCGTTGCGGACATCAATAGAAAAAAACAAGGAATTGAAGATGATCTAAACACTAAGCGTGTACCAAAATTGAATGTATTTGTTGTTTTGCTAGTGAGACACTGCAAGAGGAGCATAGGATCTATGTGAGTTTATAAGAAGTAAGCAAAAATCAGCACATTTCAAATATCTGTAAGGAAAACTGACAAGATTACTACAAAATCACTTTTCCTTGCTAACAAAGCTCTATATCTGTCAAATGTTTGGAATGCATACAATAACTCATTAAAAATGGACAGGATTAGAGACATGGAGGAATATTAAACCATCTATAAAACTTCTTCTTGATTAGAGGGAATAGGATATATTTTGCTACTGTATAAGGAAGTCATTCTTCAGTGCGTACATACAGAACACAAAAATAATGCATATTTTTGTTTTTGGAATTGTTTCCATCTGAAATTATGTACAACCAATCCTCATTTTGCATGGTCTTGATGTTCCAAAATTCTACTTCTCAATGTTAATTAAAATCACTCCCCACCAAATATGATCCAAATTTGTTAATTAAAATCATTCCTCCCTCAAAAAATATGGTCCAAAATTGTTACGTAGGTGTCTAAACTGTACTCAGTTGCATAAAGCACACATTTCACAGCTAATTCTCCAAGGCAGGCATCACTTCATAAGTTACCTGTTCATCATGATTACTGACAGTTGTACAATTCAGAGCTGGATGGTGGTTGATCATTGTCCATCTTTTGCTCAGTCCAAAGAAGACATCAAACACGAGTTGTATTGCCTTTTGGTGTCCCAGTGATAAACCCAGTGACATTTTAAAAAAATGGATAACTAAAAGGAGGAAGTGCCAACCAAGATAAAAGTTCAGCAAAGAAAAGCCAACACTGGAAGTACAATTCAAATATAAGGTAAATGGAGTTATAGAAGAAATACAACCATGGGAATGTTGATACTACAACTGTTCTAGAGACTGAAGTCAGGAGATTTTAGAGAAGGTGAATTCATTCAATAAAGATGATGGTGACAAAAATGATAAAGATGTTTCAAAGAAACTGATGCCAGCCAAAATCCCACATTAAAGAAACACTCAAAGATGTAACAACAAAAACTCAAAGGGTAAAATATTAGAAGTTGATCTAACTTTAAAACAGAATATGGCAATTTACAAAGGCATAGAAAAAAATGCTCACTCTACCTTGTAAATTATATAATGAGATGAAGAGGGCAAGGCTATTCTTTTATATCTGGTGCTAAATATTTATATACTTAACAAAGTAATAAAATCTTTTAATTCTCTATGTTTTTATAGAGTTTAGTCTGTCCAAGAAAACAGATGAGTAGTTGGAATTTTTACACCAAGAACCATAATTAGAAACAAAGTTTTGTGTCAATCCCTTGAGGCATGTACAGGATGGAAAACTGAGAATCAAGTAAAAGCAACAAAAAGCAGGTACTAAGTTATATTGCATACAATTGTGTAACTGAACTGAATATGGCCATACAAAGTAGTCTTCAAAAACAGTATCAATTTTAACTTTTATAATTTTTTTAACCTTTCTGGAGAAATTCCATTTAACCAGGAAAGTCGATCAATGGTTTTTGTCAATAACTTTATTTCAAAATTTTATAAATATAGTCATTTTTATTTTAAAATACATAGACAAAATAAGAGGCAATTAAAAATGAACTATTTATTACATGGATCTGTTTCACTTTCCCCTCATTTTAATAAAGAACTTACAGAGTGTAAAAAGGAGAAGATACCTGGTGAGTTTGATGAAATGCCTTAACAGATGAATGTTATCAAATGCTTAGATGCCCACTTAGTTATCCTTTTCATATATACTTTTGACTCATTATGAGAATAGACCTGATCAAAAAAGTAACTAACAATAGTACTTTTAAAGCTCAGTTTTTGAATGGGTTATTTTATATAGTGCTTAGTCATTTAAGCATGCAATAACTTGATTAAAGGGAAGAGTGAATAAATAAATATTTTTAGTGCATTGGCAAAATCACTGATTAACATACAGAAAAATTAATGAGTCCTACTTGATAAAGTATGGCAGCAAGCTACTCTATTGCATCATGTGACTGCTAATTAAGAAAATAAATTCAGGTTTTTAAACTGTGAAATTTTCAATTCTTGGCAATCAGAAAAATATAGTATCTACCTTCTCATTTTACCATTATAAGTGAAATACATTTATAAAGCAGCATAAAGCACCTATAAAATGGAAGAAGATAGATTCATTCATGCTTAGTACAGTATATGCATAATTGGTTAAGAGTTAATTTTGAAGTGCAAGCTTATAAGATCAAATCAGGAAACAAAGTCCTTGTTGGGGAGAAATATATTTTTCTTAACTTATCAGCAAATTAATTGTCCATAAAATGTACTTTGTCTAATATCAGTCAGAGTTGAATGCATTGTATCTAAGAAGAAAAATATTAGCTTGAACTAAATGCTTTACTTAAAAAAATCAACATTACTTTCAATCTTTCATATTAGGTACAAAGGCCATTAGGTACATAGACAGTTATATATGATTGGTACAAAAAGCTACAATTAGAAAAGGAATTGTCCAGCACAAGCTGCATTTCAGTTCCTATTCCCCTAAGATCCTTAATAGATGTGGAGAATAGAAGGAAGGCTTTTAGTTTTGTTGTATTTGGAGGAACCCCAGCTCCTTTCATTAAAATGAAATGTCAATCCTAGAGCTATTTCCACCAGGGAAATGGCTTCATAGTCATTTATAATAGCAGCAGGGAACTCAAGTGTGGCCATTGAGACATATGCCACTGTTTCCATGAGAAAAATACAATAATAAGATGTGCATTTTATAAAACAACTACTCCCTACTGAATCTTTAAAGAAGATATAGATTTAATTTCCTTGGGGATGGACATTATCTTTCTAAAAAGAATATTCTAAACTGAAACAATGCAGAAATTTATGGAAAGCCAAAAATTAAAATTCAAGACATGCCATTTCAACAGTTTAAACCAGAAAATACACAATAGGCTGCTTGTTAATATAAGATGCTTCAAGTTAGAGCTTGAGGGAACAAAGGAAATTTTACCTAACTTTTGAAATTTGATAGCATTTTTCCACAATGCTGAAGATCAAAAACCACATGTAACTGAGCAAAAATATTTGAATAAAAATCACCTTTGAATTCTCCTAATTCATGCTTTTTATGATCACTTCAGTTTTGCAAAGTGGTATATGTTTATTAATGTCATATGGATTTTCTCATAGGTTATACACAGAAGTGGTTGTCTCCCGGCTGCATGAGTTTACTTTATTAATTATTTCCAATTGTAGTTACATTTTTTCACCTAACAAATACATCCTATGCAACATAACAAAGTTAAATTTGAATAGAAGCTCTCAATGTTTAGGAAATATACAACTGAAAGTGTTTGAGGATGTTTTAAAGAACTATGGATTGAAATAGCAGAAAAATATGTTCTGATTTGAACTTCACTTTTTGATACCCATTGTCTATCTACCTATCAATCAAAATTAAAGACAATAATTTAAATTATCTATGTTAATTAGGCACCTAGACACAATTATATATGATTGGCAAGGGCAGTTGGCAAAGGTAAAGTAAGCAAAGGCAAATTTTCAGGCCCTGTCAAGATTTTAAATAATAATTTCAAATACTGAAAATAACATACCCATTGAAGAAATTTTCTTTAGATAAGTTTTAGACTTTAGAGAGAGTTCTAAATTCTATAATATTCCAAGAAAGAGGAATAAACAGAGGACAGAGAATGATGGACAAGATAAATATAGAAGAGTATTCTTAGTCTTCAGGTTACTAAAAATATCCTTTAAGAAATACAATATACCTATAATTGCACAGACTTACTCTGATATATCATATTACAGTGAAATAAAAGAGACAACCAACTGACAAGTTAAAGAGGTATTTATGTAAGAAGACTTCTACATATTTGATATGCTAGATCTTAATAGAAGATATGAGATTATAGTTAGTGATGCCAATGGCAGGAAAACCAGGAGGAGAGGTGTCAGTGTCCTGCTGATAAATGGATGTACTGGGCTGTCCTTTGTAGCCAAAGTTCAAAGTGGATGATCAGGCAACCCAGCACCTAACACCAAGAGCAGAGTAGGCCTGGCTGGAAGGGAGGAAGTCAAAGTCCAAGGCCAGGAGAACTGGTTTCCCTGAGATGCCTCCCACCCGTGCACTGCGGTGAGGACTCTGAAGAGCAGCGCCCCCACTGCTGATGAAATGGTCTGTGCAACTGGAATAGTGTTCTCCTTTTGAGGGCCCTGACTGCTTCGTCTCTGTGTTTTATAGACTACAGCTGCCAGGGAAAAATGCCCCAGCCTCTCTTGGAGTAGAGCATCTGGACCTTCACCTGCTCAGTTACATTTTATCACAGAAACCAAGGAAAATAGCTAGGAATGACAGTGAAGGAAATTCAATCTGTGATGAAGAGTTGTCGGGTCCTACAAGAACAAGAGGTTAAAGAAGATTTGGGCCTTATTTTAGCTAGGAGGCCAAAGATGCACAGATGAAGGCACATACACTATTAGAAGTCATTCAAAGTGAAATGAAACCCATGACACTGTGTACCATTGAGACACTGAGGATAAAGTGTTTAGCTATGTTTCAGCTATATATTAGCATGTTGGGGTCACAAGGCAAATACACATTATTTAGATGCTTACTGAATACAAGCAATGGTTCAAGTGTGGAAACACTTATTATTCAAAATAGCAAAATCTAGTTGATGTTTTATAAAGAGGACACTTAAATGTTTTCCATAACTGTTGATTTTCTTTCTAGATTTGGTTCTCTTTCTTCTAGAGGGTGTGGAAACAGATCTACTCTACAGCTCAGAGAGGTCTATGGCTTCATTAAATTTATTGAGGTATTTGATTACCAAAAATTTTGAGAGTGAAAAGCTGGATTATGGATAGAACTTATGAATGTTTGGAGAATATTTTCTTAACTCACTTCATAGAGTTTTTAATATGTCAAAAGCCCACTGTGAAACAAAAATTTAAAACAGCCAAGAAGACAGCCAAAAAGTCCAGAAGAGTAAGATCTTTTTCAATAAACTTCAGTGGAGAGAAGAACTCTGATATTGTTTCTGAAATATAGTTTAAGGTCTTATTTCAAGTCTTTCACATTTGATTGTTAAATTGTTCTGGCTTGAATAGAAAAGTAGATTGATATATTGCAATTAAAAAAAAACTTATCTCTGAAGAATGTATTGGGACAACCTAGTTTTTACAACCCAAATAAAAATTAGGGCTTCCCTGGTGGTTCAGTAAAGAAGACAGGAGACCATCTGCAGTGCAGGGACCTGGGTTCGGTCCTTTGGTTAGGGAGATCCTTTGGAGAAGGAAATGACAAACCATTTTGTCATTTTTGCCTGGAGAATTCCATGAACAGAGGAATCATGGGGTTACAAGGGTTGGACCTGACTGAACCCTAAACTACCACTACCAAAACACTATATATTCCATTTCAACATTTAATACATTTATATATTTTGAAAGTGAAAGTCATTCAGTCTTGTCCGACTCTACCCTGGTCTCCTGCATTGCAGGCAGACTTTTTACCATCTGAGCTACCAGGAAAGCCACTGTATGCTTTTCTGTTAAGCAATTACTGTTAGAAAAATAAATGTGCTTTTAAATATATTTAAATAAAAAATAAGCATATTTTTAAGGTGAAAAGGAAACATATAGCTTAATCTTGTATATTGAACTATGTTCAGAAAGCATTAACTCTATACAGAAATAGGCATGCTGTTGGTAATTGCCTAATAGAATACATGGATTAGTCTTTCAGTCAATAAGTGATCATTAAGTGCAAATAAATAATTTTGGTTATTGGCATGGGAATAAATCAGTAAGTTCACAGAACTATTCAAACTGGTACTAAGTAGTTAATAAGCATATATGAACCTATTAAAAAATAGCAATTCTCTGAAATAATGCCATTTAGAGCAACATGGGTGACCTATACAGTTTCAGACAGAGAAGATATATTATATGACATCTCTTATATGTGGAATCTAAAAGGAGAGGATACAAATGAACTTGACAAAAGAGAAACTTGTAAACTTAAGAAATGAACTTATGGCTGCCAGGGGGAAGGTACAGTTAGGGATTTAGGGAAGGTCAGGTACACGCTGCTATGTTTAAGGTGGATAACCAACAAGGACCTACTGTATGGCACATGGAACTCTGCTCAATGTTATGTCGCAGCCTGGGTGAAAGGGAGGTTTGGGGAAGAATGGATACTTGAATAGATAGGGCTAAATCCTTTTGTTATTCACCTGAAATTATCACAACATTGTTAATTGGTTATATACTAATACAAAATAAAATAATAAATAAAAAAGCAAAAGATAACGATGTTCCCTTTAACTGACTCTTTTCAGCCATGCCCATTACTTCCCAAGCAGTTTACGACATTAGTCAAATTTACATAAACGTTAATACCAAGAAGGGTAGCAGGATGTCCCATCCGGAAATATAACTCTTTGGCTTAAAGATTATTTTGAACTGTTTGAGAAACAGTAAACATTGGAGGAGCTCTGAAAATAGGGTAGAAAGTTATCCTCTTGTAAGAGAAATTAACATGTATAGAAGATATGTCTATTGCTAAGGGCATCTTCCTCTCTGTACCGGGAAGAGAAAGATAATTCTAATTCACAAGAGAACCTAATCAACAGAGAATGCACAGGCTTAAATCTCCATTACAAGTTTGTTTTTTTTTTTTACAGTAAAAGCTGTTTAATAAAATATAAAATTGTTTAATACAGTTTTGCTCTTCAGAATATGGTAAATATTGAACATGTATATGTATATATATATACATACATGATCATGTATATATATATACATATATATACATATATATGTCAAACTGTATTTCTATGTGTGTTTTATATTTATTCATTCCTTGTTGCTTTGGGGTTTGGAGTTTCATTTGACAAATATTTACTGAGTACTTACTATGTGTTGTTTGTTGTTATTCAGTCTGTAAGTCATGTCCAACTCCTTGCAACCTCATAGACTATAGCATACCAGGCTTCCCTGTCCTTCACTATCTCTCAGAGTTTACCCAAATTCCTGTCCATTGAGTTGGTGATGCTATCTCCAAGTCCAACCATCGCATCCTCTGCCATCCCCTTCTCCTTTTGCCTTCAGTCTTTCCTAATATCCTTACAAATCTAATCCTTGTTTAGCTTACTTTTCCTGGAACACTGTCAACAACTGGCCTCCCCTACAACCTTCCCTTTTTTGTCTTTAGCTAAAGATTGCATTTTAACTGGTGACTTAGGCCACAGAATTACTCATTTAGGGACATGAGCATCTTCTTGCACCCAAATTTTCCTACATTTAGTGTAGGCTGTTTTCTTGACAGTGAAGCATTTCTTATAAGTGCAGGCTGGGACTTCAGTTTAGGTTTGTTACGTGGGCCAGGTCATTGATGTGGCCTTCTTTTTGTAGGTCCTTCTAGTCAAGACTATGGTTTTTCCAGTAGTCATGTATGGATGTGAGAGTTGGATGGTGAAGAAAGCTGAGTGTCAAAGTATTGATGCTTTTGAACTGTTGTGTTGGAAAAGACTCTTGAGAGTCCCTTGGACAGCAAGAAGATCCAACCAGTCCATCCTAAAGGAGAGCAGTCCTGTGTGTTCATTGGAAGGACTGAGTCTGAAGCTAAAACTCCAATACTTTGGCCACCTCATGCAAAGAGTTGACTAATTGGAACAGACCGTGATGCTGGGAAGTATTGGGAGCAGGAGGAGAAGGGGACAATAGAGGATGAGATGGCTGGATGGCATCACCGACTCGATGGACATGAGTTTGGGTGAACTCCGGGAGTTAGTGATGGACAGGGAAGCCTGGCGTACTGCAGTCCATGGGGTCGCAAAGAGTCAGACATGACTGAGTGACTGAACTTAACTGAACTGAACTAAATATAAATAATATTAAGGAAATTTACATTTTAAGAAAAATGTAAATTACTTTTACATTTTATGAAATGTTATTTCTTATTTACATTTTAAGAAAAAAATGAATGCTAATATGGGAGATAATTCCTTCAGAGGAAATAATAGGGCTTATTAATATGACTTATTTACTTTTTCTTTTAGAAAGTACAGTTTATATCATACCAAGGAAGTAATTGTGTTCATATTTTAACTATAGCTAACTTTGTGAGAGATTGCTCATGTACTGCATCAAAATGAAATTTAAACAACTAACCACTCTTTTTTCTCATGTTGGAGATATTTCAAATGAAATTTTAAGTATGATGTTTCCTTTCCTTTTATGAATTTTTGCAAGATATGCATGTTTATGTTTAAGTATCCTTCATTCAAAGGGATTCTACTTTTACTGTAAATGTCTTACAAAGTTTAACTGTAATATATGGTAATGTTGATATGCATTATTTATAACATTAGTTTCATATCACACAAATGTGTCTGCTTTACTTGAATACCAAAGAGATATGAATTGAAAATAATTGAAATGGAAATGTTTCCATTTAATATTATGTTTTTCCATTGACTCATTTTATGTACTTACAAAGCTTATACAAAATAATATAGACTATTGAAAATTATCTAATAGTATTTTAAAATGCAAAAACCTGTCTATAGTTACTTAACATACCTCTTTTACTTAATAGTACTACACTAAAATTTAATATTATAATTATCTATAATTATGTGTAAATTTAAAAGCACTGTGTGGGTTGCTCTATAAGAATATGATAAAATGCTGATACTGAACAGAACCTATGCATTGTGTATTTGGATTTTTAGTGCAACAGCATTTGCATATGAGCAATGAAAATGATCAACTTAATCTGCCCTCCTAGAGAGCACGGAAGTGACTTTGATTAGCCTATTGAAAACTTGTGTTGTTCCCCTTGAGTTTGGATGCAGGGGGTAAAATTGCCAACATGATGCAGCTCAGTAGGGCTCCAGGGTTCAAGGCAATGTTAAAGTTGGCTGTATTAAAAACAAAGGGGAAGGTCATTGACTAGGAGCAAACAAGTTGTTTATACCACGGTTGTCTGTCTTCTTTAAGTAATTGATCCATGCTGTTATGTTGCAATCATAAATGCATGCATATATTTTCCCCCTCATTGTTTATTTAGCTTTTTGCAAATTAGCATTTAAAAATTAAAATAAGCAATGTCCAGTGCTCAAACAGGGTTTGCATCTGTTTCTCACCATCCAGGCTGGGAAATCTCTTAATTCATGGAACACTGGGTAAAATACTTAAGAAGGTTTTATCTAGGTAGTAGGGAATAATGAACTTTAGAATGAGGACCACACTGAATTGACCTAAAAGTATAAAAAACAATAATACACACAAAAAAATAATACTAACAAAGATCAACATGTTCCAAGTAAATTAATTGAATCTAGTATCCTCAAAAAGCTCATAAGTGTCTAAGATGTAAAAAATAGCCATCACACATCAAGATTCACAAAGTCTTGCACCTAATCAAAGATTATTGTGTAGCAAAGAATCATGAAAATATAAACCACACTGTGAATATTAAATTAATGAAAATACAACCAGAATGGACACATGTTACAATCAGCAAAGGCATTAAAAGTTGTTTTTGTAACTATTGTCCATAGGTTTAAAAATGTGTATAAATATGTATATACACATATGTAATATTAAATATACACATAGATAAATGAAAACTAATTATAAATGTCAGTGTACATATTTATTGCATAAACATGGATTTTCTACCTTTGTATACTGAATAGGTCTAGTAACAGTGATGACACAGCCTCAATGAACACACCCAAGTCGTATAACTTGGTTTCTAAATATCAATCTATAATAAAAACAATCAGGGCTCTGATTTTAGAGATTGGACAAAAAATATACAAGATCAGTCCTGATCATCTGATAGTTGTAGAAAGAAAGGAAGTTTTCTCAAAGTGAAATGAAAAGGGACATATCAAAGGGAAATAGGGGTAAACTGAGAAAGTTGTCTATGACCACAGAACAATTTGTGCAGCAGTATTAATAATAGTGTTGGATTATAATTCAGAGATTACAAAAATATACATGAATACATATTGATATAAATAATTGAATAAATATTGGGATAAGAAATGGGGTGCATGATCTGCAAGAACTGGCGTGCAAATCTCTCACTCCTCATGAATAAGTTCCATTTTTTGTTATATCTCTCTGATTGTGGGTTGCCACACTGTGGGTGGGGTTTTGGGAAAGACTGTGTCCTTTTCTCTCCTACCCATTCTGATGTGTCTCTTTTATCCTTCATTATGAAGTAGCTATTCTGTTAGTTCTCAGTTCTCAGAGAGAGTTGTTGCATAAGTAGCTGTAATTTTGGTGTCTGCATAAAGGTGAGTCCAGGATATTTCCACTTTGCTATCTTAAACCACCCTGCACCTCATACTTTTATGGTGAAAGTCAAGTCATTTTTAAAAGCTAGAAAATGTAAAATATAATTTTCTTATGTTAAAACTTTTTCATTATTACCTAGGGGTTTGCTGTTATTACATCTGCTCATTTTTAAGCAGAGAATAACCCCCCTGGATGGCTCAACTGCAAGGCAATAAACATTATCACCTGAGAAACTATTAGGAGAGATTTTAGTGTAAAATTGAATCAGCCTAGACATTCAAGTCACATGCCTATAATTGCCATTTTAAGTAAGAAGAAATAATTTTCATCAACTTTTCTTCTCAGTAATACATGGTTATCTCTGCTTTGGACTTCTGCTTTATTTTGATCCACTTACAATATAATATAATTGGTCTAATAAAGTTAAATATTTCTATTTGTTGATAATTTCCTGGAAAACTAATTAACCCCATGAAACATTTTAACACTAAGACACTGAGTAACCATTTAATCAAACATTGAAATGTCTCCCTCTCAAATAAAAATCTCATCACAGCACATATGTTGAAATCTCCAGGTTCTTTAAACATGGTAATAGATCAAGCACAAAATACACACAGATCTCTATTATACTGCTTTGCACTTTGTGGCAAAAATTATTTATATCTGTAAGTATAGGGACCTACAATAAACAATTTAAAAATTTAAATCTATTGTCTCTAAAGCTCATGATCTAAATGCAGTGTATCCTGGTTATTAAGTATAATGGACTCATATATATAATCAATGTATTTCAAGGAGGATGAATATATGTGAACAATACACACTTCCTAGAAAAACATTTATAAAAAAGTAGATGAATTTCAATTTATGTACGAAAAAAAAATTTTTTTAAGTTTTAAATCTTAGTTCAGTGATAAGAACTCTCTGGAAAGAAAATTAGTACTCCTTAGTAAATATGAGCAAAATAAAATATTTAAGTAAAAGAAAATTTGATATTTTAAATTATGACTCAACCAGTCATGACAAAATAAATAAACCTCCAAAAGCTTATTTAATCAAATTTCTTTTAAAACCCACTAAAAGTAAGAGCAATTCTGTTTCAAGATCACAAAAAACATACACCTTTGAAGACAGAAAGCTGAAATCAAAAAGTATAAATACTAATTTTGGTGGGGTGAATTAAAAGAGACACATGCATAAATAAAAATTAAACCATAAGAAACAGTTGGAACTTTCATTATAATGTTCTTTTTTATTTAACATTTTTAAAGAAAAGAGTCTACATATTAAGTTTGCAGATTTTGCAGCTGAAGATGAGGGAATTGTAAAGAGTTTAAATTTTGGAACTCATCCTAGGCAGAAAACTTTGTGATTAATACTAACTTCCAGAAAGGAAAGCTTTTGAAAAGATTGTAAATAGAGTGTTCATCACATTCTATTTTCTAAAATAAATTATTATTTGGATTATTTATCTGAATTGATGGTAAGAGAAGATGGAGACCCCAAGTTTCAGGTCACCTAGCTTGTATGGGTGATTAAACAGAATACTAGACAAATGTAGGTTTCCATGGTGGGCTCAACGGTAAAGACTCTCCCTGCCAAACAGTAGATACAGGTTCAATCCCTGGGTTTGAAAGACTCCCATGGGAGGGAAATGACAACCCATTTCAGTATTCTTGCCAGGGAAATCCCAATGAACAGAGGAGCCTGGCAGGCTACAGTCCATGGGTCACAAAAGAGTTAGACGTTACTTAGCAACTAAACAACAATTAGGTGAACCTATATTAATCTGTTCCTAGTACAGGGCTCTTCACTCTTGAGGTTTCTTTGCAAGCAGACATTTATTCAGGTAGACTTGAAAAGAAAAGTGTGAATAAAATATGACATGATTTATTACAGATATTAATTTGAATTGTCAGTAAGAGAAGCAACAAGTCAGTTGCACCTAGTAGTAATCTAATCAGACTCAATGTATGTCAGTAGTTTAGAATTCTTCAGCATAATGTAACATTTTATGTTAATTTGATCTATAGCCTAGACAAAATATTTGCTGAATTCAGAAATTTATACTCCAACGGTGGTCAGTTAGCATTTAATTAAAAAGTCACTTTCTTGGAGGTGGCTACTGGAGTGCTTCATCTATCTTATTTATGGCCAGCTTCACTGACTTACTAATTTATGAAATAAGATGTTTATAAAATAAAAGTGGGCTTTCATTAGAGAAGAATGGCTTCAGTGGTTAGCATTAAAGAGTAGTACCCTCAATTTGGTCACTAAATGTCTGATCTCGAAAAGATGCTAAACTAAACCTTGTGCCTACAATCAATGTGGTGACAGCTTCAGTAAAATGACTTGAAGCATTCTGATTTTTTTTTTCTTTCTCCAGAATACCCTAAAGGACTCACAAACAAAAAGATATTCTCCAAGTATACAGAAAATAATCACAGCACAGTTTTGTTCTCACTTGTTAATATATGTAAAGGAAATATATTAGCATTTGAATGCAGAGTTCCAAAGAATAGCAAGGAGAGATAAGAAGGCCTTCATCAGCAATCACTGCAAAGAAATGGAGGAAAACCACAGAACGGGAAAGACTAGAGATCTCTTCAAGGAAATTAAAGATACCAAGGGAACATTTCATGCAAAGATGGGTTTGATAAAGGACAGAAATGGTAGGGACTTAACAGAAACAGAAGATAATAAGAAGAGGTGGCAAGAATACACAGAAGAATTGTACAAAAAAGATCTTCATGACCCAGATAATCACGATGGTGTGATCACTCACCTAGAGCCAGATATCCTGGAATGTGAAGTCAAGTGGGCCTTAGAAAGCATCAGTACGAACAAAGATAGTGGAGGTTATGGAATATCATTTGAGTTATTTCAAATCCTAAAAGATGATGCTGTGAAAGTGCTGCACTCAATATGCCAGCAAATTTGGAAAACTCAGCAATGGCCTCAGGACTGGAAAACATCAGTTTTCATTCCAATCCCAAAGAAAGGCAATCCCAAAGAATGCTCAAAGTACCGTACAATTGCCCTCATCTCACATGCTAGTAATGCTCAAAATTCTCCAAGCCAGGCTTCAGCAATATGTGAACCATCGACTTCCAGATGTTCAAGCTGGTTTTAGAAAAGGCAGAGGAACCAGAGATCAAATTGCCAACATCTGCTGGATCATCAAAAAAGCAAGAGAGTTCCAGAAAAACATCGATTTCTGCTTTATTGACTATGGCAAAGTCTTTGACTTCATGGATCACAAATGACTGTGGAAAATTCTGAAAGAGATGGGAATAGCAGACCACTTGACCTGCCCCTTGAGAAACCTGTATGCAAGTCAGGAAGCAACAGTTAGAATTAGGCATGGAACAACAGACTGGTTCCAAATAGGAAAAGGAGTACATCAAGACTGTACATTGCCATCCTGCTTATTTAACTTATATGCAGAGTACATCATGAGAAATGCTGGGCTGGAAGAAGCACAAGCTGGAATCAAGATTGCTGGGAGAAATATCAATAACCTCAGATATGCAGATGACACCACCCTTATGGCAGAAAGTGAAGAGGAACTAAAAAGCCTCTTGATGAAAGTGAGAGAGGAGAGTGAAAAAGTTGGCTTAAAGCTTAACATTCAGAAAACTAAGATCATGGCATCTGGTCCCATCACCTCTTGGGAGATAGATAGGGAGACAGTGGAAACAATGTCAGACTTTATTTTGGGGGGCTCCAAAATCACTGCAGATGGTGACTGCAGCCATGAAATTAAAAGACGCTTACTACTTGGAAGGAAAGTTATGACCAACTTAGATAGCATATAAAAAGCAGAGACATTACTTTGTCAGCAAACATCCGTCTGGTCAAGGCTATGGTTTTTCCAATGGTCATGTATGTGAGAGGGTAACAGGCAGGAAGGCCAGGGGTCTCCAGGTGGAGAAAGGAGGCAGCAGATGCCAGACATTTTTATCTCTCTTAAGCGGCAGGAAGAAACAAACCAGCGATATGTTTTCTTCTCTGTACAAATTTAAAAGAAAGTTTCTCTCACCATGCTGTGTGCCCATGACACCTGGTCTCACCTGAAGCTAACTACTCTCAAATCTCGAGTTAACCAATACATTTCTTTTTCTTATGAAAATGTTGTCTTAAGTCTTAAGCTATGTTCATGAACCCCAGACTCTATCTTCAAGTTGGTTCTGCAAAACTGCCTAAAGTGCTTACTCAGGTCTTGTTCCCCTAATCTATGTAAACGAACCTATTTGTTGGTATTCTGCCCTTCTCAATCGTTTTATGGCCAGGGATGAATTATCTGGTGCCATCCTAATTTTTATGACATTCCTTTCTTTTCAGACTGTGAGTGACTATATAACATACAGCTAAAGACTAGGAGGGGGGTATTCTTTTGCCCCCTTCTGATGCCTATGTCAGAAGCTTTCCCTATCTCCTTTATACTTTAATAAAACTTTATTACACAAAAGCTCTGAGTGATCCAGCCTCATCTCTGGCCCCGGATTGAATTCATCTCCTCCGGAGGTCAAGAATCCCGCGTCTAATCATTCAGCAACAACCTTTCATATGGATGTGAGAGTTGGACTGTGAAGAAAGCTGAGTGCCGAAGAATTGATGCTCTTGAACTGTGGTGTTGGTGAAGACTCTTGAGAGTCCCTTGGACTGCAAGGAGATCCAACCAGTCCATCGTAAAAGGAGATCAGTCCTGGGTGTTCATTGGAAGGACTGATGCTGAAGCTGAAACTCCAAAACTTTGGCCACCTCATGTGAAGAGTTGACTCATTGGAAAAGACCCTGATGCTGGGAGGGGTTCGGGGCAGGAGGAGAAGGGGACGACAGAGGATGAGATGGCTGGATGGCATCACCGACTCAATGGACATGAGTTTGAGTAAACTCTGGGAGTTGGTGGTGGACCGGGAGGCCTGGCGTGCTGTGATTCATGGGGTTGGAAAGAGTCGGACACGACTGAGCTACTGAACTGAACTGAACTGAACTGAAAGGTATGGGAGATTGGGGGTTATTTTAACCTATTGGAAAAATGTGACAGGGTAGCTAATCCTTAGTATTTTTTTTTTAATTTTTATTTTTTTATTAGTTGGAGGCTAATTACTTTACAATATTGTAGTGGGTTTTGTCATACATTGAAATGAATCAGCCATGGATTGGTGATCACCAAGATCTAGTAAAGAAACATACTTGTGAAGAGAAAATAAACTCACTTACATTCAGAAAACTTGCCTCACCCCTGTGATACATACTAACCATTGTTTTCCTTTTTGTCAAATTTCCTATATGCTTTTGTGTATGTACTTTTTAACATTTCTTAGAACATGTCCCTGCTTTCATTATTGCTTACATCAATGGATATTAAAATCTTTTATTTCATTAAATTGACATTTTCTTAAAGTGAGAAACATTTTGTTTGAGACAATAAAATCATTCCACAGTTATCCTATTTCTTCTTCTGACATTCTCTTCTTCCAATATTAGATTTACTCTACAATGTCCTATGGATCTCCTCTGAAGCTCCTGTGCTAGAAACTAAACCTATGGCCTATTTTCTCTCCTCCTACATAACTGATTTTCTTTCAAACAATACTTCCCACTCAACATCCTCTTCTCTCTCATGTTTCTGTAAATGCTCAGGTATCTGCATATACACACACAAAGTCCATTTGTGAATTTTTCTTCATGATGCAGCAAAAGGAAATAATAATCCCTGTTATTTAATTGTTCATTAATAAATCCCATAAAAAAAAGAATGACTCAAATTTTTCTTCTATCAAATCACTGCAATTATTAAGTGGATATTTGAACCCTTTAAAATATTATTCTGCATATTCCTCAAGACGCAGAGATTCTCTTGTTGCATTTTGAATGATTGCCTGTCATGTTCTTATTAAGTAGTCCAAAAGTTTTTTATTACAGATTACTATTTCAGCTTTACTAAAAATGTTGGAGCAAGATCTTAATCACGAATTCCTCACAATTCTAATAGTAATACAGTTGCATCTTTCCTCACATCCTCTTCAGGCTCTGTGACTCATTGGAACTCCTTTTGGTCAGATATCCATACATTTAAAATATATGATATTTTACAGTACTGTTAACCTCTGTTCAACTGATGCTCCTAAATCTACTGATGCAATTGTTCTCCAGGCAAGATCAAGGTAAGTCATACCAATTCATACAGAGAAAGTGGTACGAACCAAACATAATAATCAGCAAATATGTTATTCAAACTTACGCATGTATATGTGTGTATGTGTTTATATATATCTATATATATATGGACTTTTATTTATTTATTTTTATTTATTTTTATTAGTTGGAGGCTAATTACTTTACAGTATTGTAGTGGTTTTTGCCATACACTGAACTTTTAAAAATTCACTCTTTATATAGGTATGCTGACATCTCTTATTTAATATTTATAATTTTTTTTGATTTGTCCCTACAGATTTTGATAGAAAAGTAATGATGCTATTTTGTTTAATGCATCGAAAATCTTAAACTCTTTTTTGCAAATGATGATATTTAACAATGTCCCACTTTAAGGCATTGAGCATTAAAATTGCATACTTGCTACTAGTTTAAATATGTTCATATTTAATTTTTTTAAAGTTTTCTCTATCTTCTTATTGTTTGAATTTTGTGTCAGTTTTGTTTTATTCCTTATAATTACATAACTTATTTTTAGATACTACTCTTAGATTTAGATTCTTTTATTATCTAAATCGTATTATTGATATTTATTGGAATAGAATATACTTGGCCTGCTCAGAAACCTCTAACTTTGTGTTGTTGTAGTTAGGCTTACTTGTTAAATTTTCATTTTTGTCTGCATCACTTCTTTGCCACTAAACAAGATTAAATGGGTAAATCAAGTTGGTCAAATCATAGTGTCTTACTCTCTTTAGCTACAGTGATTACTTGTTCCTAAGTTCAAGATATGTGAATCAAGTCATTCCAACTACAGTTCTAAAAGGGATAATCCTACTCTTTTTTCTTCTTTAAAAATAAGTGCATATGAACAGAATATTAGATTCATAGTTTCATTATTACGGAAATAGCTCATTCAAAAAGAAGCTGAGTATGCAGAAAGGGGAACTTGACAGTGATTGTCATCTTTATTCAGACTCCATCACAATCCCCCCCTTCTCTTTTTTTAAATTTTTCAGTGGATTTCAACCATGGCTGTGTGGGGCTGCCGAATTGTTTGATGTATTTTGACTAGTCGATATCTAGTTTCCCTTTTACCAGTGTCTATAATTCATGTGTCTGATATTTTTCTTGTTGGGTTTTGAAGCTGAGAAATAAGTTTTATTATGTGGGGCTGCCGGGGCTGGGGCTGGCAGGCAGCCCAGACTTGGGTTTTGGTTTCCATGAAATGGTGGGATTCCCCGCCCCCATTGGATGACCTGGAGCCAGCTAATCAATATACACCCAGTAAAAAGCACGCGGGCGCCTAAATTTGAACAAAAGCCCGCGCCGTTTGTACCAATAGAATTGCTTTAAGTTTAAACAAAAGCCGCGAAGTTTGTACCAATGGGATTGCTTTGCAAACATGTAACCAATCACTTTGTAACCCGTATGTAATATGCTGATAGTATGTTTTTTTTGCATATAAAAAGCTTACCAATTTGCTGTTCGGTGTGCTCTGCCTGCCAGGAGATCAGAGTCACCCGTTTGCGCAACCGACAATAAACCCTCTTGCGTGTTGCATCTGCTGGGCTGGTTTATTGGGTCTCGTGGTTTTTCCTCCTTGGAACAAAGGCCCGAATTTTGGGTCTTACAGCTGCATGTGAAAATCTCCAAGATCCTACTCCCAGAGATTCTGATTAAAATAATATGTGCTATATCTTAGACATGGGAATCTTTTGTAGCTTCACAGGTAATTCCAAGTGCAACAATGGTTGACAGACACTATATGCACACTAAGACAATATATTTGCTCCCTTTCCATGATGCCGTAAAAGAGTTAGCTTATCAGTTTTTATTTTCTCTTACCCTGTTTTATCTACTATGTTTATTGAAATCTTTTGAAGTATCACTTTGAGACATTTTGTTATTATGTTTTTTACTTTTAGTTCTAATTTTTCAACACTTCAACATAACCAAAATTACTAAATGAAGTTCAACTAGTGTGTGCATGTATAAAATATATATATATGCATATCTTACACACACACATACATATATAATTTGTATAATCTTTGGTTTTTAGAGTGTTGTTGCAGCTGTTTTTTCCCACTGTGTTGTTGTTGTTTTTCAGTAGCTCAGTTGTGTTTGACTCTGTGACCCCATGGACTGCAGGCTTCCATTTTCTTCACCATCTCCTGGCATTTGCTCAAACTCATTCCCATTAAGCCAGTGATGCCATCCAACTATTTCATCCTCTGTAATACACTTCTCTTGCCTTCAATCTTTCCCGGCATCAGGGTTTTTCTAAGGAGTCAGTTCTTCACATCAAGTGGCCAAATTATTTAAGCTTCAACTTCATCACATCAGTCCTTCCAATGAATATTCAGGACTGATTTCCTTTTGGATTGACTGGTCTGATTTCCTTGCTGTAAAAGGGACTCTCAGGAGTCTTCTCCAACACCACAATTCAAAAGCACTAATTCTTCAGCCTTCCTTATGGTCCAAATCTCACATCTAAACATGGCTACTGGAAAACCCATAGCTTTGACTATACAGACCACTGTAGGCAAAGTAATATCCATGCTTTTTAATACACTGTCTAGGTTTATCATTATTTTACTTCCAAGCAGCAAGCATGTTTTAATTTCATGACTGCAGTCACCATCTGCAGTGATTTTGGAACCCAACAAATAAAGTCTCTCACTGGTTCCATTGTTTCCCCTTTATTTCCCGTGAAGTTATGGGACCAGATGCCATGATCTTTGTTTTATGAATGTTGAGCTTTAAGTCAGCTTCTTCACTCTCTTCTTCCACTTTCATCAAGAGGATCTTTAATTCCTCTTCACTTTCTTCCATAAGAGTGGTGTCATCTGCATATCTGAGGTTATTGACATTTCTCCTGGGAATCTTGATTCCAGCTCATGTGACATCCATCCTGTATTTTTTATGATGTACTCTGTATATAAGTTAATTAAGCAAGGTGACAATATACAGGCTTGATGTACTCCTTTCCCAATTTGAAACCAGTATGTTGTTCCTTGTCCAGTTCTAACAGCTAGTTCTTGACCTGCATATAGGTTTTTCAGGAGGCAGATAAGGTGGTCTGCTCTTCCCATCTCTTTAAGAATTTTCCCACACTTTGTTGTAATCTACACAAATACTTTATCATAGTCAAGGACGCAGAAATAGATGCTTTTCCAGAATTCTCTAGGTTTTTCGATCATTGAACAGGTGTTGGCCATTTGATACCTGTTTCCTCTGCCTTTTCAAATTCTAGCTTAAAAATCTGGAAGTTCTGGTTCATATTTAGCCTGAAGAATTTTGAGCATTACTTTGTTAGTATGTGAAATGAGTGCAACTGTGTGATAGTTTGAACAGTCTTTGGCATAGCCCTTTTTTGGGATTGGAATGAAAACTGACCTTTTCCAGTCCTGTGACCACTGTGGAGTTTTCCAAATTTGCTGGCATAGTAAGTGCAACACTTCACAGCATCATCTTTTAAGATCTGAAATAAATTACCTGGAATTCCATCACCTACACTAGCTTTGTTCATAGTGATGTTTCCTAAAGCCCAGTTGACTTCACAGTCCAGAATGACTGGCTCTAGGTGAGTGATCACACTATCATGATTATACAATTCATCAAGAATTTTTTTTTTTTTTTTGGTATAGTTCTGTGTATTCTTGCCACCTCTTCTTAATATCTTCTGCTTCTGATATGTCCATGCTGTTTCTGTGATGTATTGTGCCCATCTTTTCTTGAAATGTTCCCTTGGTATCTCTCATTTTCTTGAAGAGATCTCTGGTCTTTCTCATTATATTGTTTTCCTCTATTTCTTTGCATTGTTCACTTTAAAAGACTTTCTTATCTCTCCTTTTTATTCTTTGGAACTTTTAATTTCCTTTTATCTTTCCTTTTCTCCTTTGCAATTGTGTATGCATTCTATTTTTAAGTTAATTTGCCTCATTTGTGTCTTTTCATTATAACTTTTGCATTTTTATTTCTGTATTTGGTTTCCCAATATCTCTATTTTCCTGGTTAGGAAGGAAGCAGTGATTTTCTTCTGGACTACTTTTCTCATATAACACATGCATACTTCCTTATCTTTCAGTCAGCCCTAACCTAAAGGGTTGGCATATGAACTAGACTATTTCAATCAGATTTTATATCTAAAATGTATATTTCTAGTAGAATAAACCTTGAAGAAAATCAGAGGACCTGAGTTTCTTAGATAAACCTTCAGAAATACTGGGAGACTTTGGGCAAGTTTACAATTTTGAAATTTTCTGAAATTCAAGAAAACCCACATTCATGTTACAGATGGAAAATTTGTAGCTTATTATAATGAACATCTAATTGTATGCATCCACACAATGATCTGTCTATAAAAGATCCTATACAGCAGCTTAATTTGGAATAGTCAGAAAAATAGAAATGGTCTAAAAGTCTACTAACTAGATTTTTGTAAATAAATACACAAATGGTACATAATAGAATATTATATAGAAATTGCCCCAAAATCTATCAACTGGATTTTTTTGAATAAGCAAATGGGAATATAATAGAATATTACTCAGCAGTACAAAGGAATTAGTTACCAATACATGCAGTGACATAATTGAATCCAAAAGTATTTTGTTAAGTTAAAGAAGCCATACACAAAACAGTACATGTTTCATAGTTCTATTTATATGAATTATAGAATTATCTGTTGTCCTAAACAACAGATCACAGTTGCCAGCATCCAGGGATTTGGTAAGAGATGACTGATGGCAACAAGGGGGATTAAGAAATCATTGAAGTGATGGAAATGTTCTACATCATAATTATATTGTTATATGATTATGTATTTTTAAAAAAACTAATCAAATTGTGCATTTAAAATTGGTATATTTTTATTATAAATATATGTTGATACAGTTTTTAAAGGGCATTAAGAAATTTTAAGGTAAAAAAAAAAAACTTACTAAGTCATAACATGTAATTTCCTATAATTCTGTTCTCCATTAGGGCACAGTTCTAGGAAATTACCTAGTTTCAGCAGGAAAACTCAGGTTATAATACTTAAAATATCTTGGTGAATAAATGTGAAAGAGTGACATCTGAACTATTGTTTTGGCCCTATCTCAGAGGTTGTGAAATACACGATGGATCACCTATTGCCCATGACTAAATTAAGCCTGTTTTTGTGTGGTCAGTAAGCTAAGAAATATACATTTTTAAAAAGTTGTGCAAAAGCAAACATAGAATATAAGACAGGAACTATATGCAGTCCACATTGTATAAGATAGTTACCATTTGATCTTTTACAGAAAAGTTTGCCTATCCAAGAGTTAAGAGCAACATTGGAAGGACACTCTATCGAGCCTTCCTTGCCAAGGTGAGATAAATTCTCCTTATTCTAACACACTTAAGTACCAAGCTTGTAACCACTCTGAACTCAACATTACTCAGGGGGTAAAGGGCAGACAGAGTTGGAAGAGCACAACAGATCTCCAGAAAGAATTGCTAGGATTTATTTATATCATTGCAAGTATTAGGAAAATTTTTTGACTTATTGCCAAGGAAAAAGATTCTAGCTGTGAATATAGATATTAAATATATAACCACATAAATGTGTGTGTGTGTGTATATATATATATGTATATATATATATGCATACATATGCCTGAAATATAATATATGCCTATATTTAGTGTTCTAGTTGGTGCAGGGAGTGAAAATACAAAAAA
>CM035295.1:39706487-39724231 GCA_020226075.1 Hydropotes inermis
AAAGAAAAAAGAAAAAACTTTGCCATTTGATAAGGTCCATAAATATTAATTTAAGCCAGGAAGGCAAGTTGAAGGTATAGTCAAAGAAATGGATTTTGATCACAATAGGAATGGCAAGAGAGTTTGCAGAACCAACGTGATAATATTTATTTAACCCATAGCTTTTTTAAGAAAAGAGTCTTGAATTCCACATGAATCTATGTTCACTTGGCTTCCCTTATTAGGTCTTTAGGAGGGGGTAGAAAGGGAAATGGCTCTGAATTCTAGCATCAGAAGTGAAAGAGAAGGACTCAAAAATTTCTACTAACTTAATCAAATCATAAAAATGACAGCACCAATAAATTGATGTAAATCTGTTGAGTCAATGTAGGTCAAAAAATTGATTTACTTATATTTCACTGCAATCATATCTTCAAAGGCATATCTATTTCCTCAAATATATGTTACTAAACATTGAGGTTCAATATATTTGCCTTATTTCATGATCCAAGGCCATGTGCTCATAACATTTTGACCCATATTCAAACCTCCTAACCTATTTCAGAGACTTTTTCTCAGTGGAAAATTAAATAAATAATTATGTTTACTGGACCTTTTATCACACTTTATTTCATTTGCATGTGGCTTTTAAAAAATATTGTCCCTAACACAAAAGTGGATAAAAAAAAGTAGCTTCACTCCTAATATTTTAATGCTCAACAGTAATAATAAAAATGGAGGTCCTATATATGTTTAATGTTTAAGAGTGTAAATAAAACTATTATTCTATTGAATAATACATGTTCTATCCTCTATCCACCTTGAAAATATCTCCAAAATTGCATAAATGCTGAGATGCGAACTTGCAATTGTTGGCTCTCTTAGAGTTCTAGGCCAGAAACAGGTTTGATGATTTGCTTTGAAGGGTACAAGACTTCACTGCATGAGTGCTAAATTGCTTTAGTCATGTCTGACTCTTTGTGACAATATGGACCCTAGCCTGTCAGGTTCCTCTGTCCATGGGATATTCTAGGAAAGAAATCTGGAATGAGTTGACATTCCTTTCTCCAGGAGATCTTTCCTAATCAGGAATCAAAACTATTTTTCTGATGTCTCCTGCATTGGCAGGCAGATACTTTACCACTAGCACCACAAGAATCTGAAATGCAGTACTTGGGTGCAATTTCAAAAAAAAAAAGAAAAAAGAATGATCTCTGTTTGTCTCCAAGTCAAATTATTCACTATCACTGTAATCCAAATCTATGCTCCAACCACTAATGCCGAAGAAGCTGGAGTTGAACAGTTCTATGAAAAATCTATAAGACCTTCTAGAAGTAACACCAAAAAAGAATGTCCTCTTCATCATAGGGGCCTGGAAGTCAAGTAGGAAGCCAAGACTTCCCTGGAGTAGCAGGCGAGTTTGGCCTTGGAATACAGAATGAAGCAGGGCAAAGGCTAACAGTTTTACCAAGAGAATTCACTAGTCGTAACAAACACCCTCTTCCAGCAACACAAGAAAAGACTCTACACATGGACATCACCAGATGGTCAACACTGAAATCAGACTGATTATATTCTTACAGCCAAAGACAGAGAAGTTCTACACAGTTAGCAAAAACAAGACCAGGAACTCCTTACTGCAAAATTCAGACTTAAATTGAATAAAGTAGGGAAAGCCACTAAACTATTCAGTTATGAACTTAACCAACTTAACTTAGGACTATACAGTATAAGTGACAAATAGATTAAGGCATTAGATCTGATAGACAGATTGCCTGAAGAACTATGGACAGAGGTTCATGACATTGTAGAGGAGGCAGGGATCAAGGCCATCCCAAAGAAGAAGAAATGCAAAAAGGCAAAACGGTTGTATGAGGAGGGCTTACAAATAGCTGAGAACAGAAGATAAGTGAAAGGAAAAGGATAAAAGGAAAGAAATATCCATCTGAATGCAGAGTTCCAGAGAATAGCAAGGAGAGATAAGATAGCCTTCCTCAGTGATTAGTGCAAAGAAATAGAGGAAAAAATAGAATGGGAAAGACTAGAGATCTCTTCAAGAAAATTAGAGATACCAAGGGAACATTTCAGGCAAAGATGGACACAATAAAGGAAATAAATGGTATGGACCTAACAAAAGCAGAGGATGTTAAGAAGAGGTTGCAAAAATACACAGAAACTATACAAAAAAGATCTTCATGACCTAGGTAACCACGATGGTGTGATCAGTCACCCAGAGCCAGACATCTTGGAATGTGAAGTCAACTCGGCCTTGGGAAGCATCACTATGAACACAGCTAATGGAGGTGATGGAATTCCAGCTGAGCTAATTCAAATCCTGAAAAATGATGCGTGAAAGTGCCCTACTCAATATGTCAGCAAATTTGGAAAACCTGTTCAGTTTTCATTCCAATCCCAAAGAAATACATTGTTAAAGAATGTTCAAACTACTGTACAATTGCACTCAACTCACCCGCTAGCAAAGTAATGCCCCAAATCCTCCTAGCTAGGCTTCAACAGTATGTGAACTGATAACTGCCAGATATTCAAGTGGGATTTAGAAAAGGCAGAGGAACAAGAGGTCAAATCACCAACATCTGTTGAAGCATAGAAAAATCTAGAGAATTTCAGAAAAAAATCTGCTTCATTGACTAGCCAAAGCCTGTGACTGTGTAGATCACAGCAAACAGGAAAATTCATAAAGAGATGGGAATACCACACTACCGAACCTGCCTCCTGAGAAATCTGTATGCAGGTCAAGAAGCCACAGTTAGAACTGGACATGTAACAATGGACTGGTTCCAAACTGGGAGAGGAGTATGATAAAGCTCTACATTTTCACATTGGTTACTTAACTTATATGCAGAGTACATCACGTGAAATGCCAGTCTGGATGAAGCACAAACTAGAACAAGATTGCAGGGCCCAATATCAATAAAGTCGGATATGCAGATGACACACTCTTAGGGCAGAAAGTGAAGAGGAACTAAAGAGCCTCAGGATGAAAGTGAAAGAAGAGAGTGAAGAAGCTAGCTTAATACTCAACATTCAAAAACAAAGATCATGGCACCCAGTCCCATCATTTTATGGGAAATAGATGGGGAAACAGTGGAAATAGTGATAGACTTTACTTTCTTGGGCTCTAAAATCACTGTAGATGGTGACTGCAGCCATGAAATTGAAAGACTTTTGGTATTGGAAGAAAAACTTTGATCAACCTAGACAGAATTTGAAAAAGCAGAGACACTGCTTTACTGACCAAGTTCTGTCTGGTCAAAGCTATGGTTTTCCAGTAGTCATGTATAGATGTGAGATTTGGACCATGAAGAAAGCTGAGCACTGAAGAACTGATGCTTTTGAACTGTGGTTTTGGAGAAGACTCTCGAGAGTCCCTTGGACTGCAAGGAGATCCAACCTGTCAATCCTAAGGTAAATCAATACTGAATATTCACTGGAAGGGCTAATGGTGAAGCTGAAAGTTCTATACTTTGGCCACCTGGTGCCAAGAACTGACTCCTTACAAAAGACCCTGATGCTGGGAAATATTGAAGGGAGGAGAAGAAGGGGACGACAGAGGATGAGATGGTTGGATGGCATTACTGACTCAATGGACATGAGTTTGAGCAAGCTCTGGGAGTTGGTAAAGGACAGGGAGGCCTGGCATGCTGCAGTCCATGAGGTTGCAAAGAGTCAGACACGACTGAGTGACTGAACTGACTGAGCACCAACAAGACTTCACAGGAGGAAGTGACTGCAGATGTGTTAGAAATAGCAAGAGAACTAGAATGAGAAGTGTAACTTTAAGGTGTGACTGAATTGCTGCTGGAGAAGGCAATGGCACCCCACTCCAGTATTCTTGCCTGGAAAATCCCATGGACAGAGGAGCCTGGTAGGCTGCAGTCCATGGGGTCGCTGAGAGTCGGATACAACTGCAGCGACTTAGCAGCAGCAGTAGCAGCACAATTGTTACCATCTCATGCAAAAATATTAATGGATGGGGAGTTGCATCTTACTGATGAGTAAATAAAGTAGTTTCTTGATAAAGAAGCTGCTCCTGGTGAAGATTCTGTGAACTATTGAAATGACAACAGAAGATTTAGACTAAATTACATAAATTTAGTGATAAAGCCTTTTCTTGGACATGAGTTTGAGTAAATTCCGGGTGTTGGTGATGGACAGGGAGGCCTGGCGTGCTGCGGTCCATGGGGTCACAAAGAGTCAGACACGACTGAGCGACTGAACTGATTGACTCAGTGATAAAGCAGCAGCAGTATTTGAGAGAATTGAGTCCAAATTTGAAAGTGATTTTACCACGGATCTGCATTGTATGCTACAGGGAAATGCTATGCTACTCTTTATTTGTTCATGAAATAGTCAACCACTGTGGCAAACTTCACTGTTGTCTTATTTTAAGAAGTTTCCACAGCCATGCCAATCTTTAGCAAACACCATCCTGATCACCCAGCAGTCATCAACTTTGAGACAAGATTCTCTGCCAGCAAAAGATAATGACCGGCTAAAAGCTTAGACGCTGGTTAGTTTCTTTCCGGAATAAAGTATTTTTAAGTAAGATAAGCACATTATTTTATTAGACATAGTGCTATTGCACACTTTGTAGACTACTGTGCTGTGTTTAGTTGCTCAGTCGTGTCCGACTCTTTGCAACCTCATGGACTATAGCCCGCCAGGCTCCTCTGTCCATGGGGATTCTGCAGGCAAGTATATTGGAGTGGGTTGCCATGCTCTCTGCCAGGGGATCTTCCCTACCCAGCGCTCGAACCCAGATTTCCCACATTGCTGGAAGATTCTTTACCATCTGAGCCACCGGGGAAATCCAAGAATACTAGATTGGGTAGCCTATCCCTTCTCCAGGGGAACTTCCGGACCCAGACATTGAACCAGGGTCTACTGCATTACAGGTGGATTCTTTGCCAACTAAGCTACAGTATAGCATAAACATAACTTTTGTGTGCACTGGGAAACTAAAACTTTTGTGTGACAGACTTTATTACATTATTTGTTGTACTGCGGTAGTCAGGAGTGGAACTCACAATATCTCTGAGGTATACCTGTGGTTTCTTAGTGTTGATAACAAATTATCACAGGTCAGGTAGCTGAAAGCAGCAGGAATTTATTCTCTCATAATTCTGGGAGTTAAAAATCAGAAATCAGGGGGCTGGCAGGACTATGCTCCCTCTGAAAGTTCTTGGGAAGCACACTACTTGGTCTCTTTTAAGTGTTAATTCTGGATAAACCTGGACATTTCCTGCCTTGTAATCGCATCACTCCCATCTCTGTCATCATGGCCGTCTTGCCCACATGTATCTCTGCATCCCTTCTCCTCTTATATAGACAACAGGTATTGACTTTACAGCACACCTTAATTTAGTATAATTTCAACTTACTACAACTAACTGTATCTATGAACATTCTATTTCCAAATAAGGTCACACTTGACATTTTGGATAGACATAAATTTTGAGATGACACTATTTAAAAAAATATACATAAGATGTTTCATTTACTTTCTTCCACGTTTCTTCTTAAGAATATGCCCTTAACTAATTTTTAGGCTACACATCTAAGAAATCTGAAATCTAATGTTATATATTATATTATAGTATCATATAGTATATAGGGATATAACTATATATCCCTAATATATAATATAATATATACCTGGTAGAATGAAATATGTATATTTAATGATGAAAAGTATACTTTATCAAGAACATGTTGTATAGGAAACTGATAAATATTGATGTGTATAGGAATTGGTAAATATAAGAAGAAATGATATGTTATATTATCAAGGGCTTTGTAAATTACTCTCCTATATTGTTTAGGGCATGATTTTAAAAAAATAGTTTATGGAGGAAAATTTGGCTTAAATATTTAAAACTGTGTACTAAGCATCTACTGTCTTTTAGGTGGTCAAGATATGCTAGTGATACAAAACTGACAGAAATTGCTATCCTTAGGAAGCATATATTTTGGTGGGAAAATATATGAAATAATTATATATATATATAAGTAAAATATATATAATGCATAAAAACTATATGTTCTGTTAATTGCTCTGTCACATCAGACTCTTTGTTGACCCCATGGACAGTAGGCTGCCAAGCTCCTCTGTTCATGGAGTTCTCCAGGCAAGAATTCTGGCATGGGTAGCCATTCCATTCTCCAGGGGATCTTACCAACCCAGGGATCCAACCTGGGTCTCCTACAATGCAGGCAGATTCTCTACCATCCAAGCGACTAGTGTATATATACATATTTATGTATAACTATATGTATATATATTCTATTGGTTCTGTTTTTCTGGAGAACACTTTATAGTTATTCAAAGACTTACATTTAAAACATGGCATTACATGTAAATTCAATTGCCCTTACAATTTCTTTCAGTTACATGTTTTGCCTAGAAGAGAAATTTTTGAAGAATATATTACTTGCAATGGGGGTGGAGATGGGGAAAGAGGAGAAAACAAGTGTAAAGCTTGCTTTAGACTTAAGTAATTAGTAATTAGACTTAAGTAATTAGACTTGCTATAGACTTAAGTAATTTTCAAGACAGTAAGGAATTCAAAATAAAATATCATACTAAAAGTCAGGAAAAATCTCAACTGATCCATCTTAATTCTTGAAAATTATTTTGCTTACAATTTTTATGTTTATATTATTTACAATTATGTTCCATTATACTCACTAAAACAGTTTTTGTTTTGTTTTGGTTTTTTTGGTGCTTGCAAACAATGCTAGGTGAAGTTGAAGTCTTATATGCTAAATTATTGAGCCAAGAAAATATGACTAATCATTGACTCCTCAAATCATAAACAAACTGGAATTAAGGAAACAAATCTTAACTGATCATTTCTAAGCATATATCTGTAGCTAGTAGAATATGTAAGACAAATATAAGAACTCACCCTTCTAGCCATTGTGGATACATGATGTGGATATTAAAGGACAAAACAAATCATCTCTTACATGAGTTAATGTCCTAATTTGTTGCTTAGTTGCTAAGTTGCATCTGACTCTTTTTGTGACCCTATGGACTGTAGACTGCCTGGCTCCTCTCTCTGTGGTATTTCTCAGGCAAGAATACTGGAGTAGGTTGTTATTTCCTTCTCCAGGAGATCTTCCCAACCCAGGGATTGAACCCACATCTCCTGCATTACAAGATTCTTTATCACTGAGTCACCAGGGGAGCCCATTAGTCATAATGGTAAATAATCATTTCATTTTGAAATGTTTAATTTAGATTTTTCTCTACAAATAGTAACATATATCCTATCTCTACAAGTAGCGACATATATCCTATTCCTAAGTCTGATCCTCAAATTATTTATGTTTTTAGATTTATAACTCATTTTTCCAACAGTCCATTCCTTTAAAGAATATCAATAGTACTTCTAAATGAAAAAATAAATTGTTATCTGTTATTTTATGTTCAACTCCTCCAGCTTATCTGGCCCATATCAATACGGTAATGGACAAAGAGAAAGATATAATAGTATTGCTCTCACAAGTCATTTTTAGCCTTTTCAAATTATAAGAAGATAAACTATTCACAGATTCACAAAGACTCATAAACAAGTATGGCAATTGTAGATAACACAGTATCTTGTTATTGTGATACTCTGTCAAGTAAATGCTTGAAGTTAAACCCTTGACCCTAAGAAGAAAATTTGGGGCAGGGATTATGGAGGAAGGAGTGGTGATTTCAAATAGGTTCTTACTGCTATGACATTGATTTTTTATTTGTCTTAATGTCAAAGAAGCAATGTGATGTTAAAACTATTCTCAGTTTTCAAATAAGAAATATTACTCCTTTATGATAAGAAAAATAAATAAATAAAATGCATTGGTTTCTTATGTTATTGATGTCAAAAATTTAAAAAAAATGGAATGCTTCAAAAACTTTTGTCTTTCAAAAATTTGGAAGGTCTGTAATTCAAAGAAAACTCAAACAGACCTTCATTTTAATAACATTTTCGTTTCCCATTTTAAACAGCTTCCATTATCACAAAAATTCTCAACTAATAAATGTGTCTGACTGAAATCAGAAATGAACAGCAATAAGCATTTCCTGTTTACCTTATTTTATCTGCATGATCCTATCCCATGTTCATTCTAGGAGACTGTAAAAGTGTGGGAACTGAACAGTTTCAGGTACCCATATGACTACAAGTTTTATTCTAGTACATCAGGTATACTTCTTTACAAGACCAGATAATTCAGAACCCTTGGATCTATAACAATCATACTATAACACAGAAACCCTCTGAAAGCTTAGCTCCTTATTTTCTAATCACTTTCTGAGCCTGTCCCTGAGTTTGGTGCAGTAAAAGCCATAGACTTTCATTGCCTGTTCAGTCAAGAGAGGTGCTTGAGATCTAACGAAGGAGTGAAAAGCGGCTGTTTTTTTCCAACCAAATAAGAGGGTGAATTGATCATTCCCTCTTGCTTCTTAGGGAAAACAAACAAACAAACAAACAAAAAAAGAAAGCAAAAGCAATGTATGTGTGTATATATACATATGGTTGCTGTTGGTGGTTTAGTTGTTAAGTCATATCCAACTCTTTTGACCCCATGGACAGAGGAGCATGCCAGGCTACAGTCCATGGGATTCTCCAGGCAAGAATACTGAAGTGTGTTGCCATTTCCTTCTCTATATATGTATATATATGTATATATACATATATATATATATATATATAAAGAATTAATTTAAAATCTTTTATTCCAAATGACAGGAAAACAAGCAAATTCTATACTATTAGCTTCTATCATTTTGGCTAAATGATAGGCATTTAGGCTTGAGAAAGTAGTCAGCTTAATTGAGAGCAGGCGTAAACAAATGGTCCTTAGCAATTCTGTAAAAATGTCATCAGACTGAACAAGTGGCTAATTTTCAGAGGTGACTAATAGCACACTTTTCACTGTGGATAAATTGTTATTGATGACACTGGTAAGAAAAGCAAACATCAAGCCGAAGGCTTAGTTTTGTTTTAAAGTCACTTTGATTTAAAATTGGCAGCATTATTCCAGTTCTGCTTTTATATAAATCCTTGTCTGAATGGCTAATAGCAATACAAAGAACTTTTCAGAAACTTTGACCAGTGTAATGTAGTTGATATATAACCTACTTCTATACTAATATAAATAGATCTACATATGTGTATATACATTTACATAATAAAATCACCAATATGAAGAAACTATCAAGATCAAAACTAAATGTGATACTACATGTAGAAATTGAGTCTTTAGGAAAATAAAACATTATTACTTGATTTCAGGCACAAGAACGTCAGTGGCAGGAATAATGTGAAAATGACTGTATTAACCTTTTAAAGACTAGTAATGATTTTCATAATATATTTCTTCTGAAGGACAAAAAATATTACATTTAAAAATTTCACCATTAAGAGGACATTATTGTAATGACATCTGTGTTGGTGGCACATAGCCTATCCCATTTTATGTCTAACAGGAACACCACGGCATCATCTGTACAGTCAAATAAAGCATGATGGAGTGGTTAATTGCTGCCGCATTGAAGCATGAATGCGGTCTGATTAACAGAATTGAACCTGCTCCAGTCATACTCTATAGCACGCGCCTTCTCACTTCTTCCCTATGCAGTTGTGGTCACTAAAGAGCGGTTTCTTCCTGGCATACTGCAGTATTTCCTGTCCACCTGCTGCCTCTTGACTTCTATGTCAGGATGTTGTGAGTGAAATTCTCTTTTTGCCCAGAAGCATGCTAATTAAGGTCTATTGTCTAACTGAGATTCTGCTATAAAGAGCAATTGAAAAATATCCCAACCCTCTTGTCCTGAAGAATAGGTAGAAACAATAATAAAAATGTATTTGTCAATTGCCTTTGAGTTACACATTATATTCTGACAATGCTACGTACATAGGACTTCCATTCATTTTATTAATTGTCTGGCTTAACTCTTTGCTATCATTTTTCAGTATCCACAGGAAATAAACTTACGAGGGAGAAATAAATGGGCATGAAGCTAAATGGACTTTCCTACTTTTGTAGTGCTCAATGCTGCAACATTGCTTTAAATATCTCAATCAATTTGTTTTTTGTTTTTTTCAGGATGCCAGTTCAAGTTTGCTTATACCTTCTACTCCTTTTCCAAAGGATTAAGCAACTGCTTTTGTGTGTGTGGAAATAATATGTTAAGATAGTATACAAGATTATTGGTTTGTCATTATGAAGCAGCACCAGAAGTCTTGTGTTGTGATACTGAAAATCATTAAAAGTTTGACTAGAACAGGTCACTTATCCTTTTAGGCCTTCATTTCTTATATGACTTAGAATAGAATGAATATATGACTTATAAAAACATTGATTCTGATATTTCTGTAGTTCCATTTATGGTTTATTCCTTGGTCTGTGTAATTGCACATGTAGATTCATCTTGGAACAAAATGTATTTGTTTATATCAATAATTAAAGAAATGATACAGATAACACAACACATACTAATAGAGATCTA
This sequence comes from Hydropotes inermis, assembly GCA_020226075.1. NCBI lineage: Eukaryota > Metazoa > Chordata > Mammalia > Artiodactyla > Cervidae > Hydropotes > Hydropotes inermis. Next base: position 39,716,989 of record CM035295.1, read on the forward strand.
ATGAGTATAAACAACAGTGCAAGCATTTTAGATATCATGAAGGTTTTACGGTGGCAAAAACAAGAAAATTCTTTCTTCACAGCATATTCTCCAAATCCTAAAATGATGAGTAAAATTCAACCTTGTATAATTATCTTTCCTGTCTGTATACATTATGGGATAATATGTTTATATTTTAAAAAGTATAAATATTTGTATGTAAAGTCACCTTTGACTGAGGGTAGACAGAGTTATTTACATTAACCATCTATTTTAAAAAATCAAATAGTTTATTTCAATACATATCCAGCATTTATCCTCTAGCAGCATTCTTTTTCTTGCCTCTCAGCCATCTCACTACTTCATATTCTTGCCACTTGCTAACTATACAAATATTTGAAGTAATTTTATATTGTTTCATTGAATCAAAAAAACATAGACTCTGGCACAACTGAACTTGTTTGACTCTTCAAGATGGTTTGAATCTTCAGTCTAAGATGTGATCTTAGTCAATTTAATCATTAAACTTATTTGCTTATCTAACAAATGGGTACTACTGCCTGCTTCAAAATTTTAAGATAATAGAATGTTATTTGAAGTGGATGCAGTAAAAGATACCTAAAACTCACTTAAGTTTCAAATGATTGTGTATACTAACAATAATATTGTGGGCTATATTTTTGAATATATTTGTTTACTATTAACAATCAGTACACTGATCTAATGAAATAAAGCACAAGTGGTCACCACTTCCAGGCCAAAGTCACTCATACCTATCTCTTGATTCTTCCCTGTTTTCTTAATTCCTACTGCCACTGACTTCTCAGGTTATCGTTATTCCATGCTGAAAAGGAGCGGGACCCTATGGTCCTTGTCCCCCAAGTCCTCTGCCTGCCTTTTGTCTGTGGAAAAACTTTAGCCCAATATTTTAATCTCACTTAAGAAATGAGAACATGCAGGAAAAAAAGGAAAACAAAAGAGCCCAAATAGTAATAATGTAGTCATTAAGTATGGTCAAGACCTTAGTTTCTTCTCAATGGCTATATATAATATTTGGAGCCATATCTTTTGAGCTGTCTTATAGATACTGAAACTCCCACTAGGTGGACAAAGTTAACAGTGAGATGACCAGACTATAGCCATGACATAAGCTGCTACAATTCTAAAAATTGGCCTAAGGATGTGGGAACAAACTGATCCTTGAAATGAAGATTAACTACACTTAAAACAATCAAGATGGCACTGATCAGACAACCAAGGAGCGAGTTCAAGATGGTTGTCAGAGTTGACTGTGCTGTCTCTGCATCTAGACCTCTCCCTCAGCCTGTGAAAGCTCTTGCCCACTGATTGTCAGCGGTGGTGGTGGTGGTGGAGTTGCTTTTGGACAGGAGCTCACCCTTTTCCCAGGTTGCTGGCATCCGAAATAGAGCAAACTTTCCATTTACCCAATCTGGCCCCATTATTGGCTATTGAGTGGTGAGAAAATGAACCCCACTTTTGGTTACAAAACCACAACTATTTTAGTAAATGTATTAAATATATCTCTTCATTATTCTATGGTCTATTTTCTCTTTTAACTTTATAACAATCTATTGGGTTATGATTCTAGTCATAACTTTCTCAACTTTTGTACTCTATAACATAGTTGCTACTGACTGAAAGAGTCTCTTTGAAGAGTCTGAAACATCTTTGCAAACTTCCTAATCTCAGTTTCTGTCAGTCATGACTCAGGTTTGCTATGATCTATTTGTGTGGGTAATTAGTTGCTAAGCCATGGCTAACTATTTGTGACCCCATGGACTACAGACAACCAGGCTACTCTGTCTATGGGATTTCTCAGGCAAGAATACTGTAGTAGGTTGCCATTTCCTTTGCCACAGGATCTTCCCAACCCAGGGATCGAACCTGCGCCTCTTGTGTCTCTGGCACTGGCAAGTAAATTCTTTACTGTTGCGCCAACCAGGAATTCCCATAAAACATATGGTAAAACTCAAAACTTTCTGGCCAACTCAATATTTCTACTAAACTTCTGCCTTATCAAATTTAAGATCCATGAAACAGTGCTCCAGATAGTTGAACAGTAAAAAAATAAAATAAAATAAAATAAATTATCAGAGATCTGAATAGAATACATAATCAAATTTGATTTGAATCTTAACAACGTGACTTTTAAGTGTTATATTATATTTAATATATTGAAGTGTTATATATAACTTGAAGTATTATGCCAACCTAGACAGTATATTAAAAAACAGACACATTACTTTGCCAACTAGCAAACTAGTCCATCTAGTAAGGCTATGGTTTATCCAGTAGTCATGTATGGATGTGAGAGTTGGACTATAAAGAAAGCTGTGCATCAAATAATTGATTATTTTGAACTGTGGTATTGGAGAAGACTCTTATGAGTCCCATGGATTGCAAGGAGATCCAACCAGTCCATCCTAAAAGAAATCAGTCCTGAGTATTCATCAGAAGGATTGATGTTGAAGCTGAAACTCCAATATTTTGGCCACCTGATGCAAAGAGCTGACTCATTGGAAAAGATTCTGATGCTGGGAAAGACTGAAGGTAGGAGGATAGGGGGATGACAGAGGATGAGATGGTTGGATGGTATCATCGACTCAATGGACATGAGTTTGAGCAAGCCTCAGGAGTTGGTAATGGACAGGGAGGCCTGGCCTGCTGCAGTCCATGGGGTCACAAAGAGTTGGACACAACTGAGCGACTTAACTGAACTTAAGTATTCTATATATATATAGAAGTATTAAATCTAAATATTCATTATATATATAAAAGAATTATATACATTATATATATTATATATGTGTATATATAATATATATATTAGAGTTGGTTTCCAGTTCTGCTTATAAGGAGCTTAGAAGTCATCATTATATCCTAACAAGAAGTAAAAAACTGAGCAGAATGAAATATCAACAATTATTCTTGGATCCATAAGATAAGGGAGCACAGAAGACAAATTGCTTACCCTCTGGATTGAAAAGAAACAGACAAACACCTGGAGTTATGACTCACCAGAGCTGACACAAATGACTGTAACTGCTGGAGGAACCAACACTGTGTTAGGAAAATCTGGACTGAAACTGATGACTTGCTGGAGATTCAGTGTGAGTAGCTCTGAAATTTAAAAACAACAGGGGACTCAGTCGTGGGGGGCCCTGCATTATTGTGAGATTTGCCACTAGGAGGTCATCTAGGTTCTCACACTAAATATCAGAGAACAACTCCTGTTTCCGGCTGGAGAAAAGGAGAAGGAATCATTTTTGAAATACTGCAGAGCTCTGCATTCTTCTTAATAAGGTCTGTGCTCCGGAGAAACTAGTGATCCAGAGCCTCGCCTGCTGCGGTTTAATCAAAGCTGCCTGAGTGCCTGCTCAGTCACTTCAGTTGTGTATGACTCTTTGTGACCCTGGGCTTCCCTAAGAGCTCAGTCGGTAAAGAATCTGCCTGCAATGCAGAAGACTCCTGTTTGATTCCTGGGTTGGGAAGATCCTCTGGAGAAGGGATAGGCTCCCCACTCCAGTATTCTTGGGCTTCCCTTGTGGCTCCGCTGGTAAAGAATCCACCTGCAGTGTGGGAGACCTGGGTTTGATCTCTGGGTTTGGAAGATCCCCTGGGGAAGGGAAAGGCTACCCACTCCAGTATTCTGTCCTAGAGAATTCCATGGGCTGTATAGTACATGGGGTTGCAAAGAGTTGGACATGACTGAGCTACTTTCATTTTCACTCTTTGTGACCCTATGAACCATAGCCCACCAGGCTCCTCTGTCCATGGTATAATTCAGTAAAGAAAATGGAGTGGGTTGCCATGTCCTTCTCCAGGGGATCTTCCCAACCCAGGGATCAAACCCATGTCTCTTAGTCTCCTGAATTGGCAGGCAGTTTCTTTACCACTTGGTCCACCTGAGAACCCTTAATCAGACCTGATGTTTCATTGGGGGAAAGGGTAATATACAACATAAGCATATTCTAGCCACCCTGTCCCACTAAAGCAAGAGGAGAAAAAAAAAAAAAAAACTGAGAAACACCTATCAAATTCAGCCCACTGAAACACCTGGACCTATTTGTAGACTATACAACACTCCACCTCCGCCACATATCACTGCCATTTCACTGAAGGTTTATTTGCAGCAGCTCCCTTTTACCCAATAAATCATGCCCAGGCTTCAGGGAAAAAAAACTATAAGCCATGCCAAAGGCAAAATGTGCAATTTTAGAAGACAGAACAAGCATCAGAACCAAATATAGCAGGGAAATTAAAAATATCAGGAAGTTATCAGGGATGAAAGGGGCATTTGCATGTGTTCTAAATCACTTCAGATGTGTCCAGTTCTTTGCAACCCTGTGGATTGTAGCCTGCCAGTCTCCTCTGTCCATGGGATTCTCCAGGCGAGAATACTGGAGTGTGTTCCCACGCCCTTCGCTAGAGGATCTTCCCAGCTCAAAGACTGAACCCGAGTCTCCTATATTGGCAGGTAGATTCTTTACCAATGAGCCACGAGGGAAGCCCAACTTCCAGCCTTAGTCTGCATGAAAGACATACTGTGACCCCCTCTATAAGCTAAATGCTATTGTCTTTGGGGAGTAAGAATTTTCCTCATTCACTCTCATCCCCTCTCCTGCTCTGTCAGTCAATCAGCAACCAGCAATGAGAGTCCAAGCTAGGATCCCCAACCATACTCTCTGCTTCCATCATACACTGCCCCTGAGAATACCTGGATGCCCCCACTATCCTCATAGAGTAGCATTCACACTCCATCACTCTCCCCTGTGGTGCTTTGTGGGTGTCTCAGGGTTGAATATTATTATTGTAAATCAGTAAAAAGAGAAAAGGACAAGGGTGAAGGGGTATAAAAGCTATAAAGAGCTATGTCTAGCCTAACAGTCTATCTAGCGTGTGGGACAGGCAACACAGTTAGAAGCAAAGAGATTGAGATTAAGGTGGTTACAGTGACCCGGGGGTATAGATAGAGGAGTGTAGGTGGACTCCTATAACAAAATCTTCAGCCTAAGTTGTTTATAAAAAACAGAAATATAGTTCTCAAAATTCTAGATACCAGAAAACCCATTTCCTAGACAGCTGTCTTTTCACTGTTAGCCTCACACAGCAGAAGTGACAAGGGTGCTCCCTTAATCCTCTCTTCTAAGAGCACTAACCCCATTCATTCATAGGGCTTCTCTGGTGACTAAGTGGTAAGGAATCTGCTGCCAACCCAAGAAATACAAGTTCAATCCCTGGGTCAGGACGATCCCCCAGAGAAGGAAATGACAACCCATTCCAGTATTCTTGCCTGGGAAATCCCACGGACAGTGAAGCCTGGTGGGCTACAGTCCATGAAGTATAAAAGTGTCAGACATGACTTAGTGACTAAACAACAACAGTCTCATTCATGAGGGTTCTGCCCTCATGACCTAATCACCTCCAAGTCTCCACTTCCTAATACCATCACCTTGGTGATTACGTTTCAACATATGAATTTTGGGGTGATACAAACAGGGAGAAAAAAGATATCTAAAAGTTTGTCAGCAATCTACTTGGAAAAGCAAAACTACCTATGGTCAAAATATATTTAAATAATCACTAGCCAAACAGAGGAAATCAGTCCTGAATATTCACTGGAAGGACTGATGCTGAAGCTGAAACTCTAATACTTTGGCCACCTGATGCAAAGAACTGACTCATTGAAAAATGACCCTGATTCTGGGAAAGTTTGGAAGCAGAAAGAGAAAGGGACAACAGAAGATGAGATCATTTGATGATATAACCGACCTGATGGACATGAGTTTGAGCATGCTCTGGGAGTTGGTGATGGATAGGGAAGGCTGGCATGCTGCAGTCCATGGGATCATAAAGAGTCAGACACGACTGAGCAACTGAACTGAACTGAATTAAGTCAAATATATTTTAAAATTCATTTATAGTTATTGAATTCCTACTTCACAGTATATTTTATCTTATAGCATTTACTTTATAAATTTATGCTATTTCAATTTTTAATAATGAAAATGTCATCAATCATTGGGAAGAAGTCTGAAAAGAAAAGACAATAAACCGGACTGCTATATCTAACTGCTTTTTGTCAGTTTATTCTCATTCTCATTGGTTCATATGCATTTTTGGAATAAGGTACTTTATCTATTTTCCACTAAACCTCAAGTGCCATATAAACTTTGTACTGTAAAATAAAGCATAATGCCTGAAGACCCTGTGCATTTTGATATCGTGACTTCAAAAGAATTCAATATGACACTTAATGACACTGTCATTAAGACTTAAAGACATAATTAAGAAGCAAGCACTAAATCTCTGGCAAAGAGGAACAATTATTCACTTCATCTTTCTAGCATGCTTCAAATAATTCTATAAAAAATAGGACAGACAAACTAATCATTGCTAAAAATAAAATTTGAATTTCATATTTATGTATATAAAAATGATTATATTTGAATATATATATATATAAAATCTACTTTCAAAAACTGACATTGGAAAACTATAGTCCCATGTTTTCAACCCAAAGTATGGCATTTTAGGGCTTCCTGGGTAGTTCAGCTGGTAAAGAACCCGCCTGCAATGCAGGAGACCTGCATTTGATCCCTTGGTTGGGAAGATCCCCTGGAGAATGGAATGGCAACCGGGTAGTTCAGCTGGTAAAGAACCTGCCTGCAATGCAGGAGACCTGCGTTTGATCCCTTGGTTGGGAAGATCCCCTGGAGAATGGAATGGCAACCCACTCTAGTATTCTTGCCTGGAGAATCCTCATAGACAGAGGAGTCTGGCAGGCAACAGTCCATGGGGTTGCAAAGAGTTGGACATGACTGAATGACTAAGCACAAAAAAAACAACACCAAATTATTATTTTTACAATAATGAAGAAAAAGTAAGTGTCATTCAGTTACATTTTTAAGGTAAATATATTATTAGACTTAAGTTTTTTCTATTTTTTTCTAGTCTTCTTGGGAAAAATTTGCATCAGCAAATAGTGATATGAATAGAATTGCTAAGTCACTGGACAAGGAAATGGCAGCCCACTTCACAGTTTTTGACAGAAGGGCCTGGCAGGCTACAGTGCATGGTGTTATAAGTCAGACACAACTTACGAACTAAATGACAACAATGTTAAATTATTGATCTCTTAGTTCTGCCACATTCTACTGAATTATACTGCTTAAGTATTTAGTTTAGCATCTTTTTTAGCATTTTTCTCAGACTCATTCAGCTACAGTTCCTGGAAATATCT
>CM035295.1:39724241-39735138 GCA_020226075.1 Hydropotes inermis
GTGTAGCTGCTTTCCTGTTCATTTGTGCAATTGATAGTCAATAGAACATTGACTCCTGCCTAAGGAAACTTTGTATAATTATACAATTTGAATTCATGAATTATTTAGTTTTTATTAATTCATTACACTTTTATAAATGGTCAGCTATGGAATTAAAACCTGGATAATATTAACTATAACTTAGAATTACTTCCAATAAGGTTTCCATGATGGGACACACTGTTTGTTCTATGGGGGAAAATGGACTTTTAATTGCTGACAGCCTAGGTGTTAATTTCCTTTTTTTAAAGAATCTTGAAGAGGAAAGACATAAATTAATTCAAATCCCTGGGCTCAATTTTCTGATTTTGTATGGCTGCTAAGAAACCACAACTTCACGGCGCTGCAAATTATAATTTCCTGTGTATTTGCCTTAAATTCTCGCCTACATTTGGTATTTCCAGATTGAAAAATATGTAATGATGTAGTGAATAACAGCAATAATAACAAGCATTGCTGTTGATCAATGAGAAAATATCCTAGGACTTCCTTTTTGACTCAGAATCCACCTGCTAATGCAGAAGTCACAGGTTTGATCCCTGACCTGGGAAGATCCCATGTGCTGTGGATAAACTAAGCCCATGTGCCACAATTACTGAGCCTGTGCTCTAAAGCCTGGAAGCCACAGCTACCGAAGCCCCTGTACCTAGAGCCTGCAGCCCATGATGCACGAAAAGAGAAGCCACTGCAATGAGAAGCCTGTGCACCACCATGAAGAGTAGCCCCTGCTTGCCGCACCTGGGAAAGTCCATGCAGCAACAACGACCCAGCACAGCCAAAGATAAATAAACAAAGATTTTAAAAAGAACTTATTCTGGAGCCTTAACTTTAACAGCTATTGTATACTGACAGTTTTAGAATTAATATAACAACATTACAAAGAAGATTTTGTATTATGCAGATGAGGAGATGGTGATTCTGCAAAGCATTACTCTCAAGAAACCAGGTTTTGAATCCAGAATTTGATTTAATATAAGTTTTAGGAAAAGAGTATGATCTTCCAAAAAAAAAAAAAAAATCTGCATAGCACATGGTAAGTTTTCCAGCCCATTGAAAGGGCTAAGAATGCTCATTTACAATTCAGTTTATTAATAACAGCATAAGAGAAACCAGAAACTAAATTGCTGAAACTGTTACTGTGTCCATAGAGGAGAGATCATGACAAATGGCAGTGTCATGAAAATGGTATAAAATAGTACTATTAGAGAAGGGTACCCTCAGAGAGAAAGTGGGCAGGTCCACTGCTGTGACTCTTAGGAGTACTTAAAGGAACATGTTGAGGAGAATGTCCCTTATTAAACATTAAAGTTTTAGGATAGGATTGAAGGAATAAGAGTTTGAGCAGTTTTTATTTTAATAAAACCTCTCTGGCTGCTGTCGGGGTTGGGCAGGGTTGGTGTAGTAGTGTTTTAAAAAGTAGGCAGCACAGAGCAAAAACTTCCTTCATGTTAATCTTGCATTAGTCCTATACATCAAAAATATTAAAATATGCAGCCAGAATATGCAGAATTAATATTAATTCTCAATATTAAAAATTGAGAAAAATATTTCTCTTCATATGCCTAATTGATAACATTATACTTAAAACTGATTTTTAAAGACAAACGAGGGAACTGATGTTTGTCACTTATTGTATTCCAGGGTCTGCAATGGGTTCATAAATGAGTGCCTTTAATTCTAATTTTGAGAGTGCTATTATTATTCTAAGTTTAGGATGAGATAACTAAAAATCAGAATGGCATAGGGAATTTTTCCAAGTCCAATATTGAAGGATTCAAAAATAAACCCAGATAGTACCAAGTAATTCTCTTTCCAATATAATTCAAACATTGAAGAACAAAGAGTACAGTTAACAGATAAAACTTATTTCTTGAAGGCATATTCATGGACATGACAAAAACAATGTACTGAATTGTTCTCAAATGACACTCACACAGGTACTGCATGTCTGTGGCATGTATGGGTTGGTGTGCCGTACAAGAGCGGTGGTTCATGCGCAGTGGACATCTTGTGCTAAGTCAATTCAGTTGAGTCCAGCTCTGCAACCCCAAGGACTGTAGCCGGCCAGGCTCCTCTGTCCAGGGGATCCTCCAGGCCAGAACACTGCAATGGGTTGCTAGTGAAGTGAAGACATCCTCCAGGATCAAACCCATCTCTTCTTAAGTCTCCTGCATTGGCAGGCAGATTCTTCACCATTAGCGCAACTTGGGAAACCCAAAAGCTGGACTCATCTGGGATATCATATGCATATCCCTGGTAGCTCAGATGGGAAAGAATCTGCTTGCAATGAAGGAGACCCAGTTGAATCCCTGGGTCAGGAAGATCCTATGATGAAGGGAATGGCAACCCACTCCAATATTCTTGCCTGGAGAATTCCATGGATAGACCATAGTGTCATAGACCAAGAGTCAGACATGACTGAGCAGCTAATGCAGCAACATGCATAGAATACTTTTTTCTAGACCATATGAATCCAACTCAGAAATGTATGCTAAAAGACCATAAAACTAAATTTACTTGTGCAAAATACTTCATGAATAGACACAGAATTTTCTCAGAGTTTTCTCACCATTTCATAGACTATCTGTTATCACTAAAGTGCAATGAAAAGAAAAAATAATAATTCAGTATCCTCACACTAAACACTCCAGGTACTTAAAAATTTAACAGCTTAGAATTAATGCTTCTAATGTAACATGGTCAGCACATAAATGTTTAATCTCACTTCTGTAAACTTCAGAGTTAGCATATATTGTGGTAATCGTTCAATAGCATTAGCACATGTAGAAGTAAAGTCCATTTAGTTCATTTTAGCCAGTGCTTTCAGCCTCCAAAACTCTTACCAGAACCATTTTATGGGGGATTCCTACCTAGGCATCTTCTCCCTTTAAAATTTTCCTTACTGTTTTTGTTTAGTCACTGACTTGTATCCTAGTCTTTTTCGATTCCATGGATTAAAGCCTGCCAAGCTTCTCTCCATCCATGAGATTTCTCAAGCAAGAATACTGGAGGCAGTTGTCATTTCCTTCTTCAGGGATCATCCCAACCCAGGGATCAAACCCGTGTCTCCTGCATTAGTAGGCGGATTTTAAACCAGTGAGCTACATGGGAAATAGGAACACAAATGTTCCTACTCAACTGCTAATGGACGTGACAAGACTTTTTTGTTTATTTAGATTTTTAAGACAAGAAGGTGAGCAAAGTAGAAGGAGAATGGGCAGAACTAATTCCTAAAATGCATACTCATTCCTTGAACAATCTATCAACTGTGTGTACAGTTGGACTCCATGCATCGCTATAGAGATGGATAGGAAGGCATTTCTCATTAAGAAATGAAGCTGTCTTCCACTGAACACTGCATAGATAAATCAAAAGTTCAAATGTCCGTAGACACTGTGTCTTGACATTTACTTTACAATGTCACTGTCCCTTCAACTTGCTGCAAGGTTTTGGCACTTCAAAATCAGAGGACTCAATTGTCATTTTGGGGTGAGACTGACTTCACATGAATCTTCAAGAAGCCACTTTAAGATCCTTTAAACTCCCAGGGTTGAAATAAATATTAGAACTTGGATGATGTCTCAGATATCTTTTATACAGACAGGTGTCAAAGGTCTAAAACAACACAAGATGCTTATTTGAACATGAGTGATTTAACAAAAAGGGGAAGTAGAACTAGGACATTATTTTTTGTTCTTTCCTCTGGCTCTTTTGAAATAGAGCATTAAAAGCTTGTGCTGGTGATACTGGCTTTGATTGTGACACTTACCAGTCATCTATAGTTTGCATTTGAAAAAAAAAAAAAATGCGAAAGCAAACACTGTTAGGGAAAGCTATTTCTTTAAATCATCTAAGAGTAATTTATGCCTGTGAGAAGACAGTGCATCAGCAAAATTATTAGGTTTATGATTAAAAGATGTGTGCAGTTTAATAAGGTTTGTAGGTCAGTGAATTGGCTTCAGGGTTTCAGGCAGGATGGAAAACAGATTCAAAACAGCTGAACAAAAAAACTGCAATAGCAAAAAAAATGAAAACCATGAGGAAGAAAATGAGAAGACTAAAACCAAACTGTTCCCTCAAATATGGAACCTAATGTCAGATAATGATCACATACAATGTATTTCCAATAAAATATGAAATAGCAAGCAAAGATTTATAATTGCCACACAGCACCTACTAAGTCACACCTGGTGTGGTTTCCTAGATGATCAGAAAATACATGGGTCTGTAATTCAGATTTACTAGCCTGCTTTTAATGATATGTTCCCAAGTTTGTGTAACTATCAGTAAAGGAAAAGCAGAAGTTATCAAATTCATGATTTTTTTCTGTTTCACTTTTTAGTGAATAACTTTTAAACTGTTCATAATAATAGTATAAAATACTATAACAATAATAGCTACAACTGACTGTATGCTACTTTCAATTGTCCAAATATAAATGCAAATATGAGAGAGAAAATTAATATCAATATGTTTAGAGAAATTATAGATGAACAAATAGACATTCATGCAGGAGGTAAAATAAAAATAACAAAAAATGGGCATTCAAACCTACCTTTTTTTTTTTTTAACTTAATTTTCTATGATGAACCTAAACTTAACTCATCCTACTAGCTCAGTTGATAAGGAATCCAGAGACCTCATTTTGATTCCTGAGTCGAGAAGGTCCTCTGAACGGATGGGCTACCCACTCAAGTATTCTTGGGTTTCCCTGGTGACTCAGCTGGTAAAGAATCCGCCCGCAATGCAGTAGACCTGGGTTCAGTCCCTGAGTTGGGACGATCCCCTGGAGAAGGGAATGGTTGCCCACTCCAGTGTTTTGGCCTGGAGAATTCCATAGATTGTATAGTCCGTGGGGTCACAAAGAGTCAGACACGACTGAGTGACTTTCATTTTCACTTTCAGACTTAACTCTAAATTTCTACATTCCCAGACTGAAATTTTGATTATGTCTCAAGGATTTTCAGTGTACAGAAAAAAAAAAAAGCCCACCGGTGCTTTGTCATCTAAATGGTCTGCTTATCTCTGTTTTTATTAATGGCTCCCAGGTTTGAAGTCTGATGATTCTGCTAATTTCAATGTCACTCTCAGAACAAAGAAAGCTTGCTAGCCCAGGGCATCCATATATTAAATCTTGAACCTTCCCTAAGGACCTTTTCTGTTTTTTCTTATGAAGACCTTTCTTCAAAGAAAATAATATTGCTTTAGAATTTGAAATGTTCTTCAGAATTCTCCTCAATGTTTCATGAAAAAATTGCTCCTCATTTTTAAGCACAACTCTATTTGCTTTCCTTCATAATGTGTTACAATAAAATCTCCAAAGAGTTTAAGATACTATAAGAGATATTGGAGGCTTTTGACTGTAAAGAGCATTTTCTACAACAAATAATGAAAAATAGTGTAAAGAACAATACTAATATTTTCAACTATCTTGGAGAGGTTAGAGGTATAGTCATTTTAATTCAATGTCATGTGTCAAGAATAATTTTGCTAAATATAACCTACAAAAATCATAGGATGAGTAAAAATCTTTGTGAGAAAGGGATTGCGGAATTGAGGGGGGGAAAAAAGAACTATTTTATTTTATGGCAGCAGAGTAAAATTGAAGACAGTCTAGCCCTGAAATAAGACATTGTCATGATTCTAATAAACAAATATTTGCCATGTTTTTGCACTACCTGAGGTTGCATATCTATTAGATAACTCTTAATCAGGCAATTTTGTAATCTGTAGCTTTAGCTACTATCCTTACAAATATATTTCACTTACAGACTTCATTTTCTTCTAAATTAGAACTCAGTTTATATGCTGGTACTCTTGTTATGAATGGGTCTATTATGTGTTGATTTCCACAGAGTCCCTTACAAAATTTAACTTAGAATAAAATAGAGGGAATTATATACATTAAAATAGCATCCCACCAAAACAATTATTAATTATAAGAACAAAGGAATTGTCATTCCAAGTTACCTTAAATGGGTTTCCTGCCATTTTATAATCTGCCTAATAGAAAATCATGTATGATTTAAAAGACTGTGTCAAATTAAAGATGTAAAAGGGCCCTGGACACCATCTTCCCACTTATGAGAAAAGATTTTCATTAGCAATGATGTTAGATATTTTAACTGATTATTGACTTTCCAATTCATTTTATACCCATGAGCCCAAGAAATCCAGGTTTGTGTTACTAGAATCCTCTTTTTCTCCATTTTCATAGCTATAGATTTCCATACATGTAAATGTGATCTGAACATCTAATTTGTTCTTGGTCTACAAGATAGATAACAAAACAATATGTACCTACTGAGATAAATCCAATTCATCATTCAATTCATCTCACCAAATAAAATGACAAATTATGGTATTGTTGGGTTAGCAATAAGAATTTCATTCCTTTACCTATTCTTACATCCTGTTTAATGAATTCTAATGTGTGTTTTCAAGTTAGATATATTTAAGGGACAGGAAGTTCACTATGAGGTGAATTTCCTTGAAAATTTCATGTTTTCACTTACTTGTTTGAATCATTTTACATTAAATAATGTTTGTATGTTATTTGCTTTCAAACTATGTCATATACATTTGGACTTCCCAGGAGGCTCACTTGGTAAAGAATCTGCCAATGCAGGAGTTGTTGATTCCATCCCTGGGTTGGGAAGATACCCTGGAGGAGGAAATGGCAATCCACTCCAGTATTCTTGCCTGTAACATCTACAGATTTAAGAGCTTGGTGGGCTACAGTTCATGGGGTCTCAAAGAGTCCAACACAACTGAGCAACTGACTGTGCATATACATTTTCCTCAGCAATTCAACTGGGTCATAAGAATATTAAGCACATAATGATTGTTTCAATCATAGAAGGACCATTAGAGACAGAGCATATGAAGCCAGGTGCCTAGGTGTCAATCGTGACTTCATCATTAGCTGGTTGAATTTGGCAAGTCACATAAGCCCTCTTGCTGCATTGAGTACAGCGCAAGTAAAATAGGGACAATAACACGGCTCATTTTAGTGGATTGTTGCAAGTATTAATTAAGATTTTTAAAGATGTTTAAAAAGCTGCCTAATGCATATATAACTATATGTGTATTTATTATTAAAATCAGTAGCTGTGAACAATATTCTTCTAGAGTGTTTAGAATGGAATTTAGCAGAGTTTTTCTGGAAAGGATCAGACAGTGCAAATTTAGTTCTCAAAGGACACAGATATCTTTATCACATTTTTGTTGGTTTGTTTTGTTTTTATACTTCATTAAAATGTTAAAAAAACATTCTTAGCTTGCAAGCAAAAAAAATCAGGCCATATTTGGCCCATATGCTATAGTTTGTCAGTCTGTGTTATAGATGATAGGAATTCCTGTGGACTGCAATACATAGTAAAAGATAGAAGGGAAATTCACATAGAGAATAAATTGGCCTGTGGTTCTTTCATGTGATGAGGATCAAATGGAATACATTTTCCAGACCAGTTGTTGCTCATTGAATGCCAGATGTTGTGTTGGTTAGTGCTAGCAAATACCCCACTACTGGAAGCAAATTGAGATCAAGAGTCAACTAATTGGTGATATCTAGGGCAGTCCTTATCACTCAGCTTCATCTACCTAGTTTTAATTGAGGATATGATGGAGACAACCATCCTTCCATCCTGTCACTGAGGGTGGCCCCAGTATATGAAGAGGATTATGACTTATTTTCCTGGTGAGGCTTCCTTGCATCAGGAAACAAATATGAAGGTTCTGTTTTTTACGAAGTAGTGTTCGTTGCTCAGTCATCTCTAACTCTTTGTGACCCCATGGGCTGTACTCCTCTAGACGCCTCTACCCATGGGATTCTCCAGGCAAGAATGCTGCAGTGAGTGCTTTCTCCTTTCTCCAGGGGTCTCCCAGACCCAGGGATGGGACTCAGGCTTCTGGCATAGCAGGCAGATTCTTTACTGTCTGAGCCACCTGGAAGCCTGTTTTTTACTTAATGTATCTATCCCAATTAAGCATTTGTGAACCGGGGAAATGAACAGCAGTTGGGAATTTGGATAAAGTATAAGACAGTCCGGGGCAAGGATTCCATTTGAATCTGACATCTATTAGACCCCAGTCTAACTAGAGAGCCATGATAACATTCATGTTTCTTAGCATCAAGTTTCTTAATATCAAGACCCTATACCAATAACCAATTAATGCTAACGCCTTTGGTATTCAGTTTTCCCCAGTATACAGTTGGTAAGGTGAATGGTTGCAGATTTCTTTGGGAAAGAACTGGCAGAATACTTATAGAGTAATGGTCTGTGGTATTTCTGGGTTATTTAATATTGTTTTCAGTATATGGGGTATGGATCTTAAAATTGGATCAGATCTAGAAATAGATGAGGATTTTTAATTTTCCATTGTCACAACTGACCTAAGTCTGATTTTCACAAACTCTTGTTTTCTTTTCTTTTTTGTAAATGCAAAGCCATTGCCTAAATGCCTACTCATTTTTTCATGGTTAAGGCATTACAATTTATTAATTAATGCCATAGACTTGTGAATTGAGTTTCACTGCATCAAGACCACATGGTTCCCATGATTGCTTTGCTGTCCATTCTGATGTCTGCGTCCATATCACCTCAAATGGTTAAGGGTCAACGTTGCATTTCTGCTATGCAACTATCACTCATAGTGTGTAAGGATGCATGCATTCTGTTCTGTCTGACTCTTTGCAACCCCCTGGGCTGTAGCCTGCCAGGTCCTCTCTCCATGGGAATTTTCAAGCAAGAATACTGGAGTGGGTTGCCATTTCTTCCTCCAGGGGATCTTCCTGACCCCGGGATTGAACCTGAGTCTCCTGCATCTCTTACACTGGCAGGTGGACTTTTTACCACTGAGCCACCTGGGAAGTCCCAAAAGTATCACTCAGAACATTACTCAATCTTAATGAGCCTAGCTCTGTGTAGATATCTCCTAAGAACTGCTAACCCTGATGCAGAAAGAACAGTTCACAATGTACGCGCCCAATGATGGAGGTTCAGTTTCTTACTATCTTAATGAGTATCTGTTGTCTGAGATTTTCTGGTAAACATAACATGTCCAGTTCTCTGAGCTTTTAGGTCTTTCTACCAAGGAGTTCTGTCTTCTCCATCACATAAAATTAGAACATTGTTGAGTACACCTTTCAAGGGATTATTCCAGAAGTGTCTCCAAAAACTGATTCTATGTATCCCATGTATCATTAAATAACATTTAATCCTTGAATTATAGGAAAGTTTCCATGACCCTGAGTCAATTAAATTTCCCTTATATAGGCTTATATCTGCTTCCACTGGCTCAGCATACTTAATATATATTTTCACGTGTTTCTGATTGCTCTTATCAGGACATATTATTCTTAGTCTAGCAATTATTTTAAGGAATAAATTATATTCTGCTGGAGCAGGAGAACAGAATTCTCATCAATGTATACTGAAATTTTGCACGATTCTTTGTTTAGATGCAATGAAGACAAGCTGGGGAAGATCTTGAGAAATACAATCTTTAGCTAGGAGCTTCCCATTCAGTAAGGTCTGAATTGTTTCTAGGGAGGCTTTCATAGATACTGCAAAAGAATTTTTCAAAGTGGGTGAAGGAACTGAAATCCCAACCAGCAAGTTATAAAGCTATAATAATTCCATTTATTACTCAATCTCACTAGCACTTGAATATTTCAAGCATATTGTCAAGCACTTCAGCCATTATGTTTCCAGATTTATCACTTGTATTAGATGTTGGTTTTATTTTGAATTTTTCTGATGACTAAGGATGCTTCACAATTTTTTAATTAATTAATTTAATTGGAGGATAATTATTTTACAGTATTGTAAGAGTTTTCTGTGACAGATTGTGTCAGTTTTTGCCATACATACTAATTGGTCACTGGAATACCTTCTTGGTGAAATAAACTTTCAAGATTTTTGGCCATTTATGTGTCATTTTCCAAGTGATGGTTAGGTATTCTTTACACAAGATAAGAGTCTGTTATCTGATATGATAGAAACATCCACAGTCACACTATCAATATATATATATATATATGTAAATCTATCTTCTGCAATATATCTCCTCTAGCCGTTATATTTTCTTAATGGTGTCTTTTAGCGCATACAATTTTTTATTTCAATAAAACTAGTTATTTATGCTCTTCCTTTTATAATTAATAATTTTTGGCTTATGATTTAAGAAATCTTGCCTTACTCTGAGGTCAAAAAATCATTCTGTAATTTTTCTTTAAATATTTATTTTCTTACTTTAAACATTTAGATCTGCCATTATGAGTTTGTATCTTCTGCAATTGATCTTCTGCAATTATAAGTTTGTATGCATATGTCTGTGCACACAAATATGCACATGCTAGTGTGCAGTTAAGTGGGAGAATTAGAATCCTTTTTCTTCATGGATATCCAATTGATCCAACACCTCTCACTGAAAAGAACAGCCTTTTTTCCATGCTACTGCTTTTGTCACTTTAACAAATCATGTAACCATACATGCATAGAATTTTTTGAACTTTCCATTCTGTTCAATAAGCCAGTCAATATACCTTTTCTTTTTTTTTTTTTTTGATTTTTTTAAATTAATTAATTAATTAATTTATTTGTAGTGAATTTTGTCATACATTGGAATGAAACAGCCATGGGTTTACATGTGTTCCCCATCCCGATCAACCCTCCCACCTCCCTCTCCACCGGCTCCCCCTAGGTTTTCCCAGTGCACCAGGTCCGAGAGCTTGTCTCATGCATCCAACCTGGGCTGGTGATCTGTTTCATCCTAGATACTATACATGTTTCGATGCTGTTCTCTTGAAACATCCCACCCTCTCCTTCTCCCACAGAGTCTAAAAAACTGTTCT